>JAQHUG010000260.1:1514572-1547352 GCA_028555095.1 Dicrostonyx torquatus | reverse complement strand
GAGAAGCCAATGATAATGGCACAGGGATCTATCTATCTCTTCTGCATGTGTTGGCTTTTCGGGAACCTATTCTATATGGATGCATACCTTAGACCTAGATGGAGAGGGGAGAGTCTTGGGCTTTCCACAGGGCAGGGTATCCTGCCCCATCTTAAGAAAGCAGGAGGAGGCTGGTCGGGTAGGGAGGGAGTGGAGGGGCCTGGGACAAGGGGAGTAAATGTAAATTTTTCTTTTAAATTTAATAAAAAATGGAAAAAAATTACAAGTCAAGATGAGGAAGATATTGCTTTTTCCCTATCCTCCTTTCTTCTTCTTCTCCCTCTCTCTTCTTCATTGTTTCCTAAGAAACTGCCAGTTACTTTTACTTGAAGTCCTTTAAATAACCTATAATTATAAACCTATTTCAAAACACTCTAACTCCTTATACGGTCTCAAGTGATGTTCACCTATAGCTTTCAAATACTTCAATAGAATTATATATAGGCTACAACTGAAAGTCTAAATGAAAGATGTGACTCAGATGGTATCTTGCAAAATAAAGATAAAAGCTAATGGGATTTAAATTAGTAACATCTAAAACCTTCCCTTCAAGGAAACAGGATTGATTTCAAAGAACTGACTAATGAAAAAGAATAGTATCCATTTAGGCTTTGCCTGTGACCCATTATAGAATCCCTTATGAGAACACATAGGTATGTGTATCCCAAGGAAGAAGTTTCCATTTTAGCTATGTCACTCCCTGGAATCTCTTGAGATAATGAGCTTGAAGGATTTTCTAGCTATTGTTTGCCCTCCATGCTTTCCAGGGCTCTTACCTACTACTCTTTGCATTCTTTGCTTCCATTCACCTAACAGTCAAGGTACATTTCACTCATACTATTATTTTATAATTAGTTTTCTAGAAATGTTTCCTCTCCTGAACATAACTTGGTATTTCAATGCTGCTTTAACATTTGCAATTGAATATTTGAAACCTCTTCTAGTCTTTCATACTTAAAAACTCTTTTATAAATTTTCTTTAGGTGTCTTAGTTACTTTCCTATTGCTGTACTAAGACAGCATTACCAAAACAATTTATAGAAGAAAGAGTTTATTTGGAACTTAGAGTTTCAGAGAATGAGTACATGACCATTATGGTAGCGAATGTGGCTTCGAGCAGGCTGGCATGGTGGTGGAGCTGTAGCTGAGTGCTCACATCTCCAGTCAGATAGAACTAACTGGGAATGCTATGGACTTTTGAAATCTCAAAGCCCACTCCCAGTGACACACCTCCTCCAATTAAGCCACACCTCCTAATCCTTCCCAAACAGTTCCACCAACAGGGGACAAAGAATTCAAACACATGAGCTTATTGGAACCATTTCCATTCAAACCAGCACATTAGGGTTCTCATTTGCAAGTTGGAATTGGCTACTTCAGAAGCATTGTATCAAAGAGTTTGCATTTGACCTTGAGCAGTAATAGAAAATATAATGACTTTGGCTTAAAAAAAAAACTCGATGGGTTTTTGTACTTCTAATATAAGAAAAATGCCTCATGGAATTCATTCAAAAGCTACAGCTGTTCACATTGTCATACCCAGGGTTTTTTACCCTACATTTTACTGCGTTCTTGACATTTGACTGCCATCTTTTTACTTCTCATTTCACGATCCAGGATGGGCAGTTCTGCATCCAAATTAATGCCTGCATTCTAGTCAAGAAGGAAGGGGATGAGGAAGAAAAAGAACCTGATCTCAGCATATATGCCACATAGCTGCCTTACCTGCAAGCACAAATGAGAAGGCATATTATTGTCATCAACAGCATTGGGGAACTGACAGAAAGGTAAAAGAAAAATGGCTGCCAATAACTTCAATAGCATTTTCTGCTACAATGTTCTTCACTTGCTTATATGATATGTGACTGCTCTAATTGGACTATAAATTTCCAAAGGTTAGAAGTCATTGGTTTTGTTTTCTTTGCTTTTTTTTCTCACCACCGTAGCATACTGGAGCCATTCTACCCTAGGTGGTAAAAGAATAATCCAAGTCAACACAATATACCATGAGTATGCTAGATGACATTTTTTTAAATCCAGAAAGAGAAACTAAGCAATAAGTATCATTTTAAACAACTGGGCCCACATCAAATGGAAATATGGCTCCTGTTTTCTTTTCGTTTAAGTTTTTATTTATGTATGTGCATGTGTATGTGTGTGTAAATATGCACATGTGGGTACAGATGCTCAAAATAGTCCAAAAAGGGTGTCAGATCCCCTGAAGCTAAAATTATAGGCAGTTGTAAACCATTGGATATGGATGCTAGGAAATAAACTGAAGTCCTCTATAAGATAAGCAAGTACTCTTAACCACCGAGCCATCTCTCTGGAAATTTACTGTTTTCTATCAAATACTTTTCATCCTGCCATTGACTGTCTGTGCCTTATTACATTCATTTGTTGAAACCCAATCATAATTTGCTAGTAGCACCTTGATGAAGAATCCATGATGGTGGCCCCTTCAAGTCTGGATGAGCTCCCTTACAAAAAACAGACATAAGAGCCACTCAGCTGTTTCTGTCCCATGAGTCCAAGTGTACAGCATGAGTCTGTCTCCTCAAAGTAGAATCTCATTAGAGCCTTGCTACTTTGTTATTTGATATCAGATATCCATCATCCATAACTGTAAGAAATAATGACAGAAAAGCAATGATAGTGAAAAATGCGTGCCTAAATTTCTAGTTTGTGGAGGCAGGGCATGGCTTTGGATAGAGGAATGACTTTATCCATATGACTTTATATGACTCTGCTTCTTGACATTATTTAGTCAAACTAAGATGCAAGAGAGTAAAAGAAGGTATTCTAGTTTGATTTTACTGTATAACTCATATCCCTTCTGTACAAGAAAACATTGAAGTTGACATCTCCAGGAATTTTTTTTTATGATACCTTTGCCACTGAGTGCCACTACTCTCTCCACTGCTCTGTTTTCTTTCCTTCCTTCCTTTTTTCTTCCTCCCTCCCTCTCTCCCTTCCTCCCTTCTTTCCTTTGCTACCTCCCTCCCTTCCTTTCTCTCCTTCTTCTTAATCTTTTCTTTCTTTTTCTTTCTTTATTCAGAAAAGCAGTGCTATATCTAAGATTTTGTGTGGTGCTACCACTGCAATTATTTTATACCTGGGTTATATTATTTTGACTCCCATGAGCTGGAATTATATACACCAATGACTCTATAAATTTGGGGTCATGATGATGGCACCATATACATTTGACACCTGTCATTTGGGGTCCATTTCCAAAAATGCAGTAAGCTGTATAAATTGCTCTTCTCTTCATGACTTTGCCCCCCAAATCTTCTTCTCTCTGCTGTCTTAATCACAACATATGGAATACAAAGGGAAAGATATGACCTCTTTTTTTGGTTTATATTCTTAGAGCTGAATATATATATTGAATCTTCTCCAGGATTTCATTAAGAATAACTTTTTAAAGGGAAGTCACTGGTTTTGGAAAGGAAGTATGGTGGGAAGCCAGCCAGGCTCATTGTCCCTTTTTTGGCCACCTTCCTATTGCAGCTGGTTATCTGAAGGCTGGGCAGTATGTAAAAATATCATGTTAGAATGGCTAAATTTGTGCTTTTCTCTTCTCCCTGGAAACCTGTGTTTTAAAAGAACCCTGAATTTAAGTTGATCATTGTTATTATTATAAGAACCCTTACCTAGTCTAAATGCTGAAAATTATCTTATTTGAACCTTTTTGAGCAGAGAAATACCTATCCACCATTTTGAATAAAGCTTTGATATGCTAATGGCATTTGACAATATTCCAGTTGAATTTCCAACTGTGATTTTTCTTTGATTAAAATAAATAAATAAATGGTAGACCACCAACTTTGTCACCTGAGCATTGTTAAAGCTGACATTTGCAAAACAAGTATGCTAATATGACATTTTCCTGTCTTCTTTGTACTGTCATATGATCTGACAATGAACCCGGAGAACTTTCTGATAAACCTTTGGTATTTGACCAAGTGCCACCTGTACATCAGGTGATTTCAAACTACTGTCATTTTCCTGCCTCCCTGCCAAAATTTAAAGGAAGTGCCCTGTCTTCCAACCAAATATACCAGAGCAGCTAGTTCAAAAACTGTTTTTTAGAAGCTGCAGAGTCTTTTTAGTGAAAAAGCATTACTTGGGACCTGCAGAAACAAGTAGTAATAGTTGGGAAAACTCGGGATTTCATAGGTTTCGTAGTAACCAAGCCAAATCTCATTCTTTATTTCATAATCAGAAAGAGAAATGGAATCACATAGGAGTTATTTCATAACATTGTCTTTACTTTTTAGCAAAATATGAATATTGTTAGTACATTTAAATTCTGGAACATGTTAAAAAAAACTCATTCATTTAAGGATCATGAGTCTGTATAGTTTAAAAAATATTAACTATTTGAGGTCATTTCTATTATTTTTCAAAATGGACATTGTATCAAACTGCCTTCTAAACTCAAGTCAATGGCTTTTGAGGTATAGTTTCTTTGGTTGTGTGTTTGTTCTTTAAAGTGAAAATTTTAAATGCCCCATGTTTTCAACTTAACTTTTTAAATAATTTTATATATGTATACTGTATTTATATAATTTTCACTCCTGCCTCTGCCCGTGCAGCTCCTCCCCATATATCTCCTTGATTTTATGACATCTTCCTGTCAATTGTTGTTATACAACTTTTATATATTCATACATAAATATATCCTGCAGAATCCATTTAATGTTACATTGTTGCTCATATGGAAAAGTGTTTAGGAATTACAACTAGTGATTAGATAACTCATCAATGGTGTTCATCTCTGGAGATCAGACTAGAGTTCAAGAGGTCTCCAAGAATACAAGCTATTACGTTGTGTTTGGTTGCTTCTTCAAACTTAAGGGAAGTTTCTATTACTGAAGACACCACACACATTCGGCATAGGACTTGGAGGAATCAATAAATGACCTGGAAGCCTCCTTCCTAAGGTCATAGTATGCAAAGGTGCTATATCCAAGGTGTCAAGAGAGAAAAGCGATCAATAGTCCTACCCAGCTGTAAAACCTAAGAATGACAACAGTGACCAGCATGACAACATGTCTTTCAGGTAATTTGTAGTGGGGAATGAAATCATAAGAAGTGGGCTCCACCTGGGTGGAGAAAGGGTGGTAAATGCAAAAGGAGAAGGGGAGTAAGAGACAAATAACACTGAAGTTGTTTGATAAAACATTAAGGAATCATATTCTATATTTTCCTAAAACTATACATAATACATGTAAAACAATGTGCATAATATAATAATCAATATATTAAATACATTATACATATTATAAATTATATTTTATTAAACCTTTACATTTATACATTATGTTAAATAATATATAAAATGATATATTCAAATATATTTTATTGTATATAAATACATTATGTATAATTATACACAATGCACATATGTGTATATGTATATATATGAAAGCTAAGACCCATGGGCTGTTAGTGCTTCCCACAGAAATCATAGTCTAACAAAAACTCCAGGACCAGGAACAAATAAATCTTTCAAATGGTTAGTTGGGATAGTGCAAGTGACTCTCAAAACTATATAGGTTACCAATATAGACCTGTGTGGCTGCCTCTCAGGGTTTAGAGTTGGCCCCTATTGTTGAATACAACTCACACTTAAGACACCGGACTCAGGTGATTCTATCTAGATCTGCTCTAAAAGCTTCTTTCCTGTGGTCTAGCTTCCACAGTTCCAGAAAACACTGGGAAAGCTGCCAAGGGAGAGAAGCAATTGGACAGTTTTCCCCAGCTGGCCACACCTATGCATCACAACAAACACAAGCATGACAAGATATACATAAAGGTGCAGTCACTGACACTCACATATTAGTAGCACCCAACAGCTATCTAACTGGACATCAGGCCCACTCTTCAGGAGAGAAATCATGCCTGGTACTGAAAACCTACTCGGTTTCCTGAGGATAGTGAGGTCATTGACCTGAGAAAAGTATCTACTTCTGACACTTTGCTAGACCAGCATAAGTACTTGTTGATTCTAAATCCAATCCTTAAACCCACAGATAGTGTAACTTCCATCCCTCAGCCTCTAATCAAAGAAATAGAGACCATTACAGAAAACCATAACGTAACACAATGCAAAGGTCAATAGACCACGACACATAACTATTGATACACATATTTCACAGCTCCTGCATCCTTGGTTCAGGGAACATGGTCGAAGGGGATGTGGAATGATAAATGGTAAGACCCAGAGTACTGAACAGTCTGCTGTGAAATAGTCTCTCCTAGGAATGGCTACACAAACAAGACCAGAACAATGGCAATATCAATGCATATATTAATGTGAAAAGGGAAAATTTCATAGGGTTATATTCCTAGAAAAATAATGAAAGGCAACTAATGACTGATAGAAGAAGAATTAGCCTCTTCCAGGGATGAGCACCCTTATTTATTGTACAGTGTAGAGTAATCGTCCATGAAACACAACAAAAATGGACCTAAAAGTTATTTATATAATACACACACATATATGTATGTGTGCATACACATATATGTGTGTGTAAAATGATAAAGAAAAAGAGGCTATCAGATTGACAAAGGCATGGGGATATTTGAGGGAAGGTAGCTGGGAAAGTCTAGTGGGGGGAAGATGAAGCTAGAGGGGGAAAGACTATCAATTAAAAACATAAAATAAATTTAGCCTATTAATCTGTCCTTAAATGGCTGGTACATTATGTATACTTCCAGAGACATATTTGGCTTTAGCATTTGGCAGATTTGGGTAAAACAAATAATCAAACTGACAAAAATGCAATAGCAACACACCACCATTGATGTTGCTATTGAAGGAAACTGACTATTTTGTATAATTTAGATAAAAAAGTAAACTCAAGCCTTTAGGTATTCCTTAAGTATCATGAAAGATGAGCTAGAGAGATTCTTCAGTGGTTAAAAGCACTGACTGTTCTTCCAGAGGACCTAGGTTCAATTCTCAGCACAAACATGGCAGCTCACAACTGTCAGTAACTCTAGTTCCAGGGGACCTCACACCTATTGCAAAACATCAATGCATATAAAATAAAATAAGATAAAATAGAAGAATCAGTAAAGACAAAGTTACTAAAAGTTAGATAGAAATATAAGAATGACATGGGGCTTCCCAAATTACTTAATTTATTATATATTAATATTTATATAAACAGTCATGTGGATGAGAAGACTCTACCCCGAGATGAAGAGCTACAAGTAATTAGAGACTACAGAGAGAGGAAGCATCAGTTTTCTCTTGAGACGAGATCCTACATAATCTATCTAATTCATATTTGTTAGCACTTAACACACACACACACACGCATACACACATGCATACACACACATATGTTCAACACTAAGTGGGCTCAGCAAGTTGTGAATCTATGTTTGCATGTGTGTTTCTATGTCTCTTGATATTTATATATGTGCATTTATATATATAACATGCGTATATATGTGTATATATATTTAATATATATACATTTAAAGAGGAAAAGATCATGAATCAGAAAAGATGTGGAAAGACACAGCAGGAGTTGGAGGAGGAGAGAGTTAAATGGATTTTTTTTAACCTTCTTAACTAAAGACATAATCCATATATATTTTTGGGCCTCTGTCTCATATATGATGGTTGTCTTCTCTCTCTCTCTCTCTCTCTCTCTCTCTCTCTCTCTCTCTCTCTCTCTCTTTTTACAAAACTGATAAAATGTGTTTCTCAATGAAGTAAATTCATCAATGAAAACCTAGTCACCTATTTGTGAAGTACAGGCAAAAACATGTCAACACTCCTGTCATTCCTGGGAACATTTCTGTTATGTCTTATCCACAAATTTAAATCAACTTTATGATAGAAGGAGGTTTAAGTCTCCTTATCTAGAAGGAGCTTTGCTAAAATACATGTAACTCTCTATAATAATTAAGTCCTAATAAGTCAAACATAATTTTTGTCTGGGATCTTCAGCTCACAATTAACATATTACATATAGAATTGTATATGGATGATTCTATGATATTAACAGCAGTTACAGTGGCAACATACAGAATGTATCTAGCAAATAAAAGTTATACTACATGACTCTTTATGGTTTTTGGTTTTTCAAGACACGATTTCTCTGTAGCATTGGGGTCTGTCCTAGAACTAGCTCTCGTAGACCAGGCTGGCCTTGAACTCACAGAAATCCACCTGCCTCTGCCTACTGAGTGCTGCAATTAAAGGCATGTACCACCACCACCCAGCATCTACATGACCTTTCATGAAAGAAAAATGGCTAATAATAATCTAGACTCGTCTTTATTTAAAATAAAGTATCCTTTATTATTGAGCCCTTTTCAATATAGCTGTAATAATATTTTTTTCAATATTTAACACTTATTCCAAAACAGAGGTAAAACCAATGATATCATTATTTGGCAAGAAGTGTGGGTATTGGAGTGTATTCTTATTATGAAGTTCCAGAAAGCGTGGAGTTTACTATGCAGACTAATCTGGCCTCAAACTTGAAGTGATCCTCTTGCAGAGTGCTGGAATTAGAGATGTAGGTCACCACATCCAGCTAAAAACATCATGATTCTTTATAACCAAAGAGCAGACTGTTAAGAGGAACTCAGTCTAAAATAAGTTAAGCATCATGATAACATAGAGGTATTAAGTGGGAGAGTTAAGAATGCTCTGCTTCCTCTACCCCAAATATTACTACTACTTCAGCATTCTTACATAATAAGAAGTATAATAATCACACAGAGTACTGAGAGAAAACTGACTCTTAAACCTTACTCAAGAGCTCCTGACTCAGGACAACCAGTGTGCATATTTGCATAGTCCTTCAACATCTTCAATGACTGCCAAGAAAGAGAAATGGCTTCGCAACAAAACTTTCTGGCCTGTTAGTGTGTGTTTATTAATACATTCTGACTCCCTTGCTATACTCATCTCTAAATATTAAGAAAAAGTATTTCACCCTTTTAGCAAATGACTATATGTACATATTATTTAATCCTTAGCTAGGATTAATTTAAAATCTTAGCATATGTCTTTGAGAAAAAGAAATGGGCGAAAATGCAAGGGATGACTAACTGCCTCTTAAAATTAAGCTTTATGCAAACTACAAGCTCATTACTCATTCAACACATATCTCAAGAACCGTGTACCTGTCAGGAATCATACAAAGCTCTGGGATAGAGAGTATAGAAAACAAAACATCTACGTGCCTTGAAGTTGACAATAATAAACTTGAAGAAAATCTACTATCCATAAACAAAATGTCATTATTACAAAGAATATCTGGATCAACCTTAAATTAATATATGGTTCTATGATGTATGCAGTATATTAAAATAATTGCTTTTAAGTAAATACAGAAAGAAATGAAGGTGAACAGGCAGGTACTCCCACCAATGTGAACAATCTAATGAACAGTCATGTTTTCAAAGCTTCGGACTAGTCAAAGCAAAAAATTAGAAGAAGAAAAGCAGGAATGTTTTATTATAATATTTTAAAATACTATAATACTTAGGAAGCTGTAGGCACAGGTAAGATTTACTTGAATGTTTGTGATCAGATAGTTGTGATGGAACTCTATGGATGGGTTCCTTGAATCCATTAATTTCTGAAAATGTATATAAAAGCATTTGTGTATGCATATTTCCCTCTGTCTAGACAGCTCATATTTTTTCTAGACTCTAAAAAGTGGCCTTTACCCATCTGTACATTACTACCACAGTCTTTTTTAATGCTATTTTTGAAAGGAGCATGGTGAAAGACACCAGAAAGGAAAGAATGGGCTATTGACAACACAAATGTTTTGTAGTACAGGGAGGAATAATAACTGGTTAAGCACTTTAGCAGAGTGCCAGCAGTGTTATGAGCCAATTTTTAAATGACAGAAAGTCAAGTTTGTGCCTTAAAACATTCTTGAAATCGCCCAAATGGTGCTACATTTGTGTATATGATGAACTTGATGAGAATTTTCCACCTACCAAGGAATTATAAAAGATCATCACACTAAATACAAGCCAGGTCTCAGGTTATTTAACTCTAAATCATGTTGAGAGTGGCCCAAAAACAGATACACTGATTATACCTTTGACAAAGTATGTGTTTAGAAGCCTGTAGGTGTTGAAAGAAGAGTGCAAATGTGAATAAAAGGAGACTTTAATAAATGTAGTCTTATCTGAAGGTCACTCAAGGGAAAGAAAATACTAGTTCACTTACAAACCGGCACGTATAGCTTTGAATATTTAAACAAGTATTTAAATAATCCTCTTTCGCTTTACCACTGCCATCAGCATCCACAGAGAAATCCCATTTGCTATGCTCTTTGTTCCACAAGCCTGGCAGAATTCATGGTCTTAATTCACCAGCTAAATCTAAGATCATCAGTCTACCCATTATTCTTATGCATCACTGATCACACAGAGAGAGGATGTGTTTGATCCCTTCTCTTTTCCAGTAGTGAGAAAAATGTGCAGCTGCTTTTGATTTGTCACTTGCATTTTTACGATGACTGATAAGAAGATGGAACAGGTTTGAGCTAACTGGCTCGAACAGGACCTGAATCTTCAACTATGAATCCCTTCTAACATAGAACTCCTAGCAATTTAGTTGGACATTGCTTCAATATTAAAATAAGTCTATAAGTATGATCATAGAAATAAAGTTTTCTTAGTAGGACTTTCCATACCTATTACACCCTCCTCAGTCTCCCTCTCCCTCAGACTCTTATTTTTACTTTTCTTTGAAGAACCTGGTAGCCAGCATTAAGTCAGAAAATAACCTTCTATCCTTCCCACAATACCACAATGAAGTACTATATGAACTCCAAAGCAAATGGCTACCACAAACATTACATCATTGAAATTAGTATGTAGGCTCCATTTCATTTTGGCCATAGGGATAATATTAAGCTAAAGTCTTAAATTTCATGAAGACCTCATAAATATTTATCTTTTAAGAGATATCCAAATTTAAGGCTAATAGTGAGTCCTGGGCTCTCTACAGAACAGATAGCAGGTTTGTTTAACATCTGCCTTTACCACATCTGGAATGGTAGCTTTTTGAGAACATAGACTTTGTTTTGGTCACTACCATATTTCCTGAATCTAAAACAATGCCAGGAGCCCATTAGATGGTTAGATGGTCAGAAAATGCTTCCAACTGTGGAAATGAGCAGGATAGTTTCTGATCATTGTAGACTTCCCTAAATACTTCTGTTAAGAAAGTCTTATTACTTTTTTTATTTCTAAATAATATCCCACATTACTAAGTGACATTTTTCACACTGGTCAATTAGGATCTCTGATTTAATTCAGAAACCAGTATGCCAAGGTCATGCTTCTCCCAAGAGCATGGTACATTTGACTAATTATCACCATTTGTAAATCTTAAGCTTTTTCTATTCGTCTGTGTTATTTGTTGGATATTGCCTGTCTCTAGTTGAGGCTCGGGGTTATTTTAGAAGCTTTAAAACAGCCGTATATATTTAAACCCATTTTCCAAACACTTTTCTGTTTGTAATTATAGCTTATTTCCCTCTCCCTTCTTTTCCTCCAAAGTAAAAAGGCAAGCATTTAAAAATCTCCTCCAAGAACTTGGACTAAAGTAAGCCTTGTTGGAAGGTGTATTGTTTGTTCAAAACAAAAGAAAAACCTAGTCTTCTAATGTCAACCTTGTTACCAATTTTCCCTTTGAGCCATTCTAATAGAAGAAATATGTATGCACTCTTGAACTAGAGACACTCCAGGGATGAGAAATTAAATAGACTGGCTCAAAGTAACCTGGATACAAACAGATGGACAAATGCTGGATCTTCAGCTGCACCATTCAGTGGGGTTTCCTTTCGCCAATTTGAAGGTCTCTGAGGATGAGAGCCTTTACACCTGGCACATCTGTGCTAAAGGTCCCCTGCCTTTAAAATGACTTTTCTGAGTGTTACTGGAAACAGCAACATTAAGATAATGGCAGGCATGACAGTGAAGCATGCTCAAGGGAAGCAAAAATAAATGAAATCAATTAGTATCATAAATATTGGTTCCGTTTTTGCATGTTTTTAGCATGTGTTACTTATATACACAACACCCTGAGGTTCCAAGTATTAAATGACTTTCTTTCATCAGATACCAACAATTAAAAGAAAAAGACAGAGGCATTTCTATTTTTCTATTCTCAATTTTTTTTCTCTTTTCACTATCACCTGAATTTATGAAACACAACAGAAGAAAATGCTTCAATACAATCCATTGCTTGTGTAAATAAAAAATCCAGATACAATAACAGTGGTTTAAATAAACCTACTTAATAGAAAACTGCATGTTCTAATTTAATTGATTTAAGGAAAACTCACTTGTATCCCAGTATAAATGAAGACAAAATGAGCGTGACCAGCAGCTCTGTTCAAATGGGCACTAGCAGAATGTATCATTTTGAGGTCAGCTGTCATTCTGTTTGAATGGGTCCCTGAGCAGATCACAGAGCAGATGGGAAAAGGCTAGTATGACATGACTCTCTGACTTAATTATAACATTATCAAGACAGCATATGGACTTTGTATGTACTGAAGAATTTTATTCAGTGAATTTATTTGCACATAAATTCTGTGATGTGCTTCATTTGGTTTTATGCTACCTTCAATATTTATATTTCAATTTAATTGAATCATTTTCATCTATGGATTAATAGGTCAGACTGTTCTACCAATTTCAGCTGACTCTTGTTGAAGCCCGTATTTTTTTTAAAGTGGAGAATTTGAATTTATGTCTTACTCAAGATTGCTCAATTTAGAACAAGATTTCACTATTTCTCACGGCCATCATTCCTAAAATTGAAGGGAAAATTCTTAATGACTAGGTTTGTCATACCTTTGGAGGTTCAAAAAAAGCTCCCATCTTTTGTTTTTGTTTTTTTTAAAAAAAACAAACTGGTCTGCTATTTAGTAAAAGTGCACAGCAGGGCCACAAAACCCCAGAGAAAACTCAATCAGTTTTGTGGGAAACGCATCACCTTACAACCCATCCAAAAGTCGAATCTTTGGGAGCTACAGATCTAATTCATTGAAAAAGGACTTTGAGAGCACCAGGATTTTCCTGCAAATCTGTCATATGAAACTCTGTATGGACATGGTATGCATCACTAGAAAATAATTTAAAACTTCTGCAGACATTGGGGAATATAGTCTAAGTGCTAAATTTAGGTGACAGCACAGATAAAACAGGAAGTGAAATACTGCCAAAAGAAAGCAGCCCTTGACTTGGTCAAAGCCAGAATTTAGATCCACAGTCCACAATATATCAGCAGTTGTAATTTAACTCGATTCCCAGAAGAGCAATAAAATGGTGGCTAGGGAAGAGGGCAGAAACATCGCATACATACCAGCCTTGCTTCCTACTCCAAAGGATCTTGCTCTTGATCTTTGCCAAAGGCAGATTTAATTTGAACTCAAATAAATATTAAGGCAGAGAGATAAATGGATAATGCTCTGATGACGAATATTTAAAGGTTAGTTCATTTATTTGAAATTGCTAGAATAATTCAAATGAGAGAGTAACTCTTTTTCACCTACATAGAGCCACATATATTTCTTGAAGTCTTTATGTCCTTTCTTCCTATGTGAGGACATTGGAGGGACTGAATGTAAGTGTCTAGGCCACGCTTATAAAGGACTTTCTAATTTAAGTGAACTTTCCTTTTTCATCATAAAGATGTCTTACCACAGTTCACAGATCTACTGAGACAGTGTCAGAATAAGCATTACAGCCTCGAGTGTCAGACTGTCTAGTTTGAGGCTCAGCTAAACACTTAAGAGACATGAGACCATAGACAAGTCTACGTCTAAATTTTCTTCTCAGTAAAAACTGAAAAAATACAATATCTCTGTTATGCTTGATTCTCAAGCCTAAATCTATTTGCACAATATGCCTGAAGAGAGTGCCATAAATGTAGCTGTTTCAATTATGAAAGTCATTTAATTACCATAGTCAGTCTTTATCACCGTTATCATTACAATAATTTCTACCACATTGGTCAATTTGTCTGCAGTGTTACCTATTCTAGCTTAAACTTCAATGTTCATGTTGTACATACTTTGTGTATCATAGCTGCACAGATTTTGTTTGCACCTTTTCCTCCAACACTGCCTCGGTTAATACTTAGAGAGAGTGAGCTAATCTTTGCCTGGAAAAAGCCAATTTGACTTCCTTCAAAATTCAAATAAAGAGAAAGGATAAAAACACATTTAAGAGTAGAATAAATACCACAGCAACCTAAAGCTCCTGCTAAGCTAGAGGTATGGGAGAATAAACATTAAGAGCCAGACAGAAAGCCATTTTGCAGAATCTAGGGTCATGTCACTGTTTAGAAAGAAGCAGAATTGACAAACTGTGGTTCCAGAATGCCAGAAACAAGAAGGTGCATTGACTGGTGATTTCTAGTTCCTTTGCAATAAGGTTTCGTATAACTCCCTTTACGTTCAAAATATTTTTCCTTTACGCATCTGAACTTAAATTCCTCTTGCTTATATTCTCATTCCTTTTAAGCCCAGCCTAGGTTCTCTTCAATGGGATATACATTGTTCATGTTGATTTATTGAGTTTTGTAAAACACACCAGAAGTTCATTGTGAGAGAACTTATAGCTCAAAACTTGGCTATACCACAGGTCAGTGTGTCCTATGAAACGAAACAGATGAAGTGAGACTGGTATCTAAGATTGCCATTCATATATGACACGTCCCCAAGAAACAAGTTTTAAAATCCAGTGTACTATTAGCTTGCCAAAAAAGTATAACTTATATTTACATAATTTTAGGCAGCAAAGAAAAAACAGAAGCACACATGTACTTAGTTCCTGCATGTCATTTCTCTCTTTCCCTCCCTCATACCCTTCCCTCTCTTATCCTCCCCTACTCTGTGTGTGTGCACATGCACATGCTCATGCATGAGCATGCATGTGAATTATCAAAACTGAAAGGAGGATGACTCTAGAGTATTGTGAAAGTTAGAAAAGACTTCTACCACTGAGCAACACCATAGTTCTTTTTAAATTATTGAGACAGAGTTTCAGTTGCCCAGGCTGGCTTTGAACCTAAAATTCCTCTTACTCAGCTAGAATTAAAGGTAAGCAATAACACATTGGGCTATGCATTGCCATTTCTGCTTTTTGTTAGAGTTGTATACCATACTTTTTTTTAGTTATTGCATATGATGGACATTTTGTAATATACTCATACATCTCTGCTGACAGGATAATAGCTATCTGTGCATGTCATTCCCAAACAGAAATAGTCAGCTATCATTTAAACATCAAACCTGGACAAATGAAAAGCAATATATATTTCAGAAGAAGAAACAATAGACATTGCGTTTAAGGCCACGGAGGTTTGCGACTTTTGTGATATCTTCTGCTCTTTATTTCCATTTCTTTACTTGGATAACTTAGTATTCTAAAACATACCCACAGAGCTGAGGTAGCAAAAATATAATGGTGGTCTGCTCAGACAATTCACATGAATCACCTCTTTGGAGAACATTTAATTCTAACACAAATTGCCCTCAATTTGCAGGCATATTTGTGAATGTATTAAGTGGAGCTACCACTACCACTAGCAGCCCTAGGGACACAGGATTTTTTTCAATATTGCCTTCTTTACCTGTTGGGGCTAACAACCCTGACAGAGAATAACTTCTCATTTTGACAGCTTTTTGCTTCTGGATTACCAAAGATCCCATTAAAATTGTCTGTTAATTCTTATTCAGATCTTTTTTGACTTAATCATGGTACACAATCTGATTGATATCAAGGTGTGAGAACTTACTCTCCTTAAATCATGACTTTGGAATTTCTGCTCAAGGATTCATTGAGATTTATGAACCTAAACAAGAAATTTGAGTCTGTCAGGCAAGAATTAAGAAGCAATTCCAAAGAACAGTTTATTTCTGCCTTTATTCTGCAGAGTTCTGCAAGATAGGAATTGGATTACTATACTTCATGCATTGAAGTGATACTAAGCATCTTAAGCCTTCAAGCTTAAAACCTCAGACTCTGACTTCTTTTTTCCAGCAATGTAGTTGAGTTACTCTTACTGTATCCTTCCTAGGAGCAGTGTAATCTAGTTGAGATAAAAGACTACTGACTCAAGGCCTGAGTCAACCCCATCATGTCCAGAGTTCCTAACTACGCATGTCTGGAAAAGACAATAATGATTCTCCCTCCTCATCATTTGGGATAAGCCCAGATGATTATATCTCTTCTATTAGAATCAAGATATTAAGAAAATGACAAGACACTCTCCTACAAAAAGTCCTAACTCCCCCAAAATATTGTTACACTCTCTCTACCACATTAGTCTCCTACCTCATCTTTAATCAAATCCACTGATTTCTGACAAACAATTGAACAATTTGATATTAATGGAAAAAGAATTAATCTTTGCATCTATACTGTTGTACAAGAGTATAAGATCAAGTCCATCCAAATCTTAGAATATATGGGGCAGATGATCCCCAGGACCTACCTTATACTGAGGAGTTATTGATGATGTGTGGTTGCTGGTAGAAGGAGAATCATTTTTAGTGAGAATATAGAGTCACCATACATTCCCTATGCTCTAGTGAATTTACTGTGCACCCATATATGTATAAGAAGCATTAAGTTGATTTGGTTGTTAATAAAAGAAATGACCTGAAGTCAGGAGGTGAGTCTGTATGATAGAGGAATGTGGAGGAAGTAGGGAGCAGAAGTGGGAAGTAGATACTATCATATTTTATCAGATATCTGAATGAAATTCTTAAGAATAAAGAAAAATAACTTAAGAAAGAATCTTTCTGAAATATTTTGGTAATTCTTCTCAGGACCTAAAAGAAACTAAAATTTTCTTATGAGTACATTTGTTAGTGATGTTAAGTCAGCCAAGAAGAACTGGGGCTCCAGATAGGATTTATTCTGTGAGCTTGACAATAAAAGGCAAGAAAACCCTTGCTCTACAGCTTTTATTTCCTAGGAAAAATAAGTTCTATACTAGAATAGTTTTCTTGGCAAGAATTTTTAATCTTCAAAAGTATACGTGAATTAAAAACGGTATTTTAAACTTCAATCATATCTCAAATATTTTCATAGGGTTTTTCTACTTTGTAAATGAGTTAGAGAGATTCTTGCATTCCATCACACTTTCCATGGATCTTAGACATGCCTCTCAACTGCCTCCTTGCCAATTCACACTTTTTCTGGTCTCAACGGGTATGTATGAACGGTGTGTCTACCAAGCCATATAGGAGAAAGACAACTGTACATAAAAGTGCCAATCTGCCCTGAAAATTACAAGGCACATTTTAAAAATCTGCTTATGAATGTATATAAGAATGATGATAACAGCTGAATACTAAGTGGTACAATGTGCTAGACTCTTCATATATAATTTCTCTGATATTTTTGTTTTACAAATATTCAAGCTAACTATTATCATCTTCATTTTTTAGATCAAACAGTGGAAGTCCAGATCAATTTAGCAAATTTTCCAGGAGTACATGATTATTGAGCAGAGTTTTATATTTTGGCCCCTACAAGTGTCATAAGGGATTCCTGCTATGTTCCAGGCACTATATATGATACTTTTCATGTAGTGTCATATTTAATGCTCATAGTTCTAGATGTTCCTAAGCAAGTCTGAATCTCAACAAGAAAATGATAAACTCTAAAACTTAAGAGTACTCTTTAAGTCAATACTATGCCCTCCATGCTCAGCAAGTAAAAGCTTCCCGCATTCCCAACACACTGGGGTAGGGTTCCTACCCTTCAGACTAGGGTAGGGGTTCTCATTCACGAAGCAATGCAAGGTAGGGTTTATTCAGAAAAGCAGTGTTATATCTAAGATTTTGTGTGGTGCTACCACTGCAATTATTTTATACCTGGGTTATATTATTTTGACTCCCATGAGCTGGAATTATATACACCAATGACTCTATAAATTTGGGGTCATGATGATGGCACCATATACATTTGACACCTGTCATTTGGGGTATGAATTCACAAATAAAGCTCTTTGCCTGTGGATTTTTAACCACTGGACGAGGCCAGAGCTGCACATGGGGATCAAACCCTACCTGGCTAGGCTTTCTTTTTTCCCCAAGCCTGTGAGTAAGTTTGGGATATTCCTGTTGTAGCGACTCTGAAACAGTTTCCAGCTGCCACCTAAACTTCAGAAGCACCTGGGCTCCAAATGCCACAGAACTCACCATCTCACCAACCCTAGATTGGCTGTTTCTGCCTTCAGGCAGCCCCCCACCACACATGATTTTTTTCTGATAATCCCCTGTATTTTAGACAGTAAGCTCTCTCTCTCTCTCTCTCTCTCTCTCTCTCTCTCTCTCTCTCTCTCTCCACCCTGGGTTGCAGGCTCTCCATGAACCCTCTTCTCAGGATGCTGCCAAACTAGATAGCTGCTTTGAAATCCAGTCAGGCTTTAACAGGCAATAAGCTTCACATCTTCATCAACATCGTCAGTATGGTATATTTGGTAAGAAAACTGGGAATTATTAAAGGGAGGAATTGCTTAATAGAGATGGGTTTGTCTCACATTAAAAAATGGGAGAAACATTACAATGGAAGGATTTGTGTTTCTGTATGATAACATGCTAGGCAGTTTGAAAATGGAATGATTAAATGAGAGGATATCTAATTTAGATGGGATTTATATGATGTCAGTTCTAAACATTACCAGCTTTATCGTTTTCATCTTACCACTAAAAGGTGGTTAATTTGAGTGCTAAGATACAGGTCTTAGAAAAACCTAATAAAACAAATCACAGAGTTATTCAAACTTAGGCAGAGGAAATTAATCAGGGTCCAATTTCAGCATTGCCTTATAAGAATAAAGAGGTACAGCCTAAGGTTTTCAACAACCAACCTTAATATATCCAGTAACCTTACAGAAATTGCCCAATGGCAGAGGTTCTGTTATGGCTAACTGGGCTCCTGTGCCAATATTGGATTTAAGGACATTCAAGGAAGCAATAGTCTCATATGGCATGCATTCACTTTTGTGGATTAAATGTTAAACTCATGGTCAGTTTGCAACAGAATTATCCCTAAAGTTTAGAAAGAATTAAACGTGTTATAGAGCCAAGTCCACAATTACAATAGTATATGTAGCTCAGAGAAGAGGCTAAGATTATTGAACAATAGAGTAAAGCCAGAAGTAGGGGAATCTCCCAAGATCAAATTCTTGGAGAAAGAGACTATGTTACTATAGAAAGGCAAGCTTTATATGATGACCACACCCTTCATTTATGCTGCACAGTAGCTTTAAATGCTTGTGACAGAATTGGAGAAGTAGGAAAGAAAATTGAGTCATTTACTAAAGTTATACAGTACCCAAAGGAAGTCTTTATGGATTTCGTACAAAGATTGACTTCAGCAGTAAATAAAATGATATCAAATTCAGAAGCTAGGCAAATAATAATTGCATCTCTGACTTTTAAAAATGTCAATTTTCTATGCAAAAGGATAATTAGGATGTTAAAGACAAGGTCAACATCTTTGGAGGAATGCATCTGAGATACAATTAATATTTAGTCTCATGACCATAATGATGCATGGATAGGAGAGATGATTTCCAGAGGTTTAAGTAAAAATCCAAATATCAAATGTTATAATTATGGCAAACAAGGTCACCTTAAAAGGGATTGTAGAGAAGGTGTTGCTAGAAACAACGATATACCTTAAAAGGGATTGTAGAGAAGGTGTTGCTAGAAACAACGGTATTTCTTATAGGAGGCTCCATCTTTATTTCTGTTTGCTTTCATTGGTTAATAAAGAAACTGCCTTGGCCTATAAGATAGGACACAGCCCTTAGCTGGGTGGAGTAGACAGAACAGAAGATGGTGAGAGAAATGGAAGTGAGAGAGATGCCATGATGCCCCTGCCGGAGATGGATGCAGGTTAGACTTTTCCGGTAAGTCACCA
The DNA here is from genome assembly GCA_028555095.1 of Dicrostonyx torquatus. Lineage (NCBI taxonomy): Eukaryota > Metazoa > Chordata > Mammalia > Rodentia > Cricetidae > Dicrostonyx > Dicrostonyx torquatus. The sequence continues at coordinate 1,527,351 of JAQHUG010000260.1, read as the reverse complement.
CCTCGTGGTGACACACAGATTATTAGGAATGGGTTAGTTTATGATGTGAGGGCTAACCAAGAAGAGCTAGTGATAATGGGCCAGGCAGAGTTTAAATGAATATAGTCTGTGTGTAATCATTTCGGGCATAAGCAAGCGGCTGCTGCTGGGAGCCAGGTGCTGGGAACAAACAGCCCCACTTCTCAGCATCGGAACACAGCTGCCCTCTTTTTACAACAATTTCTAAGCATAACCCATAAAGAATGTCCCTCACTTTTTTGTTAAGAAGAAGGTATAGCAAAGGCAAGGATTGAACTAATGAATATAGGTCATTTTTGTCATAGGCAAACTTCATGAGCTGCCTTTTGAAGGCCCGTATGCCAAATCCAGTTATTTGTTTCTTGCCATCATAGAGGAAACTGCTTCACAGACCCATTGAAGACCCTAATGCCTATTTTAAAAAGCCATACTGCTCTGGATAATAGAACAGCTATAGAAGAGAGAACAAAAAATTCAGAAGAAACCATGAAGCAAGTATTTTGGCAAACTTCTATAAATGACCAAAGATCGAATATTAAAAAAAAGATATTGTTATTAAAGGTCTGCTAGATACAGGTACAGATGTAACAATTTCATCAGAATCTTGGCATCCAAATTTACCTCTTCAGGATATATATGTTCAGTTTATAGGGATCAGAACTTTATCTCAGTTAAAGCAGAGGATGAGATGAGTCGAATGTATAGGGCCAGAAGGACAGAGAGGAATAGTAAAACTATAGACTAATATAGCAATAAATTTTTAGAGGTGTGATTTATTACAGCAATGCAATACACAGATTAACATTTTACCAGTCTTAGAAACAAACTATAAATTAATATATGTTTCTTGGAAAATTATTAGAATGTTTTATAGAGAACAGTCACCTACCATTCAGGACACAACAGTTGCTGATATTTTAAAGGCACCAAGAGCCCTACTTTTCAAGTGGTTGATAGATAAAACTGAGTGGGTTAAGCAATGACCTTTAACAATAGAGAAACTACAGGCTTTAGAACAGCTGAAACAGGTGGAACTAGATGCTCAGAATATTGAAGAATCAACCAGCCCTTGCAATTCTCCTATATTTATTGTTAAAAAGAAATCTAGAAAATGGAGAATGGTGACAGATCTAAGAGTTGTTACTAAGGTGACTCAGTCAATAGTCTCTCTACCATAGGGAAATCCTTTGCAATAAAAATAAATAAAAAAGTTACCTATTACAATCATACTTATAGTCACAATAGGTATGTTTTCAAGGTCAAACAGATATATTTTAAATAGGCAAATCATTTTCAAACACTTCAGAGATCATAGAATATGGCATTTCAGATGTTTTAATAACTGGTTCTGTTTTTATGACAAAGAGACATGTCTGTGCCTGGTAGCACCAATCTACTTCAGAAAAGATGATGGACATCTAAGAAACTCCACATGAAGTTTTCTTTCTTTTTGGGAGAACTATGCCACTGGGCAAGAAAGTGCCCTTTCTTCTACTGCTGACAGTATGCTGTCCTAATGGTACTAGAGGACAAAAAAGAGAGTGGCTGCCAAACCTTGCCCACACAAGTCAGGATAGTCCTTCAAAAACCCAATGTCATAGAAAAGTCTGTCAGATAGTGTAGGCCTGTAGACTGAAGATAGATACCCATACATTGCAGAGGAATTTTGGGTCACTGTCCAAGCAGCCAGGTATTTCTTCATTTCTCACATTTTTTAAAAATTTTCTTGCTCACATTTCCTGCTTACTCAGTTAATATTATTTCTTTCTTGGGTCTCTGAAGGAGTTGAAGACTAAATAATTATAGTTTTCCTTGTTTACATGACACAGATAGCAAATTATAATAGAAAGCAAACTAGTTACAAGACCTCGGACTCACCAAGATAGGTTAAATATGGAGTATTATCTCTGAATCTGTAAAATACAAATGGATTAAACATTGTTGATGTATTTACTGCCTGTATACATTGCATATAGTTAGTATACTTATTGTATATAGTTAGTATACTTATTATATACAGTTATAGGTTGCTTTTTATTTTAGACAAAAAGGGAAAATATTGTGATATTTCATTTATATTTTAATAAATAAAGCTTGCCTGAAAAACAATACAGAACAGCCATACTAATCAGCCATACAGGCTAGGCAGTGTGGCTCACATCTTTATCCCAGCAGCTACCCTAGTTAAATATAGAGGCCGGTTGGTAGTGGCGTACACCTTTAATCCTAGCACTAGAGAAGAATGTAAGGCAGGATGAAACCAGAGCTCACTCTTTATAGTCTGAAGATTTCATGGAGGTAAGCGTTCTCTAGTTGCCTGGCTTCTTTTGCATTTCTGGTCTTCAGGTTGAACCCCAATATCTGTCTCTGGGTTTTTATTAATCATGCTAAAGAACCATCCACAATGTTTCTCTGATACTGCTATAACAGGGTCTTTCTGTAATGTCTTCAACTTTGTAGATCTCCTGTATTCTGGCACTGTAGTTAGAAGAGGGGTCTTAATTTATTAATTACATTCAGGTATTACTATTCCTATCGCTATTTGGATAGCTAATTTATGTCCTTATTGTGATAGTCTTTAAGTTAAATTTTTGTGTTTTTTTTTTTACTAAACATGCTTTCTTTTTCCCCATTCCATTTAGCTTACCACATAGACTCTTATTCTTAAAAATTTAATGTTTATTCTTAATTTAACAATTTCACCTTTAATTCATTTACTTTCTTAGTTCTTCAAGTAGCCAAGGAAATCTTGGCTGCTCTTCTAAATTCTTTTTAGATATCTCCACAGACAAATACCCAATACCATTACTCCAAAAATTTACCTTCAGTGGAACACTAAATCATAAATACATTTCAGTCAAGTTTGTGTGTGCGTGCATGTGTGTATCTGTGTGTGTATGCACGTAAATTATAAGTGGATGGACTTTCTTTCACTGTCCAGTAACATGTGACTTATTTCTATCTGAGATCTTATCAGAATGTACATTAGGTTCCATAATTAAGTCAATATTCTGACCAGCATATGAGACATGCTCTATGATTGTTAGGGCACTTTCTTCACATTTATGCATCCTAATCAGAGTAGCCTTTAATGGTCCATTGATGGCTATGTCAGTTTTTTTTTTGCTTGTTTGTCTTTATTATATTGTTCATCATATATGTCAAGAGTCTTCTGCTTTTATCTATCATCTAGATCTGTAAACACTTCTGTGTTTCTAGGTATTTGTTACATTGCTAACATCACTTCTAGTACCAACATCTGTTAATGATGCTATAACAAAACAGCATATAAGAGAACTGGGTAGCTTCCAAAGAAAAGAAACACGTCAAAGATAATGCTGCTAAAAAACAGCTTCTGCTGAGTTATAACCCCCTAAAGATATATATCGATCTCCTCTCAATAACTTCATTTGGTAGAAAAGTTGATTCTCTGGAGTGTATTTTTTAAGGATAATAATCCTTTTGATGAGGATTACTCATCAATATGATTATGATGACCTAGTTAAAACCTACCCTCAAGGCCATCACCTTAGATGTTAAGATTTCAACATATGAATGAAGGGGATACACATTTAATCCATTGCACTAGTTTCCCCAAAAAAGAAAATGAATCTCAGAGAAATTAAAGAATATGCCCAAGATCAGGTAATCAGTAAGTACTAGTGATGAAATTTAGTGTATGTGTGTCTTCTTCTAAAGCCCTCTTCACTGTGTACTTTATTAACTATATAGTCACATATACCACAATTATCAAAGCAGTAAAAACAAACAAACAAATATAATATTTGTAACCATCTCTCAAAGCTGAAGTATGGTAAGAAGTAAAAGGATCTGCAGCAATAACTAAGGAAAAACCCTTCGCTTTCTTCAATATTGGTCATGTTGTCTTATACAGTATTTTAAAAGGAACCAATACAGGTAGGAATATAAAAGTAATAGGTAACCTTTAAAGCAAGGTGCCATTTAGTCAAAGTGTAATTTCTTACTCAGAGGCAGAGTAAATCGGAATACATTTCTAGAAAACTGACAGTTTAGTCAACTGCATTTTACTCTACATGGGCACTTAGGTAACATGCTCATGAGTAACAAAGTGACTGCTGTTATTTGTCTATACTCTTCCACATCCAGATCTCCCTTCATTAACCACTCTGGACACACAGAGTAGTACTTAGTAACACTTCAGTGAAGGGATACCCAACACCTCATAATGTAGTTATATGTGGTGTAGGAATTGAGAAGAGAGAGTAGAAGAATGTCATTTTCACTTAGCATGAGCTACTCAGAATAATGCCCAATAGTAATATATAATAGCATCACCATTGTCCCTATCGAAACTCTCCAGGGTGTTAGCTGAGCTCATTTCATGCAGATTGCCTTGTTTCCTGTTTGCTGATAGTAAGACCATGGAGAATGTACTGATAATAGAGTTGTGATATGTAAGGAAAGATTTGTGTCATCCTTATGTAATTGGAGATGTTTGCCCTTATGTCAATCATCACAGATGCATAGTTAGCTGCAAAGATACTTGTCTTTACTTATAAGAGGTGAGATATATACACAATGACTTTTTCTAATATTTGTGTATTTTTAAAGCCTAGAAATCTTTGAAAAACCCCTTCTAATGTAGAACTGCAACCAGGATGGATAGGGTTTTGATAACATGTTTTTTTTTTCTCAAAATTAAAAATGACAACTGAACATGTATAAATCCCTTAAGGATTTTTCCATCCTTGAGGGCACATGGAAAGTATAGGCAGAAATAGCCTATTTTAGACATTTCCTTCATTTCTCCTTTGGATACAGAGAGGATGTCTGCATCTGTTGTTATGTGGAAGTTGACTGACACTTAATTACATGGCTCTTGATGATTTAATGGCTAACAGAAACAGAAGAACATGCAAAAATTCAAGCTGGTGCACTATGCAGATTCATTGATGTTATTCTGTAAATTTTCCCAAATTGTCTCATTCAACTAATTCTTATTCACTTTTTAATATACCTTTTTGAGACATACTGTCATTCATGCAGATCATGACATAACCCAAGCTCCAGAAGTTTGATAATTACCTTTTAACCTACTAAAACCCAATTTTAATTGTCTACAAAACACATTAAAAGTTTAATGAAAACCTGGGTAAATGGGGCTGCCAAAACCATGCAGTGGCTAAAGGAAGGTGCCTGTTGTCAAACTAGAGTACCTGAAATTTGATCCCTGGGAAAAAGAAAGAAATGTTTCCCAAAGGTGTTCCTCAGATATTTAATTATTTGGTAAATCTATGAACAGTAGAATTGCTTTGTCACAGTTTTTGCAGAAAAATGTACAATAGGGAAAATGTGTAATCAATCACCATTCTTTTCTTTAAACAAGGCTCTGTGAATAAAAATAAAAATAAATTAAACAAAAATTGGAAAATTCCCAATGTTCTCAATATACTCACTTTAAACAAAATTAATGGTTTTCCTAGAAGCAAGTACTCCTGTAGTTAAATTGTCTGTAGAATAATTTAACTTGTCCCAGGCTTATGGGTAATAGAATTACTCCCTCATGCTTTGTAAAAGGTACTCTCCCATAAAAATGCATAGAGATAGTGAGGTTTGGGGCCAAAATCATTCAAATTTGAAAAGTTTGAGTTGGCAGAGGTTGAATTAGTTCATTGGCCTAGGATGTGTCTCAGTAAAGTACAGTGCTATCAGAATTCCTCTTATAATAGTTAAATAGCATCACTGCCTTAATTGCTTTCTTTTCAAGCATGGAAGCATGAAAAATGAGACCAGCCATTAATTTATGTCATCTAAAGAGAGATTCAGAAAGAGTGCATTTGGTGTCTACCATATAATTTCCTTCCTTCATTCTCAGTTTCAAAACAACAACTAAAAAATGCCCAAGGAAACTTTATAAGTTAATTAGGAGTCAGAAATATTTTTCTGAAGACTGTCAATGTAGGGGTACTCATTACTTTCCCTGGAACCGCCCATGCTATTCTAATACCATTAGTAGATCAAGAAACTTGAAACATTTTTTCCAGGCAGATAATTACTCATCTGTGCGAAATGCTGCCATTGCTTTCTCTGTTCTCCAAATGGATGTTATTTGACTGGGTCTTGGGGTGAAATTCAGAAAGTTAAATGCATTCTGCCATAATAATTTATTAGAATATAGTTTGTTAAGAGGTAGTGAACTTTTAATTTTTTCATCTCAACTTCATAGTTCAGGTGTGATTGGCATCATTAATATCAACTTCATGGGGCAGGATATCACCAACAAGCACAGAGGCCACTACACTCTGCAACCAAGACACCTTTCCATATACTTTTACTTTAAACAGGCTGATTCCAACAAGTGGGGGGAAATTCAGAAAATGCCCATCATACTTAATTAAAAAGTACTTGTCAATAGTAGTTGAAGAGAATATTTAAGTTACTGAACCATGTAAATCCCTTTTTAATGGAAACTGTTCCCTAGCCTACCCTTTAGACAGGGTTAAACAATAATTTGTAAACAGAAGTTGTGGAGACTTCCTGGTAAAATTCATAAGAAGACTTACATGATTGTGGATAATGGAACAACTCTGAAATGAGGCCGAGTGGACAAAAGCTTTTCTATTGATAAGGTCATTAATTTATTTCCAGGTCTTAGAGTTACTTGTCCACTAAGCTTCCATTTTCTCATACTTGAAGTTATTAGAGTAGCGAGAAAGACTCAGTACAGGAAAACTGGTGAAGAAAATAGAATCTCTGGCATAAGTGTGAATCTAACATTCCCATTGGTCTGACTCAATCACCTAGCCAAGAGAACAACCCTATGAAAGAGGGTGCACCCTAAGCCACTCTAAAGAGTTGGTGATATAATTATCCCTTTAATTCAGATAATGTATTTTTCTTCTCAGAATCCCCAACTCCTAGTTACTGGTCCACAGACATGCAGATTCATAAGCCTACCAGCTTTTCTGAATTAATTAGAAAAGTGTAACCTTTTTTTCCCTTATAGCTCCTCTCTGAGCTGCTTTCCCTAAAACATTGGGCTTAACTCTTTCTCTAAAGCTCTGCTCTCCACCATGTGACTACTTCTATTCCATATGACTGATTTCCTTTCTAGCCTAACACAAATAACATGGCTTTTTCTCTTTCTTGTCTCCACATCCCTCCACTTGGCAGCTGCCAACATTGCAGCTTGTCGTCTTTGGAATTATTCTTGTTAACTCTTGTAAAATTGTCTTCCAGCTTCCATTGGAGTCTTTTCTCAAAGCCCTTTTTTAACAAGACAAAGAACAACAAGAAGAGACACTCATTTCCCTGATATTACCTGGCAAGCACAGAGGGACACTCCAAAGTGTCCAGTAACAAAGTGAGGTACCTGAATTCCTTAAATTTTAAAAGATCTTTTCAAAATATAAGATAATACATTGTCTTTCTCAGTTAGTTATGAAAAACATAAAAGAAAATCCATTAAATTAGTATATGCAAAATAAAGAATGCGCAGTTTCACCTTTTTTTTTCACCAGAGGTTGAAAGACTTTTCAGTCTTTGACAGCTCAATGAAGATAAGATTTGTGTATATTAACATTTAAAGTCTACAATAGGGATTTTCATATGATAATGAAAAAATTGTACTTCTGACACCATTATGTATTTTTTATAACTTTTTCATCTCTCCAAAAAGTAACCCCATATTTTTTGGCAGTTTCTTCCTGCTCGACCTTCACAGCCTGTGTAAACCACAAACCTACACTCTGTCCCTATGGATTGACCTATACCAAGCATTTCTTACAAAACTAATCAATCATACAATGTGTGGTCTTTGGAGATGCATTTCTTTCATTTGTCCAGTTTTCAGAATTTATTCATGCTTTATAATGAATTAATATTTCATTCTTCATTGTGACCAAATAATACCCCATTGTATGGGTATATCACATTTGTTTATCAACTTAACAGAGGATATTACTAAGTACTTTGGTATAATTATGAGTTATGATGCTATAAACATTTTTGTAAAATTAATTTGTAATAGATATTCATAATGTGCCTGGTATTTTGCTTGATGGACAAGACAAACACCATCTCTGTTCTCATATACTTGCATGGTAACAGTGAATTGGAAAATATATTGACCAAGTAATAAGTTTTATTATGCAAAATAAAAAGAAGAGTATACAGCATAGAGCTTTGACTAATATTCCTTGTAATTTTTAGAAAAATAGAAGAAATCTTCTAAGGGGATTTTTGAAAGAGCAACTCTAAGGGAAAGTTGAAGAGTACCTCACAGAAGTCCAAGACATACATTGCCCCAAGAAATGTGTGCTCAATTCTAGAGCTCATCAAATTTATTGACTAGAGTACTTGTTCTTTTGTTGTTTCTTTTTGAGTACTTTATGAATTCTGATACTAACCCTCTGTTGGATATTTATTTGGTAAAGAAATATTTCTTATTTTATAGGCACATTTTCACTTGATTCACTTTTTCTTATGGAGAAGACATTTCTGAAAAGAAACACAAATGTCCAATAATTAAATGTAAAAACTATTTAACATATTTAGCCATTGAAGAAATGTAAATTAAAATTACATGTTACCCTAGTAAGAATGGCCAAGTGGTCAAGAAAATTAACAATAACAAATGCTGGGAAGATGCAGGTGAAAGGGATCTCTTAAACACTGATGATAGGGATATTTACTTATTCAGATCTATGGAAATCATTAAAAAGTAGAATTACCATATGATCTAGGTGTACCACTTTTGGGTATATAACTGAAGGATGCTGAGTCAGCACATAACCAAAATACCTGTAAAATCTATGTTTACTCTGGAAGTATTCACAGCAGCCCAATTTTGGAACCACCCAGAATGTACATCAGAAATGGGCAAATTTTGTGTGTGATTGTGTGGCATGTATCTATGTATATATGTGCGTGCATGTGTGTGTGTGTGTGTGTGTGTGTGTGTGTGTGTGAGAGAGAGAGAGAGAGAGGGGGGGGGGGGGGGGGGAGGGAGAGAGAACAGTTTTATTTATCTATGTAGAAAAATAAATTTATGCCATTTGTAAGACGGTAGGTAGAACTAGAAATGGAGAGCATCATATTAAGTAATCAAGTCAGACTCAGGGAAGAAAAATGTTGCCAGTTTCTCTAAAGTACAAAACCAGTTTTCAAATGGACATGAACCAGAAAAGAAACTAATAGAGAAGAGGAAGTGGAAAATGAAATAAGGGTAGATGATGGTGTGTGTGTGATCAAAGTATATTATATAAAAATATTAGAATGTCACAATGAAGTCCATTATTTAGTACAAATAAAATAGGAGAGTGATTAATCATGATAAACATGGTGACAGTTACATAAAAGATGATTCAAGAGAGTTCATTTTATTTATAAAGAAGACTTTGGTAAACATATCAAAAAGAAAAACTTTTTTCATTTCCTCTTTATTAAACTGATTTAACATTAAAAACAAAGACAATAGCTAAGATGAAATGAAACTAGCAATTTCTCCAGCTTCATCAGCACACTACTGTCATGGGTGCTTGTTTTCTATGTGGGTGCTCAGTGGGGTGATGACCAGTGTCCGAGTTTTTATCTGTGTGCTGATCTCAGTACTTTAACCACTACTGCAAAAGTCAATGCAGCAAACGCAGCAAACATCCTCAGAACAGTCTCAGGAAAACAGCTTTGACCTTTTAGATCCATAGGCAGTCTTGGGGAGTCTATGGGTCCCCAAACCATACATACTGTAAGAACTAGAACCGCCGCATACAACCTCTGAACACATAACATGTCGAAAGGAACCCAGCATTTTACCTGTGCTAGTGCAGCTCAGAGCCAATCTCGTGCCTGGAACAGGAGCAAGCACTTTTCACCTGATGTGAGCTTTCTTTCCTTTTGGTTTTGTTTGTTTGTTTGTTTGTTTGTTTTTCAAGACAGGGTTTCTCTATAGCTTTGGAGCCTGTCCTGAAACTAGCTCTTATAGAAGAGTCTGGCTTCAAACTCACAAAGATTCACCTGCCTCTGCCTCCCAAGTGCTGAGATTAAAGGTGATCTTTCTTTAGAATGTCATAGTCTACCTGAAACCACAGGTCCAGGTGTGCAAAGCGGGCTCCTCTCACAACCAGGTGCTACCTTTCTGTAATGCCATGATGCTGGCTGGCATCTGAGCAGAGGTGGCAAGAAACTTTCAAAATAGGAAGTTCACTCACACAGAGAGAGTTCTGTGAAAAACCACTTTCATTTGCATGGTAAAATATAGGAAACCAGATATATTCTTTTATGACTTTCAAAATAGTACAAAAATTATTACTTAATTCAAAGCAAAGAGCCTGTCAATCTGAAGTAATGAGAAGCTGATCAATGAGAAAATAGTTGAAAGCCAGCTGTTTTCCCACTTTTATTAATACGTTATTCCCAGCAACAGTTAAGTGACTCATCCAAGATCACTCAACTGGTCAGTAGCAAGCTCCTGAGTCAAGTTCAGATTTTCTAACTTTAAAGGAAGTGCTCTTCCACAAAGCCCCATTGCTGCAGTCATTTTCTATCCATCTCAAGGTACCCACTAAGAGTAAGTACTCCATAAAGGCTTCGCAAATGGTTTTCTCATTAAGATACTGTGTTAAATGTAAGATCAGGAATGAACTTTTACAACTAGTCCTAAAATAGACAGCTTAACACCATCTGGTCTTTAACATTCTGTATGCTGAATAGCTAAGTGATAAAGAGAAAGAGATAAATGACAGCAAATAATGTCTGTTGTTGGAAATGCTCATTGAGAACAGACATGACATTATAGTTAGTTAGACATGAATCTGTGTCCTCTTAGACAGGATGCTCTTTAACAGCAAAGGAATTAATTCCATCAACTCTTCAGAGATAAACACAGTGCTTGGCACAGAACAAGAAATCAGTAAATTCTTACTGTGTAGTAGAAGGAAATACATTTCAACTTCCAGATCTTTCTTGTCATATAATAACTACCATTATTACCATTTACTATTTTATGAAACTTTATTCTAAGCCATTTGTTGACTTAATTCCATTTAGCATCCCCAGGTCACAAGCACTGTTACTGCTGCTTTTTATTTGCCACGTGGAATAACTAGGGCTTTGGAAGGGGAAGTGACCCCTCCATAATTGTAAAGGTAGCAGATAAAAGGGTCTGCTTTCAGGGTAAAGGTGAGAGCCTGGAAGGGAAGCTCTGACCCTTGAAGCTGTTTCCTCATTCAGATGTACTAAGCACTTCTACATCACATCTTCTTCCCTAAGTGACACCCACACTAATCTAAGAAACAAATATAAGAATTCTGTGTCATTACCTTTATACCTTTCCATGCATCAAGCATTCTTAAATTTCCAAATTTAGTAAAAGTGATATAGACCTATCTTTAAAGAGTGAGTGACCAGGCTTTAGTACTTTAGATCTGTCAAAATCTATACCAAATAGGAAGCTGCTGACTCTACCTACACTGGCAAAATTTTACTTAGCTCATTCTGTCGAGTTGTGTTTCTACTACATGCTTTTTTTTTTTTTTTTGGTCTTTCAGGTCACTTTTCTCCCATGAATGAACTATGGGCACACTTGAGGGACTATGTAGCTGAAAATAGGTTTGGGGCTGAGGAGCTGCTGGGTCCCATTTTACTCAAGCCACTTCTCCCCTACTCAGTAGGAAATACAGAACTGGACTTTGCCCACATATACCAAATGGTCATATATTAGATTCAAGGTCCAGAAAGTACAAGGAATCTTCAATATTTGTAGTTTAGTTCAGAAATTAAACTGTTTTTACAGTTTTAAAATTTAAATTTAATAATTTAGGATCCACTGAACAAAGGGATGAAATAGGATTTTAGCAAGGAAACTAGCTCTAAAGTCAGAAGTCCCACATCTGGCCTTTGCTTTGAGATGAAACACTGTGCAACCTTGGAGCAACTAAATTTTCTTTCTAGATTTAGTTTCCTGTACTGTATCCAAATAAAGCTAATGGACCAAATGGCAGTAGAGTGAGTGAAAAATATACTGCGGTATTCCCCCGCAGCACATAAAAAGCCTCAGCAGGTGTTTCAGTGTAGTGCATCAAGTTTCAGCATTGAAAACTGACAATGAAATTAATTTTCCACTGTTACCTCCTTGACCTAGAATTAGTCACTTCAGCTATCTCTTCCTCAGAATTCTTGGGCTTGAAAAGGAAAGAATAATGGATTGTGAAGATTCAATAGCATAATCCACATAGAGTAGCATATTATCTGACATACAATAAGCATTCAATAAAATATTCATTATTTTCAATATCAGTATCTTCATATGCTATTGGTTCTTATGTATATTTCTATATTGTAACCTCACATGTAGTCATTTCCATACTTCTGATTTACCAATGTTAGTTTCAAGATGAGATGCATTTGCTCAGTTACCTAACAAGCTAACAAGCTATTAGCCATTAGTCAATAAAAGACAACAAGCAAGGTATAGATTTGAGAACATGACAGGCAACATCTGTACTATCTTGGAACTTTGAATATAACTAAAGGATCTATAAAACAAATATTTAACTGTAAAATTAAATTATTCCATGTAGTAAGTAGGTTCTAGAGAATAGCGGGTTCTGTGCCTGCCAGGAATGACACGGTTGTTTGTATCACATAGTAGTTTCCTTTTTTTTCTCTTTCTTTCTTTCTTTCTTTCTTTCTTTCTTTCTTTCTTTCTTTCTTTCTTTCTTTCTTTCTTCCTTCCTTCCTTCCTTCCTTCCTTCCTTCCTTCCTTCCTTTCTTTCTTTCTT
>JAQHUG010000260.1:1502128-1512731 GCA_028555095.1 Dicrostonyx torquatus | reverse complement strand
AAAAACCAAAAAAAAAAAAAAAAAAAAAAAGATTAAATGGATAAATGTCTGGAGAGGTCCATTTCGTAAAGGTTTGTTCATCAGGGCTGTTCTAAGAAGACATGGTGGGATTTTAAGGTAAGGTGTGACTGGAGGTTCTTAAAGAATTGAGGCAGGTTGTGAAGCAGCGTATCTTCAGTTTCCTCTCTGGCCTTGCAGCCCAGCTCAGGGTTAAGGGGGTTGCTCTAATCAACCAATGCTGGAATACTGTGATGTTTCAGGTAGAGTTTCAAAGTCAATCTTGGATGAAAGTCACAAAAAACATACTATAAATCCATGTACTCATTTTTAAGCCTCAAGCATTTCTATAGGAGTATTAGAAAACTAATATATGAGTACTGACCTTTTACAAAATTGGGGTTGGGGCAATGAAGTTGGTTTTTTAAAAGATATATATTTATATTTTTAATTTTTTCATACAATATATTTTGATCATGTTTTTATCCTCCCCAGTCTCATCCCACATCTGTTTTGCTTGCAAGTATGACAATATACCACATGTGTGCAGTGCCCACAGCGGCCAGAAGACAACATGGATCCTTTAGACCTGGTGTTACAGAGAGTGCAAGTCATTATGTGAGTGCTGGGATGTGAACCCTGGTCCTCTGCAAGAGCAACTAGTGCTCTTAGCTACTAAGCCAGCTCTCTAGTTGCTGATTTTCTTTTGGTATTTCAAAATTATGTCCAAAAGATATCAAACAGAACGTTTATAAAATCATGTCAACAATTTTTCCATACCCCTCAAATTCTCCTGATCTTCCTCATCAGAGTACCATCTTTTCCTGCTTTTTTCCACACTGTTCATTCCATTTATTAATAAATATTCTTGCCTGTTTTCTTAAATACAGGCAAGACCTGATCACTTCCTATCTCTTCCGTGTTACTGCCAAATTCACATCACTATCATTTCCCACTCTGGAATACTGAAAGCCCTGTCAACTGGACATTGTATGTAGCTTTAACTTTTTAATTAATTATTCTTCACCAGGAATCTAAGCTGACCATTTAAAAACATATAGCCATGTTACAACTCTGTCTAAATAGAGCCACTAGTACTCTATGAAATTCAGAAGAAATGGAATGAACTTTCCAAGGACTTACCATGCCCTGTATCATGGGATTACCTTTTTGCACTATTCACTCTGACCTTATTTTCTACCTTTCTTAGCCACACTTATTCACTCTATCATGTCAACAATTCACTCTATCTTAGACACATTGGCTTCCTTGTGCTTTGAATACAAGATGCTTTCTCCTACACGTGAGATACTACACTTGATGTCTTTTCTCTCAATTGGCCCAATCTTCCCCGCAATGGAGATAGATGATGTTATCCTCATGTCTTCACATGGCTATACCCTTATCACTGATGTCTTCAATCTTAATATCACCACTACCATCTCTGTTATGACCTTCCCTGTCATTTTATTTAAAAATAAAGCTTATTGTTACCTTTGTCCTTGTATACCCCTTCTACTAGAAAATAGAACCCAGGCTGCACTAATTATTTTTTAATTCTGTTATACACAGAAGTATCTTCAGAACCCCAACAATAGTGCATAGAAAACAAAAGATCTTCAAGAAATCATTATGAATTAAGAAGAAGGCTTACTTTCATGGATCCCATAGATTTAGATAAGGAGGGAACAAATCAAAAGCAATCACAAGTTAGCAAATGAATTTGCTTCTGTAAGAGAATGACAAAGGTCTTGCAAAGTATTTAAACAGCATATGGATAAGTCGTACCAAGGTACTTTTTCCTTCAGAGTTGCTGACACAGAAGGAATGAGGTATAATAGCATGAATCTTAGAAACAACCATAAGAAGGCATGCAGCTAGAGGAAATATCTGCTCAAGTTTGTAATTTCCATGACCACAAGCAGACAATCATAGCTGGTAGTGAGCAACAGCAGAGTGATGGGAAAGGAAATCTAAGTGGAAGGACAGGCCAGCTCATATGCAACTCTTGGGGCCAGGGATAGATGCTTGGGTTTTATAGGAAACATGAAGACAAAGAACTGGAAATTTTAAATTAAGTGAACACTGTAACAGGATTTATGTTTTAAGAATATGTTTTTCACTGTGCTGAAAATATATTTGGTCAAAAACAAAATGCCATGGATTATAACAGTAATAAAGGATGGGAAAGGGTATTTGGAGGGAAAATGGATTAGTGGTAGAAAATAAGGAAAAATGAGAAAGGGAGACTATTCTTTGGGTGTGGTCTGATAGGCAGGTCTAATTCTAAGGAATTTCTATCAAAAACCAGTATTGATCCTCTGAATCTTTCATCAGCCATTCCCTATCACACCCTTTCAGCATGTTAAAACACTTGGGATGCTCAGAATTCCACAGTCTCGAGGGCTATTAGAAGAGGAATGGCACTGTCGGAGTTGAGGGGAAAGCTAACTGCTGCCTCTGCAGTTGCTGTGGACCTCAGTTCAGAAAGGAGGGGCAGAAAAATCACAATCTGAAAAGTGTGGCCTACAGGTAATTTTATGTGACACTGTCACTGATCCAAGAATAGCTAAGATACATGGTTCAACAATATTCTGTGTGAGTCTAGAGGGCTTTTGGTTGATGAAACAAACATCTGAATTGATAAACTCAGTAGATTTCCATATTTTGTTTAAGCCTCATACAACCTGTTGGAGGTTCTAAAGAACAAGTCTGGAGAAGAATTTCCTTTCTCATCCTGCTGGCAAAGCTGAAACACTGGTCTACTACTCCTGACTATATCATCAGCCCTATATAGTTGCCAGTTTATAGACAGCAAACTACAGAGTTATTCCTGTTAAGATTTTGGTGTAGCAGGTGCTTCTGCATTTGTATTGCTTTCATTGGTTAAATAAAGAAAACTGCCTTGGCCTTTTGATAGGGCAGAAATCAGATAATTGGAGTAGACAGGATGGAATGCTGGGAAGAAGAGAAGTATGGCAGACACCATGCTGCTCCTGCCCAAGATGGATGCTAGTTAGACTCATGCCAGAAAGCTACATCCTCATGGTGAATACAGATTATTTGAAATAGGCTGAATCAAGATGTGAGAGTTGGCCAAGAAGAGGCTAGATATAATAGGCCAGGCAGTGTTTAAATGAATACAGTTTCTGTGTAATTATTTTGGGGCTAAAGCCAGCCAGGCGCCGGGAACACAGCCCTCTACTCTTGCAGCAAGACTTGACAAACCATCAGCTCATCCTAGATAAGAAATCAACAACAGCAAAAGTATGGATACTGTCAAAGTCCAAATTAGTGAAGCAATGATTTTTATTGGGGTTACTTACAGTAGTGTGGATGAGGGGTTATTTTAGCAGCAGAAATGACTCAAAGACACTCATTACCAAAGCCTACCCCAAAATGCATGACAACTCCTGAAAGATGGAAAGCCTGAGTGTATTGCACAACCCACAGTCAGCTCAACAGATTGAAAAATATCCTTTCTGAATAGCTCAGTTGATCTGAGGATCTTCCAGGCAGTATGGCTGGTCTCTGTTTCATCTTGGCTGGTTTTTGTCTCTTCCTGATAGCTGAGCGGGTCTGGGACTGTATTAGGTAAATTGAATAAATGGTCTTTCTCTATTTCAGGTGATTTTGTTAGTCTGAGACTGTCTTTATCAACAATCTTCACTGTTTTTATAGACTTGGAGAGAAAGGCCAGGTAAATCTGGTCAGTTTCAGGAATTTTTTTGAAGTTTTTATATATTTAACTGACCAAAATAAGCTTCCTTATAATATGTAATGTTTTACCTTCCTTGGTAACATCCTAAGTCTTGGAAAGCTACCCTCAAAGATGGATGGCCTTATCTCAGAGAAAAATTGATACACAACACTATGTACTTTAATCTAACTAATGTTTCCACTCAATACTATTTTATAAGAATCCATTATATGTTGGGGCCACATTACTCTAGAAAATTCATACATGAAAATGCCCTGGTCTCTGTTTTAAAGCAGCTTTGTACTCTGCAGGCTAAGGAACCAGAAGAACCAGAACTGATTTGGGGATCAAATTTTCTAAAACATAAACAGCCTTCAAGGCCATTAAGGAAATCAGGCCTTGCTGAGGACCATTAAAGGAAAGCTATTTTCTCTTCATGTAAAGAATGAACGTGTCTGTGACCATGAGTGGCATTCTTAGCTTTAAATATATCATATAATATAGCATTGTCTCTTTTTTTCAGAGTTAATCCAGCTGGACAACAAGATATCCCTAAGATTCAGTAATGAAATTTGTACTTTAGAGGTAACCAACAGCTTATTTAAAACCCATTCATCAGGAGGGAAAGCATACCTAGTGACATAAACTTAGCCAGCCACCTATAGATCATGAGGCCATAAACACTAAGAGAACTACCAAAACTTTTCTAAAGCTATAATTCCTAACTGCATTCTAAGGACCTATTAGTGTACTAACCATCAGTGTAGCTCTCAGCCTGCATCAGAGAAGCTTCTCTTTGCAGCAGATGTAGACCACTACAGAAAACCACAACTAGTTAAAATGAAGAGAACACCTGACTGTGAGATTTCCAGCCCCAACTGTTACAGCATCAACATGCCTCCTTCATCTTCGGCTCAGGGGACATTGCAGAGGAGAGGATAAAATGATCGTAAGAGCCAGAGGATCATAGAGTTTGCCGTGTGGTTGTGCCTTTTCTGTCTGTGGCAAGAAAGTTAAATCTGTGAAATCTCAACAACATGACTGCCTAAGCAAGATCTGAACAGTGAACAGTGGGCATGCCAATCTGAGTAGCGGAAGTCTCACAGGACCCCATTCCTTAGATGAAGAGATACAGACAATTAAAAACTGCTGAGAGGAAAATTAGTCTTCCCCAGGGATGAGACTTCCCAAATGTTTATCCAATGTCAAGTAGCCCTAAAAATGTATACATACAAGCAACACTAAACAGACTCAGCGGGCTACATTTATATATAATCACTACATATATATGTAAAACAATTATAATTAAAGAAAAGAAGCCATGGGTTTGAGAGGGAGTGGGAATGGAGACATGAGAGTACTGAAAGGAAATGAGGGAGGGAGGATGGTATAATAATATTTTAATTAAATTTTACAAAACAATTAATCCAGCTGGGCTTGTCAATCATCTGGCTAAGAGACCACATCTCAGGAAGGGTGATATACTGAAAGAGATGTTTAAGGTTATGGGAGGAATAATTATCTCCTTGATGAGAGAATGCAATTTTCCTTACCGTAAATCCCATCCTTGTCCAGTTATTTGAAGAACTTCCATCATGTAGTACTGCAGAGCCTGCCAGCTTTTTTGAAAAGCTTACCTTTCTCTTTTCTTCTTTCTCTTGCCTAAAAATATTTTCCCTAGCTCTTCGGGTTTCCTCACTCTCTCTGAAGTTCCCTTACCCCTGGTATGAGAATATTGGTATATATTTGAGAATAATGGAGATTTTCTCAAGGAGCTTGGGATCTGGAAATTTGATGATCATCAAAGCCACCTGAGCCAGTGGCTTTGAGGTCCTCAGCTTGTGATTTTAAATTCTAATAAAAAAGTATCTTCAAGCTCCTTTTCAAGTCTGTTTTTAGAGGACCCTAATTTCCCTTGTAATAATGCTTTCTTTGTAAAGCAGTCATTTGGAAATACACATTTTTAAAAGGAACATTTAAGGATAAAACTGACATTTTTAAATGACTGAAAGTAAAAATTTTCAGAGTCTTTGAGTTGGATATATATATATATGTAAGCAATATGGGCTGTACTATTCCTACAGTCTCATTTTGTTCCTTTTTTAATATTTTCAAATTATTCACAAAGGGCTAAAACACACATACATTCATACTTAGGCTAAAAATATAGCTAAATAACTGGGCGTGCCTAGAATTACTATCATTCATGATAATACAGATCAAGTAGATACTATTGAGATCTTGATGTGTGGATTTGACCTGCCCAATAATGCTATCCCAAAAATATCTCAGGAAGATTCTACTTGCCAATTATTATAAAATGGGCCTAATCAGTAAAATACAGTACTATTGCCTTAAAAGCTGTGCAGTCAACTAGGATTTGGTAGCTGTATGGCATTGATGTTAAGTAAATTCTTGTGCTTACTTTAGGTTTCTTCTTGCCCTTGCTGATATGAAAATGCCTTGACTTTTGAATTTATCTTATCCAACTTTAATGAGGAAGGGCTAAGTAAACTCTATTGAGATTTAAAATAACCTTCTGGGAACCGGGGGGAACTTAGGTCTGTTTTGAAGGCATTTTTAGTTCTAAGCCAATTAATCATGTGTCCATTGGGGAGGAAAGGAGCCCTTTATTCATTTCCTAACTTGAGTATAATTACACTAAATTGAGTTATAAAAACCCTCAGCCCATTTAGGCTGTGACTCTTGCATCACAATAAGTAACCCTTAACATGACATATCCATGAGAAAGCCCACAGAGCTAAGAATAAATTGGCACAGGCAAGTGTTCTTAAAACACACATTTAAAGAAAGTAGATTTGGCATTCAGCCATTTTCCAGGAGTGCTAGTGCCTCAGAAACACTAACTTCACAGAATGTTATACCTGAAAGGATCTGTTCCAGGCCCCCTGATGATTCCTGTACCCTCTGGTGTAAATCATAATCTGTCCACTTATGGAAGCTTTCCAGTCTCCTTCATTCAATCATTCTGATATATTTAACATGAGGCAACCCAGAAATATTTTCTATTAAGAATGTTCCTCTGGAAAAAGACCAAGTCAGAATGATGAATATGTATAAAAATTCCATAATGAAACCTATTACTTTATATGCTAACTAAATTTAATTTAAACATTATTAAAAATAAATTTCTACATATAAGAATACATATATAGTTTAAATGAATTTTGTCAACTATGCTAACAGTGTTCTCTCTAAAAATCCAAGAGCCAAAGTCCACCTAATGAAACCCCAACATCAAGCATGAGAAGCCTGTTTTTGAGTTGCTGGTCAGGGTTGTCCATGAGAGTCCCAAAACATTTATGAACTATTGCTAATACCCTTTGTTGCTTCCCAGAGCTGGAAGGTAAGTCCCTATTGCTGAAGATAAAAAGAACTTCAGACATAAGGCTCAGAGTTCGCTAAACTGGAGCTGACCTGAATGTCCCCTCTCGAAGGATTAGCTAGTAGAAGGTACCATGCTAGCTTCCAACAGAGAGAGGGCAACCAGCATTCCTACCCAGATATGGTACCTATTAACCACATCAAAGACCAGCATGACACAAAAACCGAAGTCTTAAGGATACAGTAGTGGCTCACATACTTTGGCAGTAACTAACAACTCTCCATGTAGATTTAAGACCTGCTCTATATGAGGAAAATCACACATGGTACTTAGTAGTGGAAGCCTAGCCAACCATTCAGGGCTAGTGAAATCAGGGATCTTGAAGAAGAACCAACAACCACCACTTTACTAAACCAGCATAATTCCTAACTACATTCCAAGTAATTGTTCTCATACCCATAAATAGTGTACTCTTACCCCTCAATAGAAAATTTTTCTGTAGCAAAAGAAGACCATTATAGAAAACTAAAATGAACCAAAAATACAGAGTTGTGGAGCCTGGACCCAGTGAATACATGTGCAAAATAATTCCTTCAACTAAGGCTCAGAGAACATTGCAGAAGGGGGGCAGAAAGATTGTCTGAGACAAAGGGAGTCTGCTTTGAGATCATGTCTCCAAGTAATTTTGGAAGCTACACCCATAAAATCTCACCAACATGACTACATAAACATGACCTTGATGTGGGATTTCCCTCTGTATGCTGTGATACCATTGGTGAATAAAGAAACTGCCTTAGCCTGTTGATAGGGCAGAACTTAGGTAGGCTGAGAAAACTCAATGAAAAGGACAGAGTCAGAGAGAAGCCATGGAACCACTGCCAGAGACGGACACTGGGAACTCTACCTGGTAAGCCACAGCCAGGGGTGGCGATACACAGATTAATGGAGATGGGTTAAATTAATATGTAAGAGTTAGCCAATAAGAAGCTAGTGCTAATGGACCAAGCAGTAATTTAATTAATATGGTTTCTGTGTGATTATTCTGGGGCTAAGTGGTAGGAAACCAACAAGCAGTCTCCTCTTACATGAGCTGAACAAGGACAATAACAATAGATATATCAAAGTAGGCAGGGAAAGACTATGATGCTTCAACTCTATATAAAGAACTATAGGCTACTAAGAAACTCTGAGAGTAGGAGAAATGGTCTTCTCCAGCGAAGAGCACACCAGCTGGTTATCGAAATATGCAAACCTAAAAACATATATACAAGTGACATTATACAGACTGAGCAGGTAATATATAAGAATATTATTATACAAACATTATATATATGCATATATATATACATATTATATAACAACAATTAATGAAAATAGATGCCATGAATTTGAAGAGAGCAAGGAAGTGTATATAGAAACCATTTACTTGGGGGAGAAAGGGGATGGGGGCATGATGTGATTATATTACAATCTTAAAAATATAAGGAAATGGGAAGAATAACTTTCAGTTTTTAATTTATCCCACTATGTAGCTCTAACTGGTCTGGAACTCACTAAGTAGATCAGGCCTGCTTCACATCCACAGAGATCTTCCTTCTTCGGCCTCTTGAGTGTTGAGAGTAAAAGGTATGCACTACCATACATAGCCTAGGATTGTTTCAAGATTAAAAGAATGGGACAAATAAGAAGGATAATTGGTCATAGATAGATAATAGTGCTCATTCACAGAGACATCTCAGTAAATTCCTGGGAAGAAATATCTTCATGTATTATTTGCTTATAAGTCCATCTTTATGATGTATAGGAGAGCACAGAAAGCTTTTAGTATTATTCCTGGCTTTATTTGAATAGTAAACTTAGGTTATAGAACAAATCTAGCAGTATAAGTATACTCTCCATTAGCACGTGTGAATTTAATATTTTTTGGTAGATTAAACATTTTCTGAAGTCAATAACTACAATATACTTTTACATAGATATACTTTTGGCACACGGTGTGATTTCTGACATGTGTTCATGGAACATGGGTTGTATAAGTATATAAGAATCTAGGCCAATGCACAGAGAACATTATAGTCTTGCCTACTGACATAGAAAAAGGGATTTACTTCTATACTACTCTACTTTATAACAGCTATGTATTTGAAATATTTTTTCTAAATCACACCTTTACCATGTTAAATCTACTCCATAGTTTTCTGCCATAACGTGATTTTTCTGCCATTCATTCATTCCCATCACCTCAAAAGAACACACACAAACTACAATTGAAAATGGACAACTTCCCAAATCAAGCAAGACTTTGACCCAAACCAGGAGAGGAAGAAACAGTAATTCTTTCTGGCACATTAATTAATTATCACACAGATTGCTTATTGATTTTCTTGTATTCAGTGTGATGCTTTATGAAGCAGTCTCACTTCATACAAAGTGTGCACAGCCTGAAGAAAGCCAACAGATCAAAACATACATAATGTTTTAGAATACAAGGTTAGACATTTCTCTAGAAGCTATCTCAAATCATGTCCAGAAAGATACTCTATTCATATTTGAAAATACATATTGCCCTTGCATAAGTGACCAAATTCTGTGGCTGGGAGGCAAAGAAAAACTATTTGAATGTAAATTATGGCCCATGGGGATTTTTTATGGTGAAATATGTGCAGTATTAGCTTCCAGTAGTGAATCTATCAGAGAATAATAAAATGGAACCAGGGAGAAGATGGAAGAATTCAGAAAACAGGTAACTGATTAAGAAAAGAAGACTGACCTAGTTATGAAAGTCCTGCATTATACTAGAAATGAAGAACTACGAGGTGTTCTTTAGCATAGAAACATGATGCTAGCAGAATAAGGAAAGAGACGGAATGGGGTGAAAAGACACAAAAAGTGAGACAGGGCAGTTGTAGATTTGAAAAGGTGAATAAAGAAGAAGCATCCTGTAAAATATATGCATAATCATGAAAAAATAAATAGGATGAATTGAAATTCATTATTGGGATCTGGAGAGATTTTTCAGTGGGTTAAGAGCTCTTGTTGCTAAGAAATGTCTATAACTCTAGTTTCATAGAGTCCAACTCAATAATCTTGCCACCTCAGGTACCAAGCATCCAAGTGGTGCACTTCAGTAAAAAAATTCATACCATAAAATAAAAATAAATATTTGTATAAATAAAATTAAAATAATAAAATTCATTATTATCCATCTCTAAAAGAGACACTCCTGAAAGAGGATGAAGATGCACGTATTTCTGCAATATGTTATCTCAGAAGTATTTTCATACATCTTCCTGTGATGAGTTTTGTGTTCTATTTTTATAGGAAGTTAGGTAGACAATATGAACATGTAGACTTCCTTTCTCTTAAATGATGAACACATGTTCTAGTTTCTGTCACAATTTTAGTCATAAAATTTCATATCTCAAAACAAATACAATAGTCTGAAGAAAGGTTTATAATTATAAAATTATAATTTTATAATCTCTTAACGATTTTCAAAGATTGTTAGGAGACATTTCCAGTCTACGACCAGCTGTTGGGATAACACCTGACTTAATAAT
>JAQHUG010000260.1:1450563-1497252 GCA_028555095.1 Dicrostonyx torquatus | reverse complement strand
GGTTTAGAACTTTCTTACTTAAACAAAAGGGGGAGGTGCTGCGGGAGATTAAGCCCTCTTGTTTTCAGCCAATGGCTTCTAAGATACTTGCCCAATGTGGGGCGTGGTTTTCATTTTAAAAAAAAGCTGCACCTGCTCTCCGAGCTAACTTGCTTCCGGCTTTCATGCTGACTGATAGACTTGGTTTCCTGTTTGCGACCAGAGGAACGTGGTTTGGGACATTGATCTGTAAGTTTTATCCCGTCCAATAAAATACCCCTTTTTTAATCAAATTGGTGTAATATTGTCCTGCGACAATAGACTTGGGTCACAAGGTAAAATAGGCATGAATATGAGAAAAATATGTGTAGAGAAAAGGTGGAATAGACAGGGGTTGGTAGGAAAACAGGAGCAGTAGGGAGTGAAAGTGGACAATATATATTATGTATATATGTGAAACTCTCAAAGAACAAGTTTAGCAATGATGATGATGGCAAAACTTCCCAAAATTAACCACAGATTTAATGAAAATTCTATCTAGCCATATTGCAATCCAAGCACTTAGGAAATAGATACAAAAAGATCGTAAGTTCAAGTCCATTCTCAGTTACATAGTGAGCCTGAAGACAGCTTGGGTTATATGGAACCCTTTAAACACAGACACATGCATGTGAGCACAAAACTCATCAATCTTTGTTTTCCAAAAATGTATAGACTAATCTTAAACTTCATATGAAATATAGAAGAACCCATGATTCTGAATAGCCAAAGAAACCTAGGAAAATAACAAATATGAAAGATTTAAAAATTAAAATTAAAAATTCCTGATTTCAATCTCAATACAAAGCTATATAATCAAAAGACTGTAAAACTGACATAAGTATAAATGAATAGATCAACAAAGTGGAATTGAGTATCTAAGTATCAAATCATAGGTTTAAGATAAATTGGTTCAAAACCATTCAATGATAAAATAGTCATCTGAACATATGTGTATACTATATATGCATATATTACATGTAAGCATATATGTGTGATATCTGGTTAGTATAAAATTATATATTATTTTGTTTAATTACAAAGATATTTATTCAGTCTTTAGAAATACTGAAGGGCAAAATATAATACATTAGGAAATACCCATTATGTAATTTGTGAGGTATATGCTAGTACCTAGTACTCTTGTTGAACAAGTAAACTCAATCTCAGAAAGGCTAAATCTTTTCTTGTAGATTACATAAGATGAAAATACCAGAGCACAGATTTAAACCTAGATCTATGATCATGTAATTCAAGAATTTTTTATTGCATGAGTCAAGACAACAAAACTTTAATAATACATTTATGATTCCTGAGATAATGGCTCTGCATACACTCCAGTTCTCAGGCTTTTGTGCACCACTGTTCATCACCATATAAGAACCTCAGCAACCAACTTTTCAGAATGAATAGCAAAAGATGTATGTATCACCTTGTAATGAAACCAGAACACTGATGTCCATTTTATAGGTGAAAATAATACATCATCTTAAATTTCATTTACAAAATGTTTACCTTCTGCCAGACATTCTAAATACTTCAACATGTTTTCTCTTACTTCATCACTGTAAATTTGCTATGAAATCTGACTGTTAATGCCAGTTGAGTAATTAAACTATGGTTCAAAGGAGACAAAGGAGTTTTTCTATGGCCATATAACTAATAATTGATTTCAGCTGTAAACCTTTCTGACTACAGTGCTATTTTGCTGGTACCCTATGAAGTAGGTGAACTGTAATTTCTTATTCCTCTACATTAGACATAGAACAACAAATATGGTATAAAATAACTTGCTCTCCTTTTGTTATATGATTCCTTGGCTTGTTCTGTTTCATTCAAGCTATCGATACTCTTTCGTGTGACATGCCCTGTTGAATTCTGTTTTCTCACTTCTGAATAGGTGTTGATGACTACAGAGCTTCAGAATGACTTCTCTTCCCTCTGTTTCCCACCCCTCTTATTATCTTTCATTTTCTGCCGTTTTTCTATCCTGTAGGATCACACAAGTGTTTAGGATGGTTGACAATTCTCCAATTTGAGAAGAGCCCAAGAGATGGCCTCACAAATCAGTATTAGGAATCTCATAAATAAAAATGAATTTCCTTGTCATTATGGTTGTTCAATGTTCAAGAGTCTATCTTTAAAACGAAATGACTCTTGCCCCTACACCTCACCTGGGCAACACAGTAGAGCTGGTCCTGAAGGTGTAGGTGTGGGAGAGCCAAGCCTGAGGACACGATAGCAGGAGAAATGGCCCTGCCCCTTGACCATTGCTGAAAGGGGTGAAGTAGCCAGGGCAATGCTGGATAACTCACCTTGGTGGTGAAGACAGGGGAGAGTTGGCAGACTGAACAACCCTGCAACTACCCAGGACCAGAAGCAGGGTTATGTATGTTAGCCCACCCCAACATCTCCTGGAGCATGGTGAGAGGGGTCAGTCCTGTGGACCCAGGGCTGCAGGATCTCCATGACACTGCAGAGCAACGGGATGTCCAGGAATAGACCCAGTGAGGGGCCAGCATCAATGATGCAGAGACCAGAGTCCTCGAACTGGCTCAGTGATTCTTTGGGATGACCCCTTCATGTAAAAATCAATGGAAAAAGGGGTTTACTACATGATTCATTGTATCACACTGAAGCTTCCATGACAAGATTTTCTCTTTATTCCTTTTCTCCATCCTCCCTTGTCTCTTAGATTTTATTTTGGTTTATTTTTGGGGGAGGTGGATGGGTAAGATTGGGAAACGTGATATGGAGACATGGTGTGAAAGACACAAACAATAAATAATAAAAAGAAAGTTATAATGAAATTCCTCTGGGAAAAAATTGTCTAGATGTGTTTAATATTTGAAATGGTCTTTCTTGAACAGATCATGAAAGAAAGTTGTACATGAATATGCACCTGTGCACATGCATAGAGAGCTCTATTTACATAAAGGGGGAGCTTGGTGGGATAGAATCTTACCCCAGACAAATGTTCTGACTACTTCTACTGTACATATTAGAAGTGAAGACACAGGCTAGGAGTCAATACATAAGGACAGGTTCGAATTTAAGAACTGTGAAAAAGAAAGCTAAATGGAAGAGAAAATTTTGTTTCTTAGGTTCTCAATGAAATATTTCCCTGTTATAAATATAAGAGCACATAACATGTTTTAACTTATCAAAGCTACATCACTTATCAGGCACACAGGGTACACAATGAAAAAACCAAAACACCAGAATTAGAATTGACTGAATCTACACGCTGAGTTCAGGCCTGTTGACAGTGGCAACTTGTTGACCTCTGTGTACCTTTCTGTAATAAAGTATGCAAACTCATCAGAAAATAGGTATGGTCTTTTGCCTTCACATCCTAGCAAACAAACTTTGTTTTCCTACG
The DNA here is from genome assembly GCA_028555095.1 of Dicrostonyx torquatus. NCBI lineage: Eukaryota > Metazoa > Chordata > Mammalia > Rodentia > Cricetidae > Dicrostonyx > Dicrostonyx torquatus. The sequence goes on along the minus strand of JAQHUG010000260.1, from coordinate 1,493,852 downwards.
GATCTTAGCCAAATAGTAACAATGTAAACTTGCAGTTTGTGTCAGAAGTGATTGAACTCTTGAAAACTTTGATCTTTAATCTTCCAATTTGCCCTTTTGATGGGCACTGTGTGAGGACAGACTTAAAACCCTAAATAAGCTTAACATTCAGTAAGGTAGTCAATAAAAAACAGATGTACACATGTACTCAATATCATCATTGATACTTTTCTGTATTGTTTATAATACATAATCTCTTTCACATTAACACTTCTCATTTTCAACATAACATTTTTATTGATTATTTGGAAATTTCACATCATGCACCTCAATCGCTTTCATTTTCCTGTCTTTCCAAGTATGCACTTGCTTGTGACATCCCCCCACAGAAGAAGGAAGAGGAAGAAGAAGGAGAAAGAAGGAGGAAGAAGAGGAGCAGGAAGAAGGAAGAGGAGGAGGAACAAGAAAAAGAAGAAGAGTATAATTTGTGTTACCCACATATTCACTGGAGCATCGTCAAAACTCCCGGTGACCAGCTCCTTAAAGAAAATGAAGTCCCTCTCCTAGTCCCATCCCTGCCAGAAGCACCCAGTTGTGGAGAGATACACTTCAGCATCCTTATCACAATTTTTAGGAGCTCTCTTCAATGATTTCCTGTCTAGGCTGTTACTTTTTGAAGCTCCACAGAGAAACCAAGATTGCTGGTCCACAGGTCATACTTTGAGCAAGTCACCACATGTGATTGTGTAATCCTTGTATATTACTTATTATTAAAACTCACCATCTTGGCCTGGAAAGATGGCTTAAGTGAGGTAAGGTACTTACCACCAAACCTGACAATCTGAGTTCGCTTCACACATTTGAAGGAGATAACTGATTCCCACATCTTGTCTTCTGGCTTCCAGATGCATTTTATGGCATGCGTGTCCCAACCCCCCAATTAATGTAATTTAAAATGTTTTTAAATATCTCTTTTTGAAAAACTAAACCAAAGCAGCTCTTTGTCACATGAGTTACTATGATTTTTATATTTTCATAATACATATATTGCACATTGATCATATCTACGCTCTGCTATGTTCTCTCTCACCTCTGTTTCTTTATCCCTCTTTAGGGCCATGTTCCTAGTTCCTCCTTTACTTTTAGTTCATCTTTTTGGTTGATGTTTGTATATATGATACGGGTCTTCGGAGTATATCTTAGTTGACTTAAAATGATAATCTTCAGTTCCGTCTATTTTCCAACCAATAAAATCATCCCAGTCTTTTTTTCTGCTGAGGAAAATTCTGTTATATTTTTGGATTACATTATTATTACAGGTTCATTTGTTGATTAAGATCTAGGCTTATTCCATATTTGACTACTGGGAATAGTGTTCAAATAAAAGTGGATTTGAGCATCCCTATTGGATGCTGCCTTTGATTCCGTTAAGCATATACCTAGAAGTGGTATAATTGAATCATATGTTAGTTCTAATTGTATGATTTTTTGTTTATTTTTAGAAACCTCCATAATGATTCCTATAGTGGCTTTATTTCTTTACACCAAACATGTATAAGAGACACTTTTCTCTTGGATTCATACCAACATTTGTATTTTCTTGATAAATATTCTGACTTAGATGAGATTGAATCACAGTGTAGTTTTTACATACATTTCCATGGTGGCTGAGGATATCAAACATTTTTTATTTACTTATTGGCCATTTATACTTCTTGTGAGAAGTGTATGACTTCTTCTGAGTAAAATAAACCTTTCTATTTTGGCTACATGTTATTAGACCAGGTTTTATTTTTTGCATGGATGGGAACAGTAAATCAAGAATATATATACCAGCTTCATAGTATCTCCTCAATATTGACTGACCTGTGACTTGACAAAGGGAATAAGAAGTTTATCAGGTTACTACCTGGACATTCAATCCAGGTAAGCTGGACATTTCAGATTGAGAATCAATTTTTTTTCTTTTTTCCCATTTTTTCTCTTATCTCACTGTTATATTTCTTTCCTTCTTTTTTACTTTATTATTATTTATTCTATGTGTCTTTTACATCATGTATCTTGATCCCATTTATTTCCCTGTCTCTTTGCATCTGTCCTCTGCCCCTGCATCCCCCCCAAATGAAACAAAATTTAAGAGAAAAAAGAGATAAATTTGAAAATCTCATCTTGGAAGCTGCAGTGTGACACAATGAGTCACTCAGTAAACCCCTTTGTCCATATATCTTTACTTGCAAGTACTCATTGCAAAGAGTCATCAGTCTGGTTCAAGGTCTCTAGTTTCCACTACAGTATTGATGCTGGGCCCTCACTAGGACTCTTCCTGGATATCTTGTTGTTGCCCTGTGTTGTGGAGATCCTAGAGCTTTGGATATGCTCCAGATATCATAGATGCAGTGGATGTTGGGGTGGGCCAATTCATAATATTGTTTCTGGGCCTGGACAGCTGTAGAGTTGGTCTACTAGCCAATTTTCCCCTATCATCACATCCAGGGTGAGCTTTCCAGCATTGCCCTGGAAAATTCTCCTCTTGCATCAATGAGTGAGTGGTGGGGCCAGTTCTTCTCTTTTCACACCCTCTGGGTCAGCTCTCCTTGAGACAGGTCTCACTATGAATCTGGTTAGCCTGGAACTCTCTATGCAGACCAGGTGGACTTCAAGGTTACATAGATTCTTCCTCCTAATGCTGGAATTACGGTATCTGTCATATATAACCTACTTAATTTTATTTTCATTTATGAAATAATATGTTTTTATGAAATATTCACAAATGTGCATCATTATACCTTGCTTATCAACTTCCACTGTCATCCTTCCTTCCTCATCTCCAAGTGTACTGATGTCCAGATGAGTCTAATAAATAACTATATATAAATGATTGGGTGGATAAAAACACTTTGTCTTTTAACAATGCATTAAAAATACTTTCTGGGATATTAACTCTTACTACTATTTCTCCTACAACTAGAAAAGCAGCAGAGAATTGTAGAATTGTAGTGGCTAAAAGCCTAGTCCTTTGGAATTAAACAAACAAATTAAGTCCTTTTATTCACTATGGAATCTTAGACAAGACAATTAATCTTTTTAAGCCTCAATTTTATCATGTGTAAAGTGAGGATTAAATGAAGTGCTGGATATAAAATACTTACAGAGTGCCCAGAGCATAATAAAACAGTGATTGTACTCAACACTGGCTATTGTTTTCATTGTTATATTATGATTCCTCCTACTGTCTTTACTCTACTAATAACACTCTTGAAAGAAAGCAAGTGTCTGATAAAGCGGACTGAGGACAGTAAATTTTGTGGAGACAGAGTATAAGATGGAAAAGCAGATGGGAAACAGAAGCTTAAGCCTGTTTGGGCTATTGAACTAAAAGGTTCTTGGCTACAGAGGAGGCCACTGGGCATACTAAGGCTGGAAAAAATTACAGAGGGCAACACATACAGAGAAGAAGAACAACCATGACCTGTCCATCCCGTCTGTCTCACAATTTGGGCTATGTGTACACTTACTGAAAATCTTTAACGTACTTATTTATATAATTTCCTGTTCTTTCTAAAGTGAGAAATGTGTTAGAGTGGATAGTGAAGCTAATAAGGGACATTTTAACACTCCCAAGTGGGGTATAGTATATCCATACTTATATAATAGCATAATGACTAAAAATAGTCTGAAGAAGCAGAGTCCTGACTCTTTCCAGTTAAGGAAGAAAACACGCGTAATCTACTTAAATGAAAATCAATTTTAGTGGCTTCTTTATAACACTTTTTATGGTTGGCAAAGTCCCATTCTTTTCATACTCTAGAGGGAAAAGTATGCAGTTCTACACCAGTGATAAATTTTCCTTTAGGAGAAACGTGAAGGTTTTAACTTTTAAAAATAATCACTATTCACCAAGACTCTTTATCTGGTACTCAAGCTGTTTAATTTGTAAGGCCATATCTGTGATTCATAAAACTTTAAGTGACAGTAATCAGGCTCAGCTATTTTCATTATTAATGTACACCAATGTTAATCCAGTGTGACTTGACTCTTTTGCCATAGTATTAAGTTTTTTCTTCTCCCTAAAGCAAGATTTAAGATTAGCAATAAAATTTAACATTTCTGTATTAACTTCTTATGTTACTAATGTTACATTCACTGAAGATTAACAAGTTTCAATAAGTAAGTCCCTATTTAAAAACACACATTTAGTTGTGATTGTTTTCAGTGAACTTTTATAATCCTAATATTATGTGTAGAGTGGCAATAAAGGTGAAATTTGTGATAGGAAGAAAACAAAGCAAGGAAACAAAGTAAGACAGCCTAGCCCATAGCCTACTTTAGGCTTTGCTCTTTCTTGCATTGTTACCATAATAAACCCTCAATAATGTGGTCCTTATGAACTGAAATTTTGTGATTATTTGGACAAAGATTGGGCTTAATTTGACCTTGCATTATCTATGAAGAAAGGCTTTGCTAAGCAAATTAATGTTATAAACAGAAATGCTGGAAGAATATTCAAACTACTTAATAGACTAAACTGTGCTTTCAAATACTTTAATTCCATCCCATTATTATAGTGATTACAATTACAAATGAATGTCATTGTTCATTAAAGCAGGCCCAGCATGAGTCTTACTCATCACTAAGTGCCCAGCACTTCTTTTTACATCTTCCCCTATTTAGACTCATTAGAAGTTCGGCTTGGTCTTACTCACAATTACCAGGCACTAATAGTGATTTACCATTTCAAGCAATGTGATGATTTATAATGTATTATTTTCTGGAAGAATTTCATTATGTTATTGTTTAATGACTTCCTTTAAAAAGATCCTGACATTTCCAGTAGCTCTTAAAGTCATTAGTATTGTATGTGTCACATGCATGTAGTTCAAATGCACCACTATAATGCATCACACTAATTAAATTATGCAGTGTTCATAAACCACATAAGTAGGAGTGCCTTCATTTCTTTCAGGGCTAAGAAAATTAAGGGAGAATCAAGAACACCATAAACAAGCCCAGGTCTAAATCTCATGGATACAAACTTCCATATCATCTGCCAGTGCTACAAGATACCATATCATTGGGGTGAGGCTAACGAGGAGAGAAGATTCAATAAAAAAAAAATGGATCTCTCATGAGATCTAAAGTTAGAACACCAAAGACACCATCTCCCTTACTGGTACTGATTCGAAAGAAATACTTTTCTGTGGACAGATCTACATCACTTGATTATACCAAAGATTTAGTACATGCTTCTAATTAATTTTCATTGCAGACATGGACAAAGAGTTATTTCTGCTTGGACAAAGGAAATCTCTGAACTACCAAAGTTTGGAAAACTGTGTAGTCTCTTAGGATGCCTCACAATTGGGGTCAGAAGCTAAGTAACCCACAATATGCCTTCCTTGATAGATGATGGTGGTAGTGGAGTTACTGTAGAGGCTGCTTTTCCTGAAAGTCATAGCAGCAGCGGTAGTATCTATGTGTTTGCCCTGATACACCTTTCACTGGATCCTTACAGTGCAAAATTGGCCTCATTTTATAGATGAGGACACTGGGAAAAATAAGATGGCAGATGATTTTCCCAAGCTCAACTCAATAGTGTGTTTGGAACTGGGATATAAACCAGTCTTACTTCCAGCACTGGACACTAATAAATTTATGTCCTACAGGCCAAACCCCTCCCTGTATTTATTTAGCCTTATACTCAATATAACAGTTATAAGGACTCCCTTGCCTTACTCTCTCAGTCAAAATTCTGTGCACACAAAGTATGTTCAAGTAGAGTCAATTTACTTCAACGTGTTTACTGGATTAGTAACAATGTGACCAAGCCTAATCACAGGCTCTTATTTTACTGTCCTTCTCAGATATTTTTGAGGACATGAATGAGATTGTTTTTCCATGGTTTGTCTATCTGCCTGTCTTTGGGATATAGGAAGGCTACTGAATTTAGTACATTAATTTTGTAACCTGCCATTTTGCTAATAGCATTTATCAGATAAAGGAGTTTCCTCATCAAATGTTTGGCATTCTTCCTATATAGGACCACAAACAGGGCTAATTTGTCATCTTCTTTTCCTATTTGTATTTGTTTTATTTTCTTCTCTTGTGATACTGCTCAAGCTAGGACTTCAAGCACTATACTAAATAGGAGTGGTAGACACACTTTTCATGTATCTAATCATAGTGGAAATTTTTTGAGTCTTTCTCCATTTAACATGGTAGTAGCTATCATTTTGTTATTCATAGTATTTGTTATGTTGAGATATGTTGCATCCATCTCTGGCCGCTCCAGTATTTTATCACAAAAGGATGTTGGATTTTATCAAAGACTTTGTGGAGCTTATGTTTTTTTTTTTTACCCTTGAGTCCATTTATGTGGTGAGTTACATTTATAAATTTACATATTTTAGACCATTCCTATGTACCTGGAATGATGCCAACTTAATAATGGTGAATGATCTCTTTTGATCTGATCTTGAATACACTTCATAGGCATTTTATTGGGAATTTTGGAGTATATTTTCAATGGGAGATAGGTTTGTAATTTTCTTTTTCTTTGTGTCTTTATCTGATTTAGGGATCAATGTAGTACTAGCATCATAAAAATAATTTGAAAGCATTGTTTCCTTTTCTATCTTATGGAGTAATTTGACAAGTATGAATTTTAGTTTTTTAAAAGTCTAAAAATATTGTAGAATTTGATTTAGGATTTGTTTAGGCTTGTATGTGTTTGTGTGTGTGTGTGTATGTGTGTGTGTGCGTGTGTGTGTGTGTGTGTGTGTGTGTGTGTGTGTGTGTGTATACTACCATGTATAGATACCCACAGAGGCAAAAGAGGGTGTAGGATACCTTGGGGCTATTATATGTGGTTGAGACCCTTCTGATATGAGTGCTAGAAACTGATTCAGGTCCTGTGGAAGATCAACAAGTGTTCTTAAATGCTGAGTCATCTTTCCAGCCCAAGATATAGGATTTCTAACCTAGTTATAAGAGTCAAAAGATTAAGGAAAATATTCTTCTGGCTAGAGTATGTTCACTCAAGGATGATGGTTCTTGGCAATTTCCTCAGTGTATGACATATAACAAATATCTTATACCAAATAAAACATTAATTACAGAGGGGATTTCTTTGGACCAGTGGTGGATGACTAACTTTTTTTTTTGCTGTTGTTTTATACCAAGATGACAGGGATCATCAGTCCTATCCTGTTGTGGGCATAATAGACTCTTTAACATGGCCTTACAAATATCAACACATTCTGTCTTAGTTAGGATTTCTGTTGCTGTGAAGAGACATCATGACCAGAGCAACTGTTATAAAGGAAAACATTTAGTTGGTGTGGCTTACAGTTTCAGAGGTTCAGTCTTTAGCATCATGGTGGGACATGGCAGCATACAGGCATACATGGTACTGGAGAAGGAGCTGAGAGTTCTACATGTTGATCCTCAGGCAACGGAAAGTAAACTGTCTCACTGGGAGTATCTCGAGCATAGGAAACCTCAAAGACGCCTCCACAATGACATGCTTTCTTCAATAAAGCCATACTGATCCCTAAAAACCACACCTCCTAACAGTGCCACTCCCTTTAGTGGCCATTTTTTTAGACTACTACATCCCACTACCTGACCCACAAACACTTGTAGCCATATCATAATGTAAAATTGCATTCAGTCCAACTTCAAAAGTCCCCAGAGTCTACAACAGTCTCAAACTTATTTAAAATTCTAAAGTTCAATATCTCTTGAGATTCATACCATCTCTTAATTGTAATCCCCTATAAAATCAAAATAAAAAAACAGAGCACAATACTTCCAACATATAATGGCACAGGATATACATGACTATCCCAAAACATAGGGAAGGTAGCATAATGAGGAAATACTGGACCAAAACAAGACAAAAACTCTAAGATCTTTATCTTCATATCTGATATCAAAGCTCTCTTCAGATCTCCAATTCCTTTCAGCTTTGTAGACTACAACACACTTCTCTCCCTGAGAATGGTTTTCCTCCTTGTTAGCAGCTTTTCTTGAAAGGTAACCCACAACTTTGGCATCTCCAACATCTTAGGGTGTCCAAGGCAATCCAAGCTTCACCTTCATACCTTCACAGAATGGCCTCTCTAGGTCTCCATTCAGAGACACCCTTGACGCACACCTGGCCTCAGTGGCTGTTCTTAGTCTTGGAGGAAGATTCCATAGTCCCTTACTTATATCCTTAACTCCAGAACCATACGGCCAAAGCTACCAAGCTCTGCTGCTTACTGGGGCTGGAACATGGCCCTTTGTTCAATTACATCTTCCCCATCTTTCTGTTTTTGATGATTTCCTTTACTGCCTAAGCTTGACTGTCCTGAAACTGGATCTGTAAACCAGGCTGACCTCAAATTTGGAAGTCCTCCTGCCTCTGCCTCTGGAGTACTAGAAATACAGGCATGCATCACCACACCCAGCTCTAAGCTTTTCTTTAATTCCTTTTCACAAATTGGAAACTGAGGTCACCACACATTTTATTCCATTTCATAATCTGTTTATCTTCTTGAACACAGGATATAGCTTCATTCCACTTCTTGATATTTCTTTTCTCCTCAAATTATACATTTCATATTTTTCCTTACTCATCTTGGTCCTTTTCATTATGTATCTCCACTAGTGTTAACACTAATAACCACAGGAAAGAGTCTATACTAGGCTGTTTTGAGATTTTTCTCTGTCAATGGAATTAATCCAGATCTTTTCACTTTAGAAGACTCTTAGGAAAAGAGCCAAGTTTTTCACCAACATATCACAAGAAAGATAAAAAGTCTTCTTCTCAGAAATCTCTTGAGACAGGCCCCTACAAATTCAAATCTTCCATGTTCCTACTAGCATGGTCCATTAGGTAGTGCTTAAAAGCATTTCATGGCATTCCTTACCCAAAGTACCAAAGACCAAATTTCTCAAAACCAAAACATGGTCAGGCCTATCACAAAAAATACTCCACTCCCTGGTACCAACTTCTATCATAATTAGGGTTTCTATTGCTGTGAAAAGACACCATGACTATGGTAATTCTTTAAAGGAAAACATTTGATTGGAGTGACTTAGATTTTCAGAGGTTTAGTCCATTAACATCATGGTGGGACATGATGGCATGCAGGCAGACATGGTGCTGGAGAGGGAGCTGAAGGTTCTACATCATCATTCAAAGGCAACAGAAAGTGAACTTTCTCACTGGACATAACCTGAGTATAGGAGACCTCAATACTCATCCCTCCAGTAAAACACTTCCTCCAACAAAGCCATACCTACTCCAAGAAAGCCACACCTCCTAATAGTTCCAGTCCTTTGAGGCCATTTTCTTTCAAAGCACTACAGGTTCCCATACCAAATCTGTAACAGGTAATAAAGGCATGAAAAATGCCAAAAAGCCATTGGGTGCTCAACAAAATAAGCTCCACTGAGTTCTTACTACTCTGTGTTGGCACAAAAGGCTGGGTTAGCTTTCTCGTCTTGTTTTAAACCTTACAATATCTTGAATTATTCAATGGTTCCTCATCAAAAAGTCAGATGAAGTAAGCAAGGAACAGAAAATCAATCCTAATAAGAATAATAGCTTTTAACTTTTAGATTAAGGAGAAAAGCTGATAATGAAGAATCTGACAATTCAGACAATTCTTTTTAGAAGAAAAAAAATACCTCAAAAACTTCAAATTTTCCTGACTTCATTTTTCTTACAAAATGTTTTTATTTTTCTTTGATGTGATGGAAAGCTAATATTACTCTATTATATAAGTTAAATAATAAAGAAATGTAATGAATAATTGGTCATGTAGAAGTCACAACCCCCATTCTGTACACCATAATACGCCCATTTCTTTATATAACCTATACTAAATAGATTCTTTTGACAGGATCTAACACCTTTTCCCAAAGCTTGCCTCATTTACTTACCAATACAACATGAATAATTTTCTATGTCAGACAATAAAAATCAATAACTTCAGACTGAATCTGTACAGAAAAATTTAATGAAGGCTTGCAGATAAATTTAAATATATCAAATTGGATTTGTTTAAATATTCAAATGATAATAATTATAAATTAGATGGTATAAGGTGAGAAATGAAATACCCACAAAATCATTTCTATAATTCTATTCATACCTTAGTACTTCCTTGTTCGTCTGTTTGTGTACCAGTATCTTCTCCATCCTCAGATTGTAAAATAGCTATTTAAAAGGTCAGGATAATTAATGGAAGCCCTGTTCTACTCCATAACAACCACTCTCAACCTGATCCTTCTTAGGACATTTTCCTTAGAAAGGAGTTCTTACCACTTTGTGCCATCTTAAGGAACACCTTGAACAAAAGCACAAAGGTCAGTCTCCGAAGGCCAAATTGAGGTCTTCTGAAAACCTGCTTTGACACAAATTTAAAAGACACAGCTTTGATGGTAAAACCAGATGCAAATTCAAAACCCTCAAAACAAAAGCATTAGAAAGCACAGAACAATCATGTCTTGCATCCAATCATCCAGTTTACATGATTCGCTGCATTTCTCCTTCTCAACACTTTAAAGAACACGAGAATACACTACTTCTTTAGAACTCTGATATAATTCAATGCCAACAAATAGTACTTCTACTGCAGTCTATCAGTGAGCATGATGCTACCTGACAGCTCCTAAGGAGACTTGACAGATTCATTTCTGCTGGGTAAGAGGAGTCAGCTGTCCACCACACAGGACTGACTTCATCCTAATCAATGCTCACTTATGGATCCCAGGAGGTAGGGAGAAACAAATTAATGCTGAGACTTAACAGAACCTGATAACTTCATGCCATATAATTCTCAACAAAACTATAAAATGTTGATGCCAGAAGAGACCTTTGAAAGATCATATAGGGCAAATCTATCCCTTTGACAGATGAAGAAACTTAGGGTTTTTTTAAAAAAGAGACAAGAAAATAGACTTATGAAGACTCATGGCCAAGACTAGATTACTAAATTATTCTCTGAATTAACTTGACTAAGAAAGACTCTGAAAGGTCAGCTTGTTATTGTGGATTAACACACAGAAGGCTAAATCTGTTTCTGTTATTCTGGTTACTAGATTTGGGAGTAACTAATATTATCATTGATATCTGTGGGGTTCATTTAAATGTTAAGAAGTCCAACATTTTCCTTGATTTATAAGTAAACTTTTTTTTAAAAAAGGAAAGAAAGCTTGTAACCATATGTGTTAAGGACAGGAATAAATATTGATTTATTATGCTTGGTTATTGCTCTTTTCCATCCTAACTTTAATAGGGAGCCTAATCTTCAGCTATTCAGCTGGGTTTGACATATGTACAGGGTAACACTGATACACTGATATCCTTGCTCTTCAGTACTTACTCAAAAAGATCAAGGTACTTTCTCTCACCGCCAGTTAATGCCACACTTCATCATGATATATACCCATTTCTCAATGTTCATATTAATAGTCAATGTACTATTTATGATCTCAGTACCTTGGAGGATGGGACAGAATGACCAGGAGTTTGAGGTTCACTAAGCACCTAATGTGGCCCTGACTGCCAGAAAAGCTCACATTTGTTTTTGCTTGGTTGGTTGGTTTGGTTTTTCAAGACAGGGTTTCTCTGTAGCTTTGCAGCCTGTCCTGGAACTCACTCTGTAGACCAGGCTTGCCTCAAACTCACAGAGATCTGCCTGCCTCTACCTCCCAAGTGCTGGGATCAAAGGCATGCTCCACCACAGCCTGGTCTACAGAAGGAGTTCCAGGGCAGGCTCCAAAGCTACAGAGAAACCCTGTATCCAAAAAAAGGTGAAAACTCCCCACATTTTTAAAGGAATAATCAATGCATTTCTTTTTTAAACAATTTATTTACTTTACACCATGTATATGTGTATCACATGTATGCCTAGAAAATCCAAAAGTCATAGGATCCTCTGGTATTGTTGGAATGGTTGTTAGCTGCCACCTGGTTGCTGAGAACTAAACCAGGTCCTCTGTGAGAACAACAAGTACTGTTAAATTCTAAGCCATCTCTCTAACCCTGGCCAATATATTTCTGTGAGGTATCATTTTGTGTCTTTTTTCCTAACCATAAAAGAATAATTGATCTAGAAAAATCTATGTACACTCTTTTCTTTTTGTGATATAGTTACTATTTCATAGGGTTGTTGTGATAATGACTACTACAAGGAACTTGGACTAATGTTTGGTAAATAGTACTTTCTAAGTAAATCCACTACACAAGGGGTACTTACAGGGCATATAACTTCAGATTAAATTGTCTGGCCCAGGGTATTTTCCATCTAGTCTATATGTTGTCATGACCCACCTTTTGGAGGCGACTTTTGCCACAGTCTAGCCTCAGTGGGTTTGTACACTCCATGGTAGAGGCATGAGGATTCGAAAAGTTAGGTAGCAGGAACAGAAATAAAAAAAGAAAAAGAGACACAGGAAAGTACTGGGAGGGCAACTCAGCCAATTCTGAATGCTGAATTTCACTCATGTTTATTTTACATACATTTTTATACCCCAATATAAGAAGGGGGAAGAAGGCAAAAGGTGGCTTTAATATGACACAAAGAACAACTAGAACTTGCTCCAATACTTGAGACATCAACAGTAATTCCTGAGCAAAGCATTTCATGTTTGGGGCAGTGAACCCACCCTAGACCAAGTATCCTGTAGGCAGCCACTCCCTAAATCAAACCTATTTCAAAAGAAGGAGCAGAAGTATGTTTGAATTCTCTGACTTTTGGTCAGGGTGGAAAGGATCCACCTCTATGGGCCATCTTAATGTCCAAAACACAAAACAACCACCCTAGATCAGGATATCTTGTTTTGTAGCCACACTTGTGAAAAACTTTGAAAGGCAAAATAAGCTCAAACTCTCTGACCTTCAGACAAGGTAGAACAGGTTCACATTTGTGTGTGCTTCAATAATAGGTCAAAATGTACTACAGGGTATTTTAAAATGCAGGTGTTCTGGCCCTATTCCATATCGACTTCATCTCAACCCCCTAATAGATCTGATAAGGAGGTATAACCTCAGTACATGTGTCTATATTCTGTGTAATTTGCCAACATTTGAAAGCTTCCTAGCCATGCCTCATTGAGAATAAGTGGTCTATCCTGGTTATGATAGGAGGCATTTTTTAATACTCTATGGGTTCCTGAAACCTAAACTTACAAAAAGTATACTGTTTTCCATTCATGCAGTCCATTTCCTGGGCAAAATCTCAAAGCATTCAACTAATACCACTTCTAGACTACATTCAAAGAGATGGCACATTAACTTACTATTATTACAACGTAGATGTTTTAAATGACATATAATTTAGAAGTACATTGTGTCCTTTGCCTTAGCTTGAAAGCAAAGTTCAGTTCACTGTATCACTGTATGTAACAAATATTTCGGGTGCTAACTTTTATACTCTCCCCTAAGTTGCCATCTTTGCACAAAAACTTATGTAACAGAAATAATTTTAAATGGAATGTATAGGAAGAAGGAGGTGGTATAAGAATAAAGGAATGATTACACAGCACACTTATTGATTAATTGTGATAACATATATTTAACTGGAAATCCCAAAAATTATCCCACAAGTCACTTTATTATTTGTTAAATTTATGTAGGTCCTTGCTGAGTTTCACAATTCTAAGACACCAATCAAAAATATGTTTTCATGAACTGGTGGGTAAAGACAGTTTTTTACTGAAAAATAGAGTTTTTATCCCTCACAGCTGTCAGATTTGTCAGTTAAAATGTCAATAACTACACCTAAGATTCATTAGCATTTACTTGTTACCACAGTTAGAACTTGGAGGATGTTATTCAGGACACAAGACATGCTTGTGGATGTAAAAAAAATAAATTTAATAGACAATAATGTTGAATGTTGATAGGAGGAAAAATAGCTAGGAAAACTGATTAAGATATGCTCTGGGACCAGACGAAATGCAATTCTTTCACTGACAACCTTGGAAAAAGCAATGAAGAAGAAATTGAATTCCAAGAGTGAAGTTAGAAAAGGAAATGCTCATACCGATGCTTGAAAACAATAGCAAGCCTTTGGGGACTGTGTGCCAATGTGACAATGGCGCCTCCAGTTCAGTTCATTCTCTTTGAACGAACCTTTGGCTGCATTCCTTGCCTCTCCAGTGACTTTTAGTGTTCTTCTATTCTCCCTTTTTACTTTGTAAAAAATCAAGACTAGCCGGGCGGTGGTGTCACACGCCTTTAATCCCAGCACTCAAGAGGCAGAGGCAGGCAGATCTTTGTGAGTTCCAGTCCAGTCTGGTCTACAAGAGCTAGTTCCAGGACAGGCTCCAAAGCTCCAGAGAAACCCTGTCTCGAAAAACCAATTTAAAAAAATAAAAATAAAAAAAAAATCAAGACTAATCTGCAAATGACCTAAAATGTCTTCTCTCAGATTTTGAAAGGAGGAAGAGGAAATTGGTGGGTTATTTATACAGAGATGGTGCCCCCCCCAACTCCAGCAGCTAGATTTCTGAATTTGATTGTTAAATTTAGAACAGGCCCTTCTTAAAATAATGTCATCTTCCAAATAACAAATTACATAAAAATGTGCAGTTAGAAAAATGATTCTCTAAACAGCAATAAGAACAGGAAGCAGAGAGTGATGGCAGACATGTTTAATCCCAGCACTTGGGAGGCAGAGGCAGGATGATCTCCGAGTTTGAGGCTAGCCTGGTCTACAAAGTGGTTTCCAAGACAGCCAGGGCTACACAGAGAAACCCTGCTTGAAAAAACAAAAAGACAAGAAGAATATAACCAGAAACCAACATTAATGTAAAAGTGTAAAAGTAAAAGCTGCTATGTATTGAGCACCGAGAACATTTGCTTTATTTTATGATTTTTCAGTGTACTTTGTATACAAAAGTACTGACTTTTCTCCATGATTTGTAGTAGGTAACTCTCTTAAGACCTTATGCCCACATTTTGTTTATTTTCAAATTAGTTTTTGTCCTGACCTAGTCCTTTGTGTCTTTTTCACATCTTATCCTGGCATAGCACAGAAATGAAAAACTGGTGTTTTTTTAAGATGAGACAGCAATTAGAGACATTTACCTGACTCTAGTAGATGTAAATTATCTATGAGATCTGCTCTCAACTCACCTAGCAGACATTTTGTGACCAGGAGTTTCTATAAAAACACATCAAAGAACCCTTATTTAATTTATATAAAAAAATACAGAAGCCAAAGAAATAACTTTTCCATGTGTGTCATAGGAATCCTCAGTTACCACTTCATAGTCTTCAGGGGCTGGATATTCCATTACCAGCAAAATTTTGAGTTTGCTCGATTTTTTTTTCAATCAAGTGTAGTTATGATATTCAAGTGCCTATTTCACCTTGACAGCTTTGTGTCCAGAAAACTATATAAAAAACTATATAACATAAAATATACAGCCTCTTAAATCATTTTAAAATGATTTTTTGTTGACAGCAGCAGTATACATAGCCTGCGGTTTTTAGAAGCTTAATAGCTTGCCTTCACCTCAAGACCAAGGCGACGGGCTGACATGAGAGTAAAGAGGAAGCTGCACAGGTGTGAAGCAGCTGTTCTGAGCAGGTAGATCCAACATCTTTTTCGGAGAGGATGAAAGTGATCGCTCTCCAACAATTTCTCTCAAATAAATGGAGCGTTTCTCATGGTTGCAATGCCCTACAGAAATGTATGACAAAGGTAAACATGGCTCTGATACTTCAATATAAAAATCAAAGGTGGAACTCTGACATCCATAAAGATCTGCATGACAATGTGCTATGAAATGAGACTGACATGTATGTGTGTGAACATAATCAATACACATGTATGAAAATGTCACAATAAAAACCATTATTTTTACAATTAATATATACTAATTAAAAAATTCAAAGAAAAGGCAAGCATGAACAGTATGGATAGAATAAAGGATCTATAACCATGGCTTATCATGGGAGGAATGGTCAATATTGTAGCTGCTGTTCAAATGAGACTTGAGCTTCTCTCAGTGATGAATCAGAAACAAATTCTCCCAACAACAAACATACTTTTAGCATCTCAGTCTTCGTCTTTTAATAAACAAAATATTATTAGAACATAGCCATATTTTCTCATGTATATATTTTTATCTATTTCTTCTTTCACTGAAAATAGAGTTTTTACAATATCTTCCCTGTCCCTCATCCTTCCAAATAGAACTCACCTTCTATTCAAATGTATACATTTTCTCACCCCCATGAAAATAAACAAGATTCTAAAAATAATATTAAGATAAAACAAAAACAAACAAAAAAGAACCAAAGAACAAGTACATGAAATATATACACACACTCATTTGCACACATAGAAACCCCATAAAAATACAAAACTCCAAACCATAATACATATGTAAAACAGTACAGATCTAAACAGAACTACCCACAGAGGAAACTCAAATGGCCAAAAAAAACAGTTAAAGAAATGTTCAACATCTTTAACTATCAGGGAAATGCAAATCAAAACAACTTTGAGATTCCATTTTACACCAGTCAGAATGGCTAAGATCAAAAACATAAGTGACAGTTTATGCTGGTGAGGATGTGGAGTAAGAGGAATACTCCTCTACTGCTCGGAGAAGTGCAAACTTGCACAGCCATTTTGGAAATCAATATTGTGTTTTCTCATAAAATTGGTATTTCATGTACCTCAACACCCAGCTATACCACTCCTGGACATACACCCAAAGGATACTTCCATTTATCACAAGGATACTTGCTCAAGTATGTTTATAGATTTCTTCATAATAGCCAGAAGCTGAAAACAACCTAGATATCCCTCGATTGAAGAATGGATAAAGTAAAGGTGGTTCACTTATATAATGGAGTAGTACTCAACTGTTAAAAATCAATGGCATCATGAAACAGACAGGCAAATAGATGAAACTAGAAAAAAAATCATCCTGAGTGAAGTAACTCAGATTCAGAAAGACAACATGGTATATACTTACTTATAAGTGGATATTAGCTGTAAAGTATAGCCATGCTACGGTTCACAGACCCAGAGAGGCAAAGTAACAAGGAGGGTTTAAGGGGAATTTTTAAGCATCTCCTTGGGAGGGAGAAATAGAATAAGTTTTGTGGGTGGACTGGGGGCAGGTAGTATCAGAAATAGGAGAGATCAACTGCGGAGATACTGGGAGAGAAACTGGAATTAGGGGGCATTTGTGTGTAAGGTAGAAACCTAATGCAATGGAAACCCCATGGAATCTATGAGAGAAACTCTAGCAAAGACTTCTAGTAATGAGGGACACAGAGCCTGAACTGTCCAGCTTCTGTAACCAGGTAAGGCCTCAAATGGAGGAATTGGAATACCAACCCAGTCACAAAACCTTCTACCTACAGTTGTCCTGCCTGCAGGGTGTTCTGGAACCAGAATCCAGCTGAATTCCTATTAAAAAAAAAAAAAAGAGAGAGAGATTTCATGCAGCAACAGAAGGGAGCAGATGCATAGCCCTGCAGGCAAATTAGGCAGAGCTCAGAAGTCTTGAAGAGAAGGGACAGGAAGGATTGGAGAAATCATAATGGTAAGTGCTACCAAGAGAACATGGCCCACAGAATCAATTGAAGGATTTTATTGTAGACATGAAAGAAAACAACCAGAGACATCTGGGAGTACAGAGACTGAATACAGTCAGCAAAATAGACCAGACCATGAGAGGAGGATTGGGGAGTGAGAGAAGACAGACAGAGGGGGAAATAGACCAAGAGTGAGCCTAGAACCAAGAGGAACAAGACCAAATCAAGAGATCATGTGGTCAAAATGGCAGAGTTATATAAAAATCTGAGACAGGGGAAAGGGAAGCTGCACCCCTGTACCGGAGCGATTAGGGTAGGTGGTGGGGTGAGAAGTCCTGGGAGGAGCAACATGTAATGAATGAGACTTGTCCCAGGCTTCTTTGGGACCAGACAAAGTTAAACATTTATTTTTTTTCTAGAGAAAATGAAACAAAAAAGGGTCTACTTAAATTTATAAACTCTTTCTGGGGGACTAGGAATTAGACAGATCCCTAATAAGCAGACAGAAAGGGAAATGAGCCACAATTAGTTAATAAAAATGGCAAACTTCTACTGCTTCTTCAAACTCATGACCTTAAAACAAAGGCCTAAAAGCAGGAAGTATCCCCTGCTGGTGGACCCACTTAAGTTCAAGGCCTCATTAGGAGATATTTGCCTTAAAGTTGTGGGTCTATCAACCTCCCTGTCGGTGTACAAAATAATCAGCTCTACACTAAGTTAAGAAGATCCATCAAAGACCCTTAAAATTGCAAGCCCTCCAGAAGAGGTTTGCTTTGTGAACCCCAAAGTCCCTGGTTTGCTTTGCAGATAGCAGAGGGTCTTTCTGGGAACTTTATGTGCTTCTCTCTCTCTCTCTCTCTCTCTCTCTCTTTCTCTTTGTGGTGTGTGTGTGTGTATGTGTGTCTGTCTGTCTTTCTCTTTGTGTGTGTGTGTCTGTCTGTCTCATGTGTTTGTGTGTGTGTGTTTGTGTGTGTGTGTGTGTTTGTTTCCTCACCCCCAATAAAAGCCTTTCTTCACTGGTTGATTCTGTCTGCTGTGCCTGAGTCTTTCCACATTGCCACCTGCTGCATTTGAGATGTTTTTCCTGCCTTTTGGCTCCTTAACTAGCAAAGAAAATGAACATGATCAAGATCCCTAGATGGTAACACTTTCTTGAACACAGCAAAATTGAGTTTTTACAAGAAACATTATCAATCATTCATTTGTCCAATTTTCTCTACCTACAGGAAGGAGAGGTAAACTTCCATATACATTCAGATGACATTCTATTTCATCTTAGCTAAATCTTAAGGAATTATGAAAACTTGATAACTACAAAACTAATATTAAAAGAGCAGCTACTAAAATAATCTATAAATTAAAACCAATTCATTGTTTACTCATTTGTAATTTCTGACACATTTACTATACACAAGATGTAGATATAGAATGCTGAACATCAGAACATTTCTTTTTTCATTTTTATTAAATTTAAAAGAAAAATTTACATTTACTCCCCTTGTCCCAGGCCCCCCCGCTCCCCCCTACCCCATCACCCTCCCCCTGCTTTCTTAAGATGGGGCAGGATACCCTGCCCTGTGGAAAGCCCAAGACCCTCCCCTCTCCATCTCGGTCTAAGAAGGTGTGCATCCATATAGAATAGGTTCCTGAAAAGCCAATACATGCAGAAGAGATCAATAGGTCCCTGTGCCATTATCATAGCATAAAGTATCTTGGGGTAACACTAACCAAGGAAGTAAAAGAACTATTTGACAAGAACTTTAAGTCCTTGAAGAAAGAAATCGAAGAGGATACCAGAAAATGGAAGGATCTCCCATGCTCCTGGATTGGTAGGATCAATATAGTAAAAATGGCAATACTACCAAAGGTAATCTGTAGATTCAATGCAATCCCCATCAAAATCCCAACAAAATTTTTTATGGACATTGAGAGAACAATAACTAAGTTTATACAGAACATTTCTTGCCATGAGGCAATCCTGCTATTCCTTTCAGTACAAGAGAAGCCTGCTACATAGAAGCTAAACTACTGCTTAGCATAAGAACTAAGGACAAAGACAAAAAAGTGCTGACTTCTAACTGTTGCTATAAAATAGATTAAAACTGCCCACAGGATC
Organism: Dicrostonyx torquatus; assembly: GCA_028555095.1. Lineage (NCBI taxonomy): Eukaryota > Metazoa > Chordata > Mammalia > Rodentia > Cricetidae > Dicrostonyx > Dicrostonyx torquatus. The sequence goes on along the minus strand of JAQHUG010000260.1, from coordinate 1,474,200 downwards.
ACTTTCTGAGTTAGCTGGTGCCTTAGTCACAATTCTAGTGCTGTGAAGAGACACCACAACCAAGGCAACACTTATTAAAAAAAAAACATTGAATTGAGGGCTTGCTTATAGTTTCATAGGTTTAGTACATTATCATGGTAGGAATCATGGAAGCAGGAAAGTAGGCATAGTGCTAGAGAAGTGGCTGAGAGCTACACCCTGATCTACAAGCTACAGGCAGAGAGAGTGACAAAAAGCCCACCCCAGTGACATACCTCCTCTAACAAAAGCTACACCTCCTAATCCTTCCCAACAGTCTATCAACTGGGAGTCAAGAATTCAAATACATGAGCCTGGGGGCCAGTCTCATTCAGGCCACCACATCGGGGACACTGTATAATTAAGATACTATGCAGCAATTTCAACACCAATTTAGCCTGTCAAAGTAAAGAAACACAGCTCTTACCTCAAAACTATATGAAATTTTTTATTCTGTAGCCATAAAGGCCTAAGAAACATGGTGCTTAGGTATGATGCTCTTAGTTGGTTTCATGAAGTTTCATAGTGGCAGAACAAAGAAAGTCATAAGTTATGGCAACTTTAAAATACATTGGTGAGTGTATCCAAAAGGTCGTTTCAGCAAGATGGGGCAATTTCTCCTATGGACCTCATATCCTATCTGATGACATTCTTCACTTTGAGTTGGTAGAAGCTAGTAGCTGCTTAGTTAATAGATTTTGAATTTTTTTTTTAATCTGTTAGTCACAGGATATTAGTTCCAACACAGAGATGGGTGAGGAATGCTATTTGGAGGGCTAAAGCTAGCCCAAGATAAGGTAATCAGGCTCCGGGCCCCCAACATTCCAACCTCCCCTCATCACCACAGTTGAGATCAGTCCATTAGCCTTTGCAAACCCAGCTTCTTTCTGAGAATTTTCATTCCCATGTCTGACCATCACTATCATCTATACAGTGTCATTGCTTACCCAAATATATGCATAAATGTCACTATTCCTGTACTTTTGCTCCTTATTAAACAAAGCAATAAAATCCAAGTAATTACATCAGTGTATGCATCTAGCCTGACCAAACAATTCACTTGCTCCAATTAATTAACTTACTAGCTAGTTTAAAGAAAGCACGGTGAAATCTTGATTAACTGGTGTGTTTGGGGAATAAGATATTGTAAATAATTGAATTGTCTAACCAAAAGTTGGGCAAAGACACTTTTGTTCTTTTTAACCCGTGTTTAAAATTATTTTCAAATTCCCAAGGCAGATTTCTAGCTCAAGTCAGTGCAAGGTAGCACACAGAATTTCATTTGACTGGCAATAATGAATAGATAAGGCTTCATTGTCAACATTGTGCACAATACACTCACTGTCTAAAGCAGAAAACAGAAAATGAGAATATTTGAGACTGGGGTTTGACCTAAAACATTTCCTGAATGCTATTTGTTTCAAATACTTTTGCTTTTCTTTTGTGTGTGTGTGTGTGTTTTCAAGACAGGGTTTCTCTTTATAGCTCTAGCTCTGGCTGTTCTGGAACTAGCTCTGTAGACCAGGCTGGCCTCTAACTCAGAGATCCACCTGCCTCTGCCTCCAGAGTGCTGGGATTGAAGGTGTGCACCACCACTGCCCAGCATCAAGTGCATTCTTGATTTCAATACCCTTGGCTTGATCTCTGAAATCAATTAAACAATAATAATGTTATCAAGTGTAGTATTTTCATTAAGTAGTCTTCTAAAACACTAAGTAATTACTATAAGCAAGGGCACAGCAAAACCACCAAATTGGCAGCTCCATGAGTATAAAGAAGAAAAGTTCTTTGGGAATATGAAACTATCCTGTGGCTGTCAGGTGGCAAAGAAAGAACAGCTGGAGACTTGAAGAGTACAAAGCTCCTATGGCTAACTTTCCGGAAGCAGAGAAGACAGTAGACAGTAGACAGGAGACTGCCATTTCTGTTAGGATCCAGGTACACTTTGGCCCTGCCCCTCAGACACAGGCACCCCCTGCTATGGCACTGTATGCATGTGCAAAGGCTCCATTAAGAGCTCAGCCCACCCCCAATCTCTCTTCCTGTCTTCCGAGGCAAGCTCCTCTCTGACCCCTCTTATCTCTCCTCTCCTCCTTCCCTCTCTCTCAGTCTCTCTCTCTCTCTCTCTCTCTCTCTCTCTCTCTCTCTCTCTCTCTCTGTCTGTCTGTCTTTCTCTCTCTCTTCCCCCCTACCCTCCCAATAAACCCCACACCCAAGCTCTCTCTGCTTGGGTGTACTCTGTGACCCACCACACTGACCCACTTGCCATGGGACCCAGCAAGGTGTCTCATGCTGTATCTTATAGTCTATCTCTTAGGAACAGAGAGAAGGCATGGGGAAAAAGTCTTGCCTGTTTTAAAGAGAGCAGGCATCTGCACGGTGCAGGGAGGAAGTTGGAAACTGAAACAACTTAGATGCTAGCATAGTTGGGCAAGAGTGGCAGAAGTGAGAAAAGCCAGGACCATACAGTCAGGCTCTGATATGTATTACTGGTACATGTTCATAGGGATCCAGATGCCCCAGGTAAAGGGAAACAGAAGGGGCTCTTCCTGGCAGGTGGAAACCTGTTCCATGGGTTCCTGAGAAATGCTGAGTGTAGGCTTTTATCTGTCTGCCAGCAATTCTTCTGTGTCCAACCTTAGCTAAGGGACTGCCATTTTGAGGGGGAGCAGTGGAAGACCTAACACTTATCTTTACCAAATAACCATAAATTATGCATAGACCTTACATATAAAGCAGGTTTAATTCGTTCTTTACAGAGAACCTACTTTAAGTCTTCCAAGTGACCTCCGACCTAACTCTTACAGCCAGATTCCCTTGTTCAAAGTACAGGTTTGATCTACTTTACCTACTCATTGAGAACTCAAGTTCTCTGGCTAAAGTTCTCTTTTATTCTCTTATAGCTAACTATCTGCTTCTACTCCCATTGTTTTGGTTTCTTCAAATCAATCTGGCAACTAAAAATATTCCTATACATAGATAGCATGCTTGTTTAATATTATTTTTTGTCTTTAATTAGGCTCAGGGTATGAGTATGCTCAAGCACATTTATGGGCTTTTACATAGTACTTCAAAACAGACTACACAACTTAGGGTACTGGCAACTGTCAGAGAAGACCCATTGTATCTCAGAGCTACTTAGACATGGAACTTTGAAATGTCATCACTTTGCTCTTCTCCCCGGTTGATTTCTTTCATTGTGGTATAAATCATTTCTTAAAGATTGCTTATTATTGCTAAGAAGAATTCCAGAATAGGGTGAAGCGCTAATGACCTAAAAGCCGCAGGTGGGCTGGGAAACTAGGGACAGGAAAGTTGACGACTAATAACACCTTTGGGGCTTAGGATCCTGGAACCTTTCCATAAGACCAGTATACCAAACTCCCTTGGTTTCTATCACTTTGGGACCACAGGGGAGCAGGCCTGCAGATAAAATCTTCTATTCCAAATGTTTCCCTTTCTGCCCTATTAAATCTCCAATCCCCCTACACCACAATGCACAGTCTCCACTCCTGTGGAGAGACTACAGCTCTTCATTGTTTTGATTAAAAGATAAAGTGCTTCTCAAGAGGTCCATCTCCTTTGTCATTTCCACATAACCTCGATCAATCTCGATCTAACATAAGGGAATAGGAATACATGCTTCCTTAAAATTGAGAGACTATGGGTTAGATAGATTCCCTGGTAGATGGCCAGATAGGCAGATGGGCCATAATTAGATAATAAAGATGGTGAACTTCTAAGACTGCTGTTTTCATCTTTACCCTCCTGAGCTGAGATAAAAGCCTGGGCAGCTTAAGATAAAGGCTTGACAGGGTTATTCTTTACCAGCAAAGGCCCCAAATGTAGATTGATCTGACAAGTTCAGACCAGAAAATTTACCACAAACTTTCTGACTTCTCTTTGTTCAAAACTGACCAACCCTAAATTGGGGGATGATGGCCTCTGTAAAGACCCCCAAAGTGTCCCCTGCCCTCAAGAAGAGACTCTGATGTAGGAAGTCCTTCTGTATATGTGCTGCTCTTATTGGTTAATGAATAAAGAAACTGACTTGGTCTGTTGATAGGACAGAGTAGAACTAGGCAGGAACAACTAAACTGAACGCCAGGAGAAAGAAGGCAGAGTGAGAGAGACACCACGTAGCTGCTAGGTTAAACCTTGCCAGTAGGCCACATGCCTCGTGGTAAAATATAAAATAATAAAAATGGGTTAAATTAAGATGTAAGAGCTATCTAGCAATATGCTTAAGTGAAAGGCCAAGCAGTGACTTCAATAGTTTTCTGTGTGAATATTTTGGAAGAATGGGAAAGTAGAAAACAAACAAGTGGACTCCCAACAAGACTCAGCTTTGGTTTCCTGCCCCAGCTCTTCTTTGCAAAGGAATTCTTCTTTATGAGTACTTACTTGCTGTATGTGTGCATTTCTTCATTCCCTAGAAAAGCCTCTTTTAATCATTTGATTCTATCTGTTCCTCTTTGCTGTGTTCAGATAATTTCCCTATTGCTATCTGTCAGACTCAAGAGTTTCTCTGCATTTCAGTTCTTTAATTGGAAGAGAAAAGAATGCAATCAAGACACTTAGACATTTACAGTAAGGTATTTTCTTATTTCCACTCATAGCACTTTAATTCTGAAGAAACACAGGGAAATGACTGATTTGACTGTTTCATTCACTAGAAGTAATCTGTCATTTTCTTTTACCATATTAAAGCAACCGGTGTTTGATAATTTGTCATCTGAGTATATTTTTGAAACACAAAAGACTAGATATCCAAATTACAGAAAAATGTTGCTTTTCCTAGGTAAATTTTCTCCTTTCACCTTTGAGAAAAGTAGAACTAATTGAATGCAGTAGTGTATTAAATCATTTGAGTTGCTCTTTTTCTGGCCAGATCCCAAAGTATTCCCTTTATGTAGCATTTTTTCAAATAGAAACACCTGAAGAGCTTTTTTGGTAAAAGCTAGGAGTGATTTAGTGAAACTGTGCTTTTTCCACAAAAGTTTTGAAATTCCTACCATTGGTAATTCCAATGCATTTCACTGTGTAGATAATACTCTTGTTTTTTTTCTAACTACTCACTTTTGAGTCTCTATCTTAGAAATGGATTCATAAAACAGCCAATAAGATAAGATTAAAATAATATTTCATTCTGCACACAGTTAAGTATTTTTGCATCTCTTGTTATTTTATTTTTACCACTGCATAATACTGAAAAGAATGAGAATCAAGTTATATCTTTGTAATGTAGGAAAATGGACAAATAGACCCTATAAATTCTGTGACCATCAGTAGTTTATATTAAACATTAACTATTACTAAGAACTGATTGCTTGTATTGTATCCCCTGAATTGATAGGGTGAAGAAGTATGGCTTTGGAGAGATAATTAGGACTTGGTGATTAAAGCCTTAGGAATTGGGTTATTACATTATGAAAGAGGCCTGGAAGAGCACCCTTGCCCCTTAAACCATTTGTCAGAGTTGGCCACAAGAAGTAAATTCTTGCCAAATATCAAATATATCAATACTTGCTCTTGCTCTTCCCAGCCTCTAGAATTATAATGAATTATGGTTGTTTAGAAACTACCTAGTCTGTAGTATTTATATTACAGCAGTCAAATCAAAAGTCCACTATCTAGACTGATATTATATCTAGTTATTTCACCAGTGAAATAATAACATTTATGTGGCAAGTAGTTACAATGAAGGCAAATTTTCAGTTCAAGTAAGTGCAGTGTGCTCCACAGAGCTCTCATTTTCCTGGGAATAATGGTAAGTCATAGATTCACAGAGCCACCACTGTGCACTTCATATCAGCACTTACTCTCTAGAGCAGAAAACAAACCAAAATGAGACTAAGCCTCTGATTGGACCAATGATGTGTCAGAGACTAGTTCAAGGATTATTCACAGTTCTCATGTAGCTTTTATGCATAAAGGTGGACTTTATGAGGTCAAAATGACTAATCTTGATAAAATTCTTTAAGGTTTTGCCACTAGTTCTCTTTGGTTATACCAGCTTAGTATTACAATAATCTATATCAAGTAGTCTCTAAGTAACATAGGTGGTGATGGAAATGTTGTATATGGTAACCACCAGCCATGTGCTCTAATGAACATATGATATGGGTACACTGAAGGAGTGAGATTTTAAAAGTTTTTAATTATTCATATTCAGTTGAAATGTAAATAGCCATAAGGGACTAGTAGCTACCATATTGGCAGAAGATTTAGACACTTTTCACATAAAACAAGTTAACCAATGAACAGGAAGAGAACACAGAGTAGAAGGGCAGGGATATCTGGGCTTGGTATGAATCCATGCTTCATTATTCATTATCTGAAGCATTTGGGCAAGCTCCATGGTGTCTTTGAAGCTCAGTTTCTTCATCTATAGTCTTATCTTAGAAGGTTCTTCTGAAGATTTAATGGTACAATTTGAGACAAACTGGTAACAGAATACCTGGCATAGAGTAAGCATTCAAAGGCACAGTAGCTGACACTTATACAGGGCAGACTCCAAAACGTTTTAGAGATTTGTGTTTTCATCTTTAGGTTTTCCAGAATGTTTTCAATGTCGATGGAAGTATTTTAATGTATGGCAAGTGAAAGGTCAAAAAGTCAATGTTTCAGACTCTACCGAAAGGATTGAAGCTTTCCTCATCCTGTGAGATACTATGCTAGGAGAGAAATTTGAAAAGGAGGTTCTTATCGTGATTGGAAGGATAGCTTGGATGAGGAAGACCTGAAATCTAAGGAACATGATCTCTGAGAGGAATGAGAGTTCAAGATGATACAGAGAAAGGGACAATCAAAATGTAGCAAATCAGAAAAACTAAGATATTGAAACTAATTCTTTTAGAAAAATATCAGAAACTTAGATGCAACCTATAGTTTTCTAGCAGAATCTGCTTGGCTCACAATAAGGTCTTTTGCTGTCCCCATAAATTCATTTTAGATAACAATGTTGTATGTATAGCCATAATTTTGTTCAGTAGTAAAAGCACAGCATTAAGTTATCAATCTTGGTCTTCTTTCTGTTACTTATGACCAAAAGATTAAGCCCTGGTCAAAGGGAGATAAGTGGAAGTGGGATATATAACTTCTCAGAATCTTTGGAGACAAGACTTTGTTCTGTTCTTCCCTTTCTTCCATCTTGTTAACTAGAATTCAGAGTGAATAGCTGATGCATGTCCTGTCTCCATGTAAAGGAACACAAAGAGGGATTCTCTTTGCATGGAGACCAGACATGGAAGAGCTAGAAATCACATCAGTCCTGCTATACATCCCTGAAATAAATGCATGGGAGAAACAACCTCTTTCATAAAAGGACTGTGTCACTTGTAGCCTAGCTTAATTTAGTCTAATCACGGCTGCTCTAATTGATAGCATATAAACATTTCTTTACAGTCTACCAGAGTTTCAAGGTAGATTGACTTTTGGTTTTCTCTATTTAAAGTCATAAATATGGGGACTAGAGAAGTGTCTCGATGGTTAAGAATGCTTGCTGCTCACTCTTTCAGAGGACCTAGATTTTATTCATTCAGGTGGTTGGAAACTGCCTGCAACTTCAGCTCCATGAGGATCAGATGTCTCTGGCACCTACACTGCTATGTACATGGCCATGTTTAAAATAAATATAAAAAATAAAGTCAGGTACATAGTATAGCATTCAAATAAACTTTTAGTATATGTGGTGTTTTGAATACAAATGGTCCCCATAGGCTCATATATTTAAATGTGTGAACATCAAATGTGGGAGTGGTGCTACTTGTGAAGAATTAGGAGATATAGCTCTGTTGGAGTAGGTGTGGCCTTGTTGGAGGAAGTGTGTCACTGGGGGTGTGATTTGGAATTTCAGAAGCCCAAACCAGGCCCAGTGTCACTCTCTCTTCCTGCTGTCTTTAGATCCAGAACTCTCAGCTCCTTTTCCAGCACCATGTCTGCCTGCATGCTACCATGCTTCCTGCCATGCTAATAATGGACTAAACTTTTAAAACTGTAAACAAGCACCAATTAAATGTTTTCTTTTATAGGAGTTGCTGTGGTCATGGTGTCTCTCACAGCAATAGAACATTGAACATAATAGTATATTTTTAGATTTTTACATACAAAATCCAAAAGAATAGTCAAAAGGCAAGTAGATTGCAAAGGTTCCAACAGGACTAGCCCTGAAATGTAGAACTATGAATATCATGGAAAGTGTAACATCATCTTACAACAACTATTGGTTAAAGAGAAGTAGAAATGTGTATTATCAACATACTATGCCCTGTTTCTAAGAAGCATCTTTAACCCTTAGACCATTATACGATAATCAGTGACAGAATTCTGGCCCTTGAGAATAACCATTTCTTGCCTACCTCTGTGTGGTAACTAATATTTTGTTATAATAGATTAAAACAAAACAAAACAACAATGGGAAAAACTGCAAACTTTTAGAGCCTATTGATTTAGCAGGCAAATATTCTACAAACCCAAATGTTAAAAAGTGCCATCTACTAGCTTCTTGACCCTATAGGAAAGATTCCCCCGTCTCTTTGTACCTGCCTTTTTGATGTACGTATTTTATACTTGCCTTAATTTATGGCTTTCTTTGTTCTGTAAAACTATAAAAAATTGTGCTGCAGAATATTATTTTGAGATGTGTTACATCTGTTTATGCTGGAGAACATTTGTTTAATGATGCAAAGATGTTTTGCATTCTTTTATGTTGCATTGTGTAACTCTGTGAAATTGTGTTACTTTGGCCTGTCTAAAACACCTGATTGGCCTAATAAAGAGCTGAACAGCCAAGAGCAAGGCAGGAGAAAGTACAGGCAATGTTGGCAGGCAGAGAGAATAAATAGGAGAAGAAATCTGGGAAAAGATCAAGGAACAAGAAAAGGAGGAGGACATCAGGGACCAGACACCCACTTACAGAGCAAGCCATGAAGTAAGAAGTAAAGAATGGTATATAGAATAGAGAAAGGTAAAAGCCCAGAGGCAAAATGTAGATAGGATAGTCTAGAAAAAGCTGGCTAGAAACAAGACAAGTGGAAGCTGGGCATTCCTAAGAAAGCATAAGCTTCCATGTAATTTATTTGGGAGTGGGGTGGTGGGCCGCACGAAAGAGTAAAGAGTCCAAAGAGTAAAAACAAACAACTACATTTGTGAAACTGCTTCGACACTGAAGCATAGAATTAGGGGTAAACGTAAATCTGTGGTCCTAGTCACTCAAAATGGCTCCAGAATAAAGTGTCTCTTATTCCCTTCAGGATGAGAGCTGTGCTTTTGCTTCAATAAAAATCTGCAGCGTTTCTGGTTCCTAGTATTTAGGGTACTCAAATTTTGCTCTTCAAACTGTGCTTTCTGGTAAGGTCTAGAACATTGGCTCTCAGCCCTTTTTGGTGTTGAATGACCGTTTCACAGGAGTCATGTAAGATCATTGGAAAGCACATTACAGTCCATAAAACTAACGAAACTGCAATTATGAAGTAGCATGAAAATAATTTTATGTTTTGGGGTCCCCACAACATGAGGAACTGTATTAAAGTCTCTGCATTAGGAAGGTTCAGAACCACTGCTCTAGAAGAAAAGCTGTCAAATGTGTTCTAACAAATTAATCCTATTAGGATAAAAAATTCTTACAAGTATTCATTGAAGAAGCTGTTGATATTGTATTTTTTGAAAGGAAAAAGAAAACATTAATCAGAGTCAGTCTTAAGACAACTATGAAGTGCTTTTAAAATTTGAAACACATTTGATTTACTGTTCCTTAAAAATAAGAATTGGAGAGTTTGAGGGCAATGAAAAAAGAAGTCAATACCTTCCCTCAAATACTGGATTTATTATTCGGAGTGCAGGGAGTACTTTTCAAAAACCACGTGCTAATATTGACATTTCAACTATATAGCATTAACTTTATTTACTGTAGTAAAAACATGTTAATGTTGATTTATTTAAGCACTTCGATGAAGTGGCAGTTCAGTTTAATCAAATACCAACTTAATTGGGTTATGTTTGATTGAAAAGTTTCAAAAGACCACTATAAGATTTGTTAAAGGCTGAATTTAGAAAAGTTATAATCATTAAAAATTAACATTATGTGCTGAGGCTATACTGGCTTTGGTGGCAGATTTCCAAGCAGCAGACCTTTTCAAAGACTAATTGTCTGTGACTATGCAATTCCCTCAGTGCTGAGCAGGCCTTGCCATTGACTTGCAAATACCAAGTTAGAACACTGCCCTGAGCATTGACAAGGGGAAAAAGTGTGTAAAATATATAAAGAAGGGGGACAAAAGACTGCTGTTATATGCATTTTTCTTTGTTATTTGAAACTGGGCATTCTGCAATCCTAATGATGCTCTCTAAGATTGTATCGTTTTCAAAGAAGTATCTGGCTTGTTTAGAAGTGCTTTTTCACCCTGCTTTTCCAGGCATACACATATTTCAAATACAGATTGGAACTTAGAAAAACAATGCAATTAGACAGAAAGCCTGTTCTCAGAATCAATCTATTTTCAGGATTCTCTTGGACAATGCTGTACCTCGCAGCCATGCTTTGGTAACATGTTGGTGAAGGGACAGATGGATACAGATATCCTGGGTAACGGGATGAGGAAACAAAGAAGAAAGTTGTGAATGGAATTTTTTGAAAAGAACCTGTGTCTAATAACTGTGAGCAAGAAACCCCTGGAAGGAGTTTCTCCTCAACAATGTGAGGAGAAAAACCACGAACCCAAACCACCATGGCCAAATTAATTAAAGCAAACAATTAATTAAAGCAAGCTTTTTTATTTGTGTACATGGGCTGCCTCCCAATGAGGCAAGGTTCAAGAAGCCAGCATTGTACATAGAGAAGATAAGGTTTTTTATAGCTTCTAGGGGTAGGGAGGGGTTCAAAATGAGGGATTTAGCAGGCAAATAGGTGGGGTTACAGAAGCAGAACATTGCATAATAAGTTGGCCATGACAACCTATAAAGAACCACTTTCAAAGTCATATGATAGTCATAACAACCGGTGGCCAGAATAATACGTGGTCATAATAACCTTTTGAAACAAAGGAATGGTTGCAGTTTCCTGGAACAGCTAGTAGAGAAACATTTGTAGTTAAGACTACAGGTGGGACACGATCCAAACATTGAGAAACAGGGATTTAATAATAAATAAGAATGAGCCTAGTTTGTCTTTACAATAAAATGGCATAAGACGATGGTAGCCTGGTTCAACGCTTCTATGTCTGCAAAGACTCATGGACTAATTTGAATTTCAGTACTGCAGAGATATTGGAAGTTTGCTTAAGTGGTCTTCTCTTGTGGGCTCCCTAACACACTATCCTTATTTCCTTTAAGATGAGAGCTTTTTTTTATATTGACAAGGTACAACTATTTTCATCAAAGTTAATGCAAATTCCACGTAATTTAGATATTATTCTCTGAGGTTCTATTTAGAAGTTACAAGAATAAGTCTATAAACCGTTTTTGCTGTTATTAAACTTGGGTTGGTCACAACTTGTGCCCCAAGTCAGGTCTGGCCTCTGGTCATCAATAAGTCAATTAAAGGAACCAAATTAATAATGTAAATCAACAAAAGGTTATTCAATGTAGCCACCTTAGCATTTGAAACAAAGAGATCAAGCAAATCCTTCAAGTCCATCTTTTGGGTTTTAAAGTTAGGTCAAAGTTTAAATAGAGGGACAAGAATGTGCACACCTAAGCAGTCCAGGTCCCTCTGTAGTCCCATGCAGAGGGGCAAGATCCCCCTCTGGCTGATGCCTTTGTTTCTCCCAGCATGAGTTTCCTGGAGAACATCCCATTACTTTGGCATCCATTGTTTCAGTAGTCTGATAGATTGAGAGACATGGGGGAGGGAGGTTCTCCTGGGGGTTTCCTCTCCCCCCCCCACTCTCTCTCTCTCTCTAGCCAGGCCTGTGACAGGGCCTAAAAGTTGCTAATTGCTTCATGTGATTAGTGAGGATATGAAATGTGGCTAGTGCAAATGAGGGGCTGGATTTTAAATTTTGATTAAAATTAATTTGAACCTAGATTGGCATATTTTGTATCCAATTTGTCTGTCAGAAATTAATATACTCTAAATAGACACTTTGATCCTCAATTTGACTATAAGACTGTTGAAAGAGTGGCCGACCAAATTGAGAACTTCCTGCAGGACTCTCCTGATGGGAGAGAAAATGGTTGAAGCTGTGGGAGCATCCAGAAAAGGAACTTGTCTCCTGGAGAAAGATTTATGACTTGCCAGAGATTTGTGGGAGAAACTGATTTCTGTGAAAGGGGTAGGGAAAAGATCACACTTTGCTGGGCTCTTTAGTTCTGTATACCTTTTGCTTTCTATTTAAATCCTAACTCTCAAGTCAGGACCTCCAAAGATAGATTTGAGGGAGCTGTTGGATCCCTTGGTCCCTGTTTCCATCATGGTCACACTGAATTAATCTTTTTCTGCTTTTCACTATTAATTTGGCTTCTTTAAGTGGCTTATTGAGCACAAGTGGTTGAACCTAGCTTCTTGGGACACAGGCAATTACCACTAAGTTTAGTAACAATATTAGTAGTGGTTATTATATTAGATAGTGCTGATCTACCGGTATGATCAAATTATGTTTTGTTTCCATGATTGCTTGTATGGTGATGAAAAGATGGACTCCTTAAAATCAGCACTGAATATAAGAACATGTCAGCTCCTTAGCTACATGTGATTATTAAGAGCAAAAATTGTTATTGGTTCAAATTGAGACAGGCTATTAATGTAAAATACACTGGGTTTCTAAATGTCAGCGTGAAAAGAGTATTGCATCTGATCAATACTTAATATTGATTAACTTAAGAAATTTTGATGCCTTGCACTAAATATTAATTTTAACTGTTTCTTTTATATTTGGCATGCTTAAATTTAGTCACAAAATATTCTAAATTAAGTAATTACCTTACAATTTACCTTAATATATATCCCCCCTCTCATTCTTTCTTTCTCGTAGTGATGTGGATTAAATCCAGATTCTTTCTTGCACAACTCATATTTTATTTCTAGTAGGCAATGCTACACTAGTCAGGCTAAACTCCAAGTTCATTGTGCATAAAAATATATCAACTCCGTGAAAAATTACTGTAATGCTGCAGAAGTTCACAGTTCTTTGATTTCTATATTATTAAGCAGATTCTTTCTTTGCCATGTGCTCATGACACATGAAAGCCTCCCCAGTATCTTCCAAGGAATTAAATTCTCATATCACAGCTATAACTCCTGCCTGCTTTCTAAGGAGACTGCCCCAGTATTCCAGGTATGTGACCTCTAGACCAGTTAGCACTTTCTTCAGAGGCTGCTTCCTTGGCTCCCTCATTTCTTCAGTGGCACTGCTCTCAGAAGTGCTCTGAAAACTTGTTTATAAAGCAGATATGCATATGAGGAGAAGCTCAGTAGCCCCATATGTAGTCGGCACATGAGGGTGGAGATGCAGGAAGGATGGTTATTGGGGAAGGAAATAAGATATCTACATTAACGGGAATCTTTTTAAGATTTGCAAGGGACTTGTCTCTTGAGGGGATCCCAGGCATTCATAGGGATGTCCCAGCTAGGTACTTTGGCAGCAGAGGAGTGGGTGCCTGAACTGAACTTTTCCCATATTTACTTTTTTGAATATCTAATCGTCACCATATAAATTTTGCTTGATGGATGGAGATAGAGCCAGAGACCCACATTCACATCAGAACAAGGGATCGAGCTACCAAGGTCCAGTGGAAGAGCAGAAGGAGGGAGAAAATGAGAAAGGAAGTCAGGACCATGAGGGACTGGCCCACCAACAGAGACAGTGTGCTCGATCTATTGGGAGCTCATCAAATCCAGCTGGACCAAGACTGAATGAGCATATGACCTAACTGGACTCTATGAATGTGACTGCCAGTGGGGACTGACTGAGAGGCCAACGATGATGGCACTGGGACCTATCTCTTCTGCATGTATTGACTATTTGGGAACCTATTCGATATGAATGCACATCTTCTTAGACTGAGATGGAGGGGGGAGGGCCTTGGGCTCCCCATAGGACAGGGTATCCTGCACCATCTTAAGGAAGCAGGGGGAGGACGGTGGGGTAGTGGGGGAGCGGGAGGGCCGGGAACAAGGGGAGTAAATGTAAATTTTGCTTTTAACAATAATAAAAAAAAGATTAAAAAAAAATCACACGTTTGATTCCTGAACAGCCAAAAGAGCAAAACCAACCAACACAACAATAACCAGATCCTTCAGGGGTTAGGATAGGTCAGTCACTATTATTTCATTGAGCTTTTTAGCTATCTCTCATCTGTTCTCTTCTGAATTCTATTAGCTGTGAGAAGGAGTTTTGGTTTTTGTTTGTTTGGTTTTATTGTGTAACCCAGACTCTCATATTTTTAACATGATTCAATATGTAAATCTCTTATGATGTCATTTATTCCTAGGTGCTAGCAACTGACCATTGTGTCTCAGTTTGTCACCTCCATCACTGTATCTTTTCAAGACAAGAGGATTGAATCAGACTAGAATTCCCGGTCTGCTTGCATAATCCTCAAGTGTTCACTGGGAGACAAATTAGGCTGGAGCTGGCACTTTTAAATAAGCAAAAGTTCTTGTAAGACTAGAAGACAAGATGATAAGGATGTCTTCACACTTAATTACGTCTAAAGTCTTCTCTCTAGAACATACATAGCAACTCTGCATTATTAGCAGATGGAACAAAAATCAACCTTAACATTCAAGCTAACAACAAGTATCACCAACCAAAAGGAAATAATTTAAGAAAGTAAATTCCCGTTCTTGTCAATATAAATTAATAAGTAGAGTGATTCATTAAAAGAAAATAAAAAGAATTTCTATCTTTGCTGGCTAAATCAATAATGGATATGAATCACAGATAAAGAAGTGATTAGAAACATAAGAGGGAGGCCTGAAGGAGATACATGCTACTAAAGCTACGGTGGCTCATTAAAATAATAATAAATTTCATCTATTAGATATGCACTGTATTTCAGTAGAAAAATCTCAACATGCAAATTGTCCCTCATCTGAAAAAGAAGTTTCTACATAAAGAATTTATGCAAAACCCTATATACGGTAAGAACTTAAAAGGATCAGAAATAGTGCCTTCTGTCTCTCTTCCATCCCAGTCATCTATTATTTGCCATTTTGTATACACACACACACACACACACACACACACACACACACACTATATTATCTGGATAATGGAGAGTAAAGAAGTCAGTTGCAGTGCAATAGCTATTACTCAGAGAAAAAAAATTACATTAAATAAATTTCAAGGTTTACCATTCTATTGTTTTAAGTTCCAATTACATGGCAGAGAGCATAATCCAAGATGAGTTTAAATTTAGACATGCAAATTCTGTTAGGTTCTGGAGTGTGAGATAGGTCTTAGTATGGAATGTTGTCTTGCATATGAAAGAAACTGTACTGAGAATCTCTAGATATCCAGGAATAAAATAAGAGGGAAAGATAAAGATCATATTAACGACTCTATCTGCTAAATGGAAGAATGGAGCAGGGTGAGGGAGACAGAAAATGCTCAGGAGAGCAAGGTGGAATGACACACACCTATAATCCCAATACTTAGGTTATGGGGGAGGCAAAAACATCAGGAACTCAAGTTCAGCCTCAGCTACATAGCTAATTCAAAGACAGTCAAGGCTATTTGACTCCTTCTCTCAAAAACCATAACAAGCTAAACAGTCGTGGCACAAATCTTTAATCCCAACACTGGCTAGGAGGAGGCAGGTGGATCTCTTCGAATTCAAGGCCAGCCTGGTCTACAGAGTGAGTTCCAGGACACCATGGCTGTTATACAAAGAAACCCTGTCTCTGAAAAAAAAAATACCACAGCAAAATTTCCAGGAACAACTGTTTATGTTGGTACTCCTACTAGGTAGAAAACCAAAAATAACTGCAAAATGCTCTTAATTCTTAAAAAGGAAGCAATATAGAGAACGGACCAAGAAATGGATAACATCTGCTAGAGCACATCTGTAACTCTGGATCACCACCCTACCTGATTCATGTGCTCATGGGAATAAGAGCAGTAGTTATCACAAAATTGGTAGCAATAAAAAGTTTGTGAGTGCATAGAGAAAAGAAATTAAGTCAAAATCAAACACATAAAGAATATGAGTAGCCGGGCAGTGGTGGCACATGCCTTTAATCCCAGCACTCGGGAGGCAGAGGCAGGCGGATCTTTGTGAGTTCGAGACCAGCCTTGTCTACAAGAGCTAGTTCCAGGATAGGGTTCAAAACCACAGAGAAACCCTGTCTCGAAAAACCAAAAAAAAAAAAAAAAAAAAAGAATAAGTAGTTCCTAGCAAAGTTCAACTCTGGTGCAGCAAGCAAACACACTGCAGCCTTGGATGAGAACTCACAATATTCACTTTGCATTGTGCAGGCTGTCCCACCGTGGGATGCTAATGCATGCCTCTGAAATGCCACAGCTTATATTTGACAGGATTTGATGTTACTGTTTACACAATACACACGAAGCTTCCAGAATAGGGAAGAACCTTTGCAAGATGTACATCTGACAGAGGATTAAAGGCTGCAATGTACGATGTAAAAGATCTCAAAAATCAAAACATCCAGAAACAACCCGATTAAAAATAGGCCATAGATCTAATCTACATGGGAAGTAGAAAAAGAGAAGATCTTCTGAGTAAATTGGGAGCATGGGGACCTTGATGGAGGGTTGAAGTGGGTAGGGGAGAGGCAGGGAGGGGAACAGAGAAAAATGTAGACCTCAATAAAAATCAATTTAAAAAAAATCAGAAAATAAAAAGAATTAAATGGTAAAAAAATTAAAGTGTTCATGGATGAAAAAAATAGACCATATAACTGAACAGCGTTTTCATAAAAAGATACACAAATGACTGAAAAATATTTTAAAAGTATTTCAACATCCTTAATTTTCAATGAAATACATATTAAAGTTACTTTGACATTTCTTCTGAACCCAGTCAGAATGGCTAGGATCAAGAAAACAAATGACGAGAATAGCTAGCGAGGATGTGAGAAAAGGAAAACGATTACTCATTGTTAGTATGAGTGCAAACTCATGGAGACACAATGTAAATCAATGCAGGGGCTCCTCAAAAACCTAGAGTACCATATAATCTTATTATACCATTCCTGGGTATAAGCCCAAATGAGTCTACATCTTACTACAGAGATTCATGCTCAACTATATTCATTGTTGCTCTATTCACTGTAGCTGGGGAATGGAAACAGCATAGTTATCCTTCAGCTGATGAATGGATAAGGAAAATGTGATTCATATAGACAGTGGAATACTACTCAGCTCCAAAGAAAAATGAAATTACAGAATTCTCTGGTGAGTGATTGTGGAATTGAAAAAGATCAAAGTAATAGAATTGATGCTATAAAGGATTTAATAATAAACTTCCTTAGGAAACATTAAATCACACAAAGTAGAGTAAAATTAAGGGAGCACATTCTCTAATTAGCCCAAAGATAAGGAGTGTACTAACCAGGTTTGTTAGAAATAACTGAAGTTTAGGATTGCTAGGATAATGCTTCTCATAAATGTTTGATCACCAGGCCTGGCAGCCATTAGGCCTATTTCTCTATCAGAAAACATGCCTTTAGAGGGCAATTCAGGGAGGCAGCACAGGGAAACAACAGTACTTAAGTCCTGGCCTGCTGTAAAGTCCCCAGTCATTTTCTTAAGTATAATTTTGCCAGGTGGGCTAGATGACCCCAGGCAAGAATTATTTCAAAAGAACAACACTGGTGTACTTGAACGACATCTGTGCTATGTAAAGCTCCCATCTGCCCAAGGGGCCAGACTTGGGGTCCCCTGTCTTTGTTTAAATTGTTCTAAGTGATACCTGAGGTGAGGACCTGAAAGAGATTTAAGGATGACAGCATATGCAGATTGTATAAGCCTGAGGTCTATGAAAGTTAATAAAATTTTCTATTGTCTTTGGGCACTAGCTAGAACTGAATCATGGTATTATTAAAAAGCTTTTTCCTATTTTTTCCTGAGTGTGTAGAGTGAATTCTCAGTGGAGTATATATCTCTGCTCTACACGGAGCTCAAATTTAAGGGTTACTAATACTAGTAAGAAATGAAATGTTACTCAGAGTCATTAAGTAAAGACAATCAAACAAGGAGAACAAAAGAAAATTATGATCTAGGAAGAAATTCACATCAGGAAGCAGACAGTCAATGCAGGAAGCTAGAATATGACTCACTTTTGAGATGTAAAGCATTCTCTAATGAGTCAGGACAATAGTGTTCATGAAAGCTTTGGATTGTTAGTTGTGTTGAGTCATATTTGTTCACTGTGGTTTTTTTTAGATTCAGTACACACATGAAAGTCAGGCCATACCCAAAGTGAAGCAAAGCCAGCCAGGAATAAAATTTACCAAAGTAAATTTTAGCTACGTTATAAGTTATCTGCATATGTAGTTTGAATACTATATAAGGGCATCTAAAAGTGCCTGGAAGTTCTTGTGCCCTGTTTTCAAAGAGCATCTGACATAGTAAAAGACAGTGACTTCAAAGCACTTGATGAAAGACAGCATTTTTCATAATTATTAATTGATAAAGTGAGAGAGATCAGGTTGATTAACTGAATTCAATTATTTCAGTGATATTGTTGATTGAATTCAGAGCCTTATGTGTACTGGGCAATTGCTCTATCCCTGAGACACACCCCCAAGCAACAATTTGAAATTAATTTTTAATCTAACTCATCAATGCATAGTCCTTAAAAATCTTAGTTTCACTTCTAGGAAATAGCTGTTCCCCATTCCATCCTATTCAAGTGCTGAGTGATACCAGGTCCCCTCAAACTAGCAACATCCAACTTTTGTTCTTCTGGTGTTTACTTCCACGTATGTGCATTATATAGTTGCTGCAGAATATTAGTTAATGACGTGTTACATTTGTTTATGCTAAGGAATATTTGCTTAATGATGCAAAGATGTGTTGTAATCTTTTATGTTGCATTTGCTTAACTCTGTGAAGCTGTGTTACTTTGCCTGGCGAAAACACCTAATTGGTCTAATGAACAGCTGAACAGCCAATAGCTAGGCAGGAGAGGGATAGATAGGGCTGCCAGGCAGAGAAAATATATAGGAGGAGAAAAAGATACCTATCTAGGAGGGGTAAAGGGGACAACTACCCAGCCACACAGCCAGGCAAGGAATAAGATGGAAAGAAAACATATACAGAAATAGAGAAAGGTAAAGGCAGAGGCAAAAGATAGATAGGATAATTTATGAAAAGCTGGCTAGAAAGAAGCCAAGCTAAGACCGGGCATTCATAAGTAATACTAAACCACTACGTGATTATTTGGCAGCAAGATTGTGGGCCCCCAAAAGAGAAAAGAGAAAAGAATAAAGAATAAAGAACAACAACACATAGTTATACTGTTAGCTTTTTAATTTAGTTTTAGGTAATGTCTGCCTACTTCCTATTATAAGGCTTCAGCTTTGCTAAAGACTGCCCTCACCCTCGGTGGCTAAACCATATTAGGTTAGATGAGTTCAGAAATGATGTATAGTGTGTGTTATGCTATTGTGATTATGTTTCATTATTTATAGTTGAGTTATTCAGTTTGTTATGATTATAATTCCTTTCTTTTGTTATTTTATTTTAACATTTTGTAGTTCATCACATGCTTGTTTTGTTTTTTTTTTTAATAAACATTTATTTTGCTATGTACCAGTAGCTAATACATCTCCAAGTTGCTGTCACTCATTTTCAAGTTCATCCAGGAGGTATTGCTGTCAAGAGTTCTCTGTCTTCCCTCCTGGATGTGGATGGCACTTTTGGGACACAGATGAGGATGTCTAAGGAAAAAGCTTTTTTTTTTTTTTTTCTGCCTGCCTGCCTTTACGTTTCTCTGGCAATTTGCTTTACCAGAGATAATGCTGCCACTTTCACTGTTGCTGTCATAATTTGTTTACATCAGCACACATCTTCTTTTATTTTCCAATCTGGACTGAAAATCTTTACAGAAATCTTCCAGGTCTTCTATACCAGATTGAGAGTGAGCAGTGTCTGAGTGCTCAGCTTCTCCAGGGTGAAAAAGGCCATTGTTGGAATACCTAGACTGCATCATGCAGGGCAATCTAAAACATTTATTTTTAATATATCTGTCCTCTATGTGTTATTTTACCCTACAGATACTTGACTACTGGTCTCCCTCTTTACTTATTTTTTTGAAACAAAGGTTCATTATATATCCTAAGAAGACCTGAATAATATTCCTCCTATCTCAGCCTCCCAAATGCTGGGAGTGTAGGCATGTGCCATCACACCTGGCAGAAGTACACTTTTAGAATTTGGGAAAAATTGATCCCTGTTCTAGTTACATTCATGTGTTGTCAAAGCTTACTCTAATATTTTCAACATATTCTTTTTCAAAAAATCCTTATGTATTCAAAATAATTTTCAGACAATATTCTGATCAGTTTCCCCAACCCCGACTTCTCCCAGGTCCTCGCCACCCATTAGACTCCCACCCCTTATTTTTCTCTGTTTAGAGAAATCAAAAAGGCAAAGGAAACAAACAAATAAATCATAATTTTAAAAACAAAAAAGAAAAGAACAAGAACAAGATACACACACACCATAGTCTTAGCTATCAGGACAATGGAATATTTTTGGTGAATTGTATTTAAAGAGAATATCATTTCTCTGTTCTACTAGTTTTTTTCAAAGCCATTTAGAAGTATGAATGTTAAGTTAGTGAGTGTGAAACATCTTTCAAGGAGTTTTACCATTACATGGACATTAACTATGGTGGGAAGAGGAGGGTGAAGAGTTTTGCTTGCTTGTTTATTTAGGTGGAAAAGAATGGAGCATGTTTCAATATCAATGGGAATGTAAAAAGAAATTAAAAATGAGATTCAGGTCAAAAAGAGTAGGGGAGGCCTCATATAGGACCTTGATCTCTACATCCCTGGCAAGAGAAGGACAGCAAAACATAGATGCAGATTCAGGGAAGAGTTAAGCCCTTAGAGGGCTGTTCTGAAGATTTCAGTGTGACAGGAATTTGAAGTTATTGGTCTATTGATGACCATGTGAAAAGTTCTTAATCAACATTGTTGCCCTGGTGACCTGATGGTCAACCTGACATCTGACAACCCTTTTTATCTAGTCCATACTCCTCAATCTGACCATTGTTCATCTCCTGTAACTACGCAGCTCTTAGTTGGTCTTCTCTGAGTGTCATTTCCTTCGTGAATGTTCATTTTCCCTGTCAATCCCCCCCATATTGCTTAGTTCACCCTGACTAATCACTATCAAACTCATCTTCTGTTTCCTCTTAGACTTCTTTCAGATGACATCACTTTATTGCCTTTTCTAACCCAAGAGTCAATCTTTCTATCTAGCAGATATAACCATTAACTCAAATTACCACTCCATCCTCTTAATTACACTCTACTTGTCTATCTTCTGTTCTTCTTGTTAATATGTCCTACTGCTCCTGTGTTCCAGGAAATGTTTAAACAATACAAAGCAGCAAATCTGTGCATGCTAATAGAGAGAAGGCTTTCTAGAAGCGTATACGAAATTAACTTGTAAGCTAAGATGGAGTTTCTCCATTTTACTTGACAGTTCTATGAACTGTGATGACAAAATGAAGTAATTATGAGTAAAAATCTTTCCATACAGGCATTCATGGACTTTGGTTCTGTATCTCTTTGTATTAAATATTATTGTGCTCAGCTGCAGTAGCACAAAAATTATGGACTTTTTGTGAATAAATTATAAAAGTTTAAATTTACAATATCAAAGTAGTAGAGTTTGTCAAATTCTCAAAATTGTGGACACTTCCTGAATCTGCAGGTTCTGGGCATTTGAGAGCTTTGGCTTGTATGTGTATCTAAACATGCATACATTGTTGTGGGTATTGGTGATACGCTTTGGAAACTCCAGAATACCTAAAATTGGTCCATAAGTAATAGAAGTGAGGACTAAGAGGGAAAAATTAATTGCCTCTAACTGTTAGTGGGAATTGTAAGTTGGTAAGTTGCTATGCAAACTTAGCTAAATAACCTGAAGTTTTCATACAAGTCATTTCTTAAAATCTTAGTGAAGGGAACTGGACTTGGTTTATGTTTATCTCTCTTCTAGAAGTCCATGTTGTGTTATACTGGGACTAAGAGATGGGCACTGAGCTGACCAGAGGTTTAGTGTTAAGAAAACTCAAGTTCAGATGAAATGGAATTATCACAAATGTTGGTCAAGTTCCCTTTATGAAAATAATGCTAGCCTCATGGTTTGCTACAGCAGTCAGAGTGTATGGAGGGAACCACGGAGGTTATATGAAACACTGGCTTAAGAAAAGACTCATATGTAAAGAAACCAATGATATTACTTAATGAAAGTATCATAAGAATGCTTTGTAATATTGGTTCAGTAGGACACAGTAGATACTCAACATTGTATTGAGGAGAATGAAGAAAGAATAAATTGCTCAGAAAACATAAGTAGAAAATAAGGCAGAAGTCAGATGGGATTTAATTTTCTCATGCAATGAAGGGCAAAAATTGTTTTTTGGTAAAATCTCTCCCTATGAAAAGATCCATTAAACACAAATGGAGTTATATGATTTCTGCCCCTTTGACTAATAAATCCTTTTTATTATATTTGTGAGAATAAATTAGATAACATAGGAACACACAGGGTTTCTGTGTTTAATAGTCAAATAAAAGTAGATTCAACCAAGTAAAATATTTCTGTGGGACTTGGAGCTATTACTTCACCATTATGAACAAAGAATATGCTCATTGCAAATTTTGAATTACAGTAACTCACACAATTTTAATGCAATTGTATTTTTGTAGATGACTAGGTACATCACAGAACATACTAGACTATTGGATGCAGTTTTTGTCTTTTCTCTTTTCTTTTTATTTATTCTTCTCTCATACATCCTGACCACAGTTTCCCTTCCCTCTAGTCTTCCCAGTCCCCCATAAGTTCCCCCTCCCCACAGGTCCAATGATGCTCCTTTTCTCTTCAGAAAAGAGCAAACCTCCTAGGGCTATCCACCAAAGACAACATAACAAGATATAATAAGACTAGGCAAAAACTCTCATATCAAAGTGGTATTAGACAACCCAATAGGAGGAAAAGGGTTCCAAGAGCAGACAAAAGAGTCAGGGATGCCCCCACTCTCTCTGTTAGGCGTCCCAGCAGACACCAAGCTGACAACCATAACATATAGTCAGAGGACATGTCACATAAAACAATGGTAGTTTAAAAATATGTTAATGAAGAAATGTTAATTATGTTCATGGAAAATGAAGACAAAGACCAGAAAGAAATGTATCTACATTTCAACACAAATAGACAGTTACATTCAATTACTTTAAAATATAAATCAGGATGCTCAAGTAAAATATGAAGATATTTCAAACTGATCTTAAACAGCTCTATATAAAATTGATTAAGGGAGGGGGTAGAAGGGAGAAAGGAAGAACTGGGAAGAGCCTGGGGTTGTGGGAGGGTGGATTTAGAGGAAGGGTGGATATTGGAGAAGGGAATAAGATATCTACATTAACAGGAGTCATTTTAAGATTTGCAAGAGACTTGTCTCTAGAGGGGATCC
>JAQHUG010000260.1:1407189-1436435 GCA_028555095.1 Dicrostonyx torquatus | reverse complement strand
TTAAAAATGGGGTAATGATCTGAACAGAGAATTCTCAACAGAAGAAGTTCGAATGGCCAAAAGATACTTAAGGTCATGTTCAACTTCCTTAGTGATCAGGGAAATGCAAATCAAAAGAATCCTTTAGAAACAAGGCACTCAGACCCATCCCCTGTGACCTCAGAGGAACTCTGAACCACAGGCTGTGACTGAACACAAGAGGTTAGTGATCAACCAGCCAGCTGGGCACCGGATTCTCCAGGCCCTTAGTACTGGGGCAAAACCCAGGGCCCCTCCTCAACCTGCCCCAGCTTCACTAGTCAGCCAGCAGGCAACCTTCCTATAGGAAGGCTGCTCCAAGGCCCACCGGTTGAAAGAACCCTGTAAGCTATAAGGCCCACTCTGCCACCAAACCCACCCGTCCCCTGCAACCTCACAGGAATTCTGAGCCTCAGGCTGCACTGTGGACCAGGAGGTGAGTGATCCACCAGCAGCTGGACATCCATTCTCTAGGCCCTTGGTACCAGGGCAAAACCCGGGGCCGCTCCCCTACCTGCATCAGCTTCTCTAGTCAGTAAGCAGGCAAGCTTCCTGCAGGTAAGCTGCTCCAACACGCCCCCTGCATTGACTTAACTCTGAAAACTACAAGGCCCACTCCACCCCCAAACCCACTCATCCCCTGCGACCTCAGAGGAATTCTGAACCACAGACTGCAACTGCGTACAGAGAACCAAGAGGCTGCAACTGCACACAGCAGACCAAGAGAGACCACAGCGGCTCCCTGAGACACAGACAGTGACTGCACAGAGTAGACTAAGAACAGCTCCCTAAGACACTAACAGCAACTGCAAGGATAGGGTCAAGAGGCAAAGATACTGCCAGCACCAATTGGAGGAAGAGATGGGTAGGTGCCAATGCAATAATTCATTCAACAATCTAGAAAGCAACATGGTAACACCAGAACCCAGTGGTCATACATCAGGAAGACCTGATCATTCTAACCCAGAAGAGGCAGAAGAAAACGATCTTAAATATAACTTTATGAAGATGATAGAGATCCTTAAAGAGGAAATGAAAAATTCCTTTTAAGAAATGGAGGAAAGCTGGGCGGTGGTGGCACACACCTTTAATCCCAGCACTTGGGAGGCAGAAGCAGGCAGATCTCTGCTCTACAAAAAAAGAAACAGAAAAAGAAATGGAGGAAAAGACAAAAAATTGGAAGAAATCAATAAATCTCTTAAAGAAACTCAAGAAAAAAAGAAACAAGGCACTAAAAATTAAAAATAATCTTCATAAAGTAAAGATCAAAATCTGGTTCTTGAAGTTTTCTAATAGCAGAATGATAATAATTAAATTATCTAGAAATGGTCACAGTTTTCAAATCTCTTCACCCTCATGGCTACTCAATTCCTTATACTTACAAGAATTTTCGTAACCTTGGTCTATGCATATTTACATTTATAATATTTAAATTTAAAATTAATAAACACTATTAAATAAAATTAAAATATAACTTTCATAAAGAATTATGAGCTTCTGCATTTAATTGCATAAGGTTTTTTGTTTGGTTGGTTTTAGATTTTTCACACTATGTAGCCTTGGCTGTCCTGGTACTCTTTTTAGACCAGGGTGGCTTGGAATTTAGAGATTCCCTTTCCTTCCTCCCACGTGTTGGAATTAAAGATGTATATCATTAGTCTCAGCTAATTACATATGCTTTAAAAATGTTCCTTAAGGAAAATAAAAACTGCCCTAAAATTTGTGAGGATACAGATGGCATAGCTAGTGTGAAGTATGATTTGCCTTTGTTCCACAGCTATTTGGATAGCACCATAGTCCACAGTATCATAGAACTATCATCTATGGTCCTGACAGAAGAATAGACATTAAAAATTGAAATATTGGTTATATTGGAGGCTGGACCTTGTTTTAAAATGGCATGCAAACCAACACTGTAACTTGAGTAAAGCTGAAGATAATTCTGCAATGGTCACATAAATATTTTGAAAATAACAAGGCTATCTCCCAAGTTAAGGATGGCAATCAGATTAGAACCAAGAGGCAGCACACCAGTTTGGTTTTAAAGTTTGCCTTTTTGTGTTACAACCTTGCGGACAATGTTCCAATAATCACAATAATATGAAAATAAATCAATGTGTAAAAGCATGAATTTAACTTCTTTAAATCAATTTTAATTGTGTCATAGTTAGAGCTTCCATTCCTGTAATAAAACATGACCATAAGCAACTTTGTATAGAAAGGGTTGATCTTGCTCACATTTCCATATCACAGTCTATTACAAAAGGAAGTTATGGTAGGAAACTGGGAACAGGATCTGATGCAGAGGTTGTAGAGGGTCACTGCTTACTGGCCAGCTCTCCATCGATTTCTCAGTCTGCTTTCTGTCTTTTTTTTATTTTTCCATTCAAAAATTTATACTTCTTATACTATCCAGGACCACCTGGCCAGGGATGGCACTTCTCACAGTGAGCTGGGTCTTTCTATGTCAATCACTAATCAAGAAAACATCCTGTAGACTTGTCCACAGACCAAGCTTATGGAGAGGAGATATTTTCTCAATTAATATTTCCTATTCCCAGATATGTCTAGGTTTGTGTCAAGTTGATTAAAAAAACCAATAAATATATCTTGTCAGTTTTATATAACATAAAGTCCTCATGCTCATATATAGAATTCACATTATATGAGATGGCTGCTGCCATTTCTTTCCACTCTGTTCTCAACACCTTGTTAGTCACTGCTCAAGTTCACCATACAGAGATATTCCCAAAACACTAATCAACACTGGGGTATCTCTGCCCTTGATAATTGTTTCTAACCTGAGGTTAGGCTCCTAATCCAGAGTAACAATTAGAGCTCACACCCACTGAGAGCTTGGGTGCCAGAAATTGTGCTAAAATACAGTAATGATTAACATTTCTTGGTTGTTTATTGCCTGACAGGCACTGTGCTGCTTTCCCTGGATTATATTTTTGTTCTCCTGAGCCCAAGACACTAAATTATAATCTTACTAATCCTCATTCTATGGATGCAGAATAATCTGATCCCATTGGGTAATGGCATCTGATGGTTGCTCAGGGTAACTAACTCTCTAGTCTGTTCTGTCATGAAATCTGTTGGTTATAGCAAAAGAAATAGCAGTGTCATTGAGTCAACTGTTTGTATTAGTACCTACAAAATCCACAATGGCATTGTGAGTTAGGAACTATTTTTCCGCTGTAGAGAGAAAAGAAATACATTTTCATGGGGTTAGAGACCTGCCTAGGTGAAAAATGCAAAACCTCTCAACTCTCAAGTTGCATTCACTGCAAATGTTTGGACCATGGTTTCAGAAAATTCTATTAGATCTGCTGCATTCAGAAGGCAAGGCAACTTTCTTATGGAGTCCTTGAGTCAGTTAGATTTTATATTCAAAATATACCAGAAATTTCATTAGATAAAAAGTATACTTACAGTCTACAATTACATTTGAAGGAGAGTCTCTGAATATGGGGACAAAGCTAGAAGGACATTGTTACCATTCTTTATTTCTAGTCAACTTTTAAAAACTCAGAACTTTTACTATTTGTGTGTGGCTGTCTTGGGGAATTCCCAAGAGTATTTTTAGCAAGGAGTAAGACATTCCTTTGTTATTCTTTAACTATTTATTATGTTTCAAGAACAGAGTATCTATTACCTACTGATTTTGAGGGTTGGATATTTCTCTCATAACAGATGGTCTTTTGTTCACATCTTGATTTCTCTGACTTTTTAATTGCTAATATATGTGTTACTACTAATTATACCTTAGCAGGAACCCCACTCCAGGGAGAAGGAGCTTATGGTTGTTTTTATAGAGAATGCTTCAAGTTTTGCAGCTTTCCCTGTGAGCTTGTTTTCAGGCAAGACAAGATTTCACACAATGGTTAAAGGCATAGTTATCTTCATATTGCTTTGAACAAAGAATAAGGATCCATAGAGTCAATAAAGGAAGGTAGGAAAGCAGAAAAATGATTAGAAAAGAACACGAAGCACACTGCTGGAGAATAGAGTCATCTACTCCCAGCCTACTCGGGCCCATACTTGAATTCTCTCTCTGCATGCCTGGCCAGTAACCAACCAGCCCTGACTTATACATGACTAAAAATAAAGAGCTATAAATAACACAGTTGGCCTAGTGCCTGGACATATAATAAATGTAAGCCCTTAAGAAATGTAACAATTGTGACTGAAATGATTGGCTATTTCTCAGAGGGCCACAGTAATACCAGGCAATTCTTCATCATATCACGTTGAGAGGCTTCAATCTCCTTGTATGTTATTCCCTGCGTTTAAAATCAATGGCTACATGGGGAACATAAGAAACCTGTATTTTGATAGTGCTTATTGACAATAGGGAAAGCAGGGCCCTTGATTAACTTCTTAGGACTAAAAGGCGAGTCAGTGACGGAACCTCAAGTAGCACATATTTTCTTGACAATTCTTTGGTATTTCCCCATGCCTAGAAGCTTTGAAGATTTCAGAACATAAAGGTTCATGAATACCTTATTTTAGTTTAATCTCTCCATGATACTATTAGATATTATTGTTATAACTAGCTTTTAAGCGATGAAACTGAGACTCCTCTAGGCAACTTTAGAGCAAATTTTCAAAACTAAGTAATTCCAACACCACAGTCCAAAGTTTCAATAGAGTACTATCTTATTGGATCACATATATGCTTATGGAGTAAGTGTAGTTTTGGTTAGGAGCAAAAAAAAAATGTGGTATAAAGTATAAAGAGGTACTGAAGCCACCAATTACATCAACAATCTTCCTCCAGGTAAGTTGCAATGGCAGGAAAAAGCACTTCAGGGAAAGCTTTACAGAAAGGCTATGAAGTGAGACTGGTGTAAAGAGAAAAGAGGATACACCGCAGAGGAAATATGCACACATGAGCGCACACGTGTGCGCACACACACGCACACACACACACACAGAGAGATTGAGAGAGAGAGAGAGAGAGAGAGAGAGAGAGAGAGAGAGAGGCCCTGGCTTAAAAAGGGAGCATGATGTGCTCACTTATGACTAGACTGTAAGAAGCAAAGGAGAAGGTATAGGAAGAAGTGAGGGAGGCTGGGCTGGGCAGAGAGGAAACACTGAAAAGTATTCTGAAAGACTAATCTTCTGTGAAAGTCTTATGGCCATGTATCCTAAAACTTCCAGTCAATTTAAATGACCCTTTAAAGAAATGGCTCCTAGAAATGCAAAGCCATTACCCAAAGACTGACTTTAATGGCAGGGATGCCAGGTACAGGATTGGGGAAAGGAAAATATTTTGGGGCCAGACACATCTCTTGGTAATCCTTTGTATCATATTGCAGAGCTTGCTTAAGAATAGATAAAGGCCAACTTTCTCAGCTGCAGACCTGAGCTGTTATTATTTATTGGAGCATATAAAATGTTCTGGTCTCAGCTAGGTTTTTTCTTTAACTCCTGTCTTTCAAATCTTTTATATGGCATCTTCTTCTTGTCTTGGCACTTTATTTCCAGTTTTCTTCATTTTACCTTTTCTCTTTCCTATGTGGCTTCTCACTTGTCGCTTCCATTTTCCTCAGCCTTCACACACTTCCCATTTGCTAGTATGGGTGGCTTTATTATACTTGTAATCTACCTGGCTATACCACCTCTTTGATTTGCAATCTTCTTTTAGTGATACTTTAATTGTACATTGAAGGCTTTTTTGTCTTTTGGTTTATAGAACTTAACTTTCTGATACTTGCAAAGTCTATTTTCTTTTAAAGAACAAGTCAGAACCTTAAATGTGTAATTGCTGGATCATATATTCCTTTTTAAAAGGTAATATTCTCCCCTCTTCTGTACAAATAAAATGTATACTTTTTATTTTGGAGTATAAATTTATTAGAACCACAGCAAGCTTTCATTTTTAAATTCTTGTCTTCTGATTTGAGTTTGACATCTCTTCATAGATACTCTTCCAATATTTTCTGTAGAACATTATCTTGGAAGACACTCAATTCTAAGATAAAATTTAAGAGCAAATGACATTCTAGCATTTCCATGTAGGTGACAGAAATACACAGTATGTATGGCTTACTATGCAAGGTTAGTTAAGTAATGTCAAATTAGTCAAGGCAGTTGCACACTGTGTATCAGTTGTTTTTTATCTTGAGAAGATAAGACAAATACATATAACAACTTTTATAACAAAGCAATACATACTGACATGTTAATAGCATGCTATGGGACATAATAGAAAGAAAGCAATTAATATGCAAGAAAAATCAACTTCGAAAATTTTTAAAGGAGATATGGCTTGAGCTGAGCTCTGAAAAGTGAAAATTATCAGTATGAATAATAAGAAGACAGTGGGTATTTCAGTGGAAGAAAATTAAAAACAAACAAACAAAATCCCCCTACAGAGATGGTTTTGCCACACAAAGGAACATCATTATTAGAGATTTCTGAATCCCTATCTTCTTGAATCTGCTCTCATTAGCAGAAAACAAACAATGAAAGTCTCTCTTCCTCCATAAAATAGAATGTTTCTATTCTAGAGTCAAATTTATATGATGCCCCTGTCTCCACTTAGCAGAAAGTACAGTCTGTTTTTCTAAAAGGCTTCTTTCAATACGAACCTCTTAGACTGTTATGAAGCTCTGTGAGAACACCTGCTCCCTACTACCATGATAATCTTATTCTTTTCTGTGGTCACAGAGCATCAGATACAACTGGGTTGTCAGAGACCCTGATTCAAGCCACAAGACCCCATACATGTATAGTTATTTCTTTTTGTTGAATTACAGCTTATTTATTAATACCTTATTGAATTCCATTCCTTCAAGTTATATTTCAGCAATAGATGAAAGTAAAAATAACAAGACATCTACTCCTCAAGCTAGTGCACATCTCCATAACCAAGAGAGGATGAATATTTGAAAGGAAATGTCCAAAAACACATTTGAAAAATGTTACACAGTTGATATAACCTGATCAATCTTTTAGGCTGAGCATCTTGGTCAATTGATTTTAGCGGTGTTGAAACTATAATGACACATTTCTTTCTTATAGAAGAATTGAATGTGGAAAAGATTTAGAATTAGAGAAACTGCAATAAAAGAAGATTCAAAAAATCTGTTTTTTTGTCTGATTAACCTAAGTCTTTCAACCTACATCTATCTTATCTTTTGCATAAGTCTCCTGGTATCATATAATTTAATAAAATTACATTTTATAATCTCTTTTGGAGCACATGTATATGCTCATATGTGTGAAAGAAAGAAATGAAAATAGCCTTGCTTTCTTGCCCAGACTAGTTTTATAAGTTAGTACAAAGATGGTTACACTGTCTCCCATAACATGTGCACTGACTTACTCTTGGGAATATGCATTTCTTAAAGCATAGAACAACTGAATACAATCTTGTAGCTAAGATCCTAGGATTCTAGAGAGCCCTAATGCCTTTTGTTTGTATATAATGCTGTATACAAACCACTGTGTAGTCTTCCTTGTCAAGGGATTGTATATCATTTCATGAACTAGTATGAAAGCATCCATCCTCCCTCCTCTTTCTGTTATATGCTGATTCATGCATCTCACACACAAAAAAAGAGGTGTCACAAGATATATCTTTCTTGTTTTGATGCCCAGATTCTGACACCATTATTTACACTATGTATTAATCACCAGTAAATCTTTGCCTATGTGAGGCATCACATGTTCTACTGACATTCAGACAGTGTAGACAAGCCAAAGTTCCAAGTATTACAATAAAACTTAAACAAAACACTCTTTTCATTTTCTCAAAGGGTATGTCAAGCAAATATCTTCAAATGATGTATCCTGTGATTAAATTTTATTCCCTAAATAAAACTCATAATTTTTAATTATAAGGGCTACTGTTTTTTTTATTTTTATTTGTTTAAAGGTACATCTGTGTTCTAATGAGGTTTTGGTTGTGTTCCTAGCACCTGAGAGGAGTGTGGCCTGTTTGTTCCCAGTGCCTGGCTCCTGGTGCCGGTGGCTAGCTTACATTCAAAATAACCACACGAAAACTGTATTCATTTAAATTACTGCCTGGTCCCTTATCACTAGCCTCTTCTTGGCTAACCCTCACATCTTAAACTAACCCATTCCTAATCGTCTGTGTGTTACCATGAGGTGGTGACTTATCAGAAGATTCTAACCTGCATCCATCTCGGGACAGAGCATCATGGTGTCTGGAACACTTACTTTCTTCCCAGAACTTCCGTTCTGTCTACTCCGCCCACCTAAGGGCTGACCTATCTTACAGGCCAAGGCAGCTTCTTTATTAACCAATGAAAGTAACACAAAATACAGAAGAACCCTCCTACACCACATCTGAAACTGGTTACTTTGTTTTGTTACAGAAAACAATGCATTTTAACAATCAAAAGAGTAGCAGACATTACAACCCCTACTAATAACACTATAGCAATTTCACTATGAGATGTACACTTAAAAAATATGTATTTCCCTTCAAATAAAAATAGTTGGTGATCAGCTGATGATCTGATTAAAAACAATATTGTATATCCACGCAATACAATACTGTTCACCTGAATGAAGTGCTGATTTATGCTATAACATTGATGAACCTGATTTATATCATGATAAATGGGGGGGCAGTCACATAAGACAAGATTACATGATACATTTAATAAGAATCGTCCATAGTAGACAAATCCATAGGACCAGTAAACATAATCCATAGGGGTTATCTATGGTTGCTTATGGTATTAATGCTTTAACGGGGTGATGGTGATAGTTATAAAACTGAGTAAATTTACTGAAAGCCATTTAATTGTACAACTGCAGTGAGTGATTTATGTGGCCTTTAAATTATGCCTCAATATATGTGATTTGAAGAAATGTAAAGCAAACACTTGAGGAGACATAATAAATCTTTGAGAATTAAATAAAATGCTGATGCTATTTCAAATTGTTGAATATATAATACATACCACTCTTTTATCTCACCACTTTATATGAGTATCATCTATAAACTTCACAATGAAATTGTGAGTTATGAACACCATCTTCACTCATGAGGAGACAGGCTCATATAGGTGTAAAAAATTGTCATGGCTATAGAAACAGTAAAGGGAAGAATTAGGGTTTAGAATTTAAAGTGTATGTCCTTAACCACATGCTGTAAGCTTCAAATATAGTTCTTATTTTTACATTGTATTCCTTTCAAGATCTCCCCTTCAGATTTCTAATATGACACATTCCAACCTCTATCTCACAGCAATATCATTGAGAAAATAATATCCGCAAAGTCTCCCTATTTCTACTAGTCATTAGCATAATGTTTTAAACAAACAGTTTTTAGAATAATAAATTGAATGATATGGAAAATTTTTGTTACAGAGATGGGACAATGGAATAGACCTATGCTAATTTTGAGCTTAATGTTTATTTCTAATATTCTATAAGCATTCTTAATATCTTTTTTAGTTCATTTTTTTCCTGGCCTAGGACATAACAGCAAATGCTGTGCAGCAGGCCCAGAGTTACTGAAAATCCATCTGGAAACATTTCTTGAAACATTCACAAAGATATGAGACTAGATATATCTATGATGAAGCTATACAAGTGATTTTTACTGAGTATTACTGAAGGATCCTCAATCTGGAATGCTATTAAGGTGAAGGAAATGGCCAATTCCTACAATAGTCCATTAAGCACTAATATAAACATGAAAGGGCAGTAAATTAGCTTCCTTCTAGCTCTAATTAGCAAATGAAAAGTTCTGATATAAAGGAAACAAATAATGATTAAAAAATCAAACGTGTACCTTCAAATATTATACCTTGTTATTGTCATAATAGGCCTGCAAATGAGCAACTTAAAGTCCATCGCAGAATGAGAATAAAAGTCTTGCAACACAGTAAGAAATCAAACAGGCAGAAATGTGCTACTACCAAGGTGTCAAGTGCTATCTTTGGAAAAAGAAAAGCAAAGCCCTGTATTTGTTTTACCTCAAATTGGCATTTCTAGGCTAATAGGGTGTACTGTAACTTTTAGGGAATGCAGTCAAGTATGGAATTCCTTAGTTACTCTTGAGACCCACCATTTCTTAAACCATATTGACTGAAAATGAGAAGAAAAATACAAGTCTTTGTAGAAAAGGTGACAAAAATGGGAATAAAAATCAAATGAATATCTACTGATGGTTTGGCTCTCAAAGCTAAATTTATGAAAGGTATATAGCAGTTTCTGCAAGAGCATGGTAGTTAGCCAACATACTCACAAGGAAAATATTCCATTCAAAGCAATATTGGAAAGTTACATACGAAACAGTATTATAATATAATGAAAACTAGAATTTTTATCATTCTAGGGCTGTAATTAAAAAAGTCTGTGTATGCAACACAATATTGACTAGCTTTGATTACTCAAAGCTCTGCCACTGGCATGCATATAACTGATGACGTTTATTTCTGGCTTAAAAGCCTAAGTAATACTTCTGCTTCACCTGTGCCACCTACAGAATCTAGTAGAATGGTGCCAGACTTCATATTCCAAACACAATGTTGCCAACAGGCTTTATTTCCTTACATGTCCCGTGTAAACACCGTCGTTCACATTGGGACCAAATCCATCTTAAGCAAGATTTTTGAATCAGGCTATTTACATACTGTTTCTAGAATCCATGTTGTAACTCCACTTAGCTGCACTAGGGACCTTAGACTCGGCGTTTTCATCTTTATTTCTTTACAAAATTGGCTCGGACACTTGATTCACACTGAGCCACTATTGATGAATGAGTAGCGAATGTGGAAGGTTTGGTATACTAGAAACTAATTTAACTTTCAGATCATTGAATTTTATGTGCTAGTTGAGAGGCAGAAGTGAGGGAAAAAGACAAAGTATTTGACCATTCCCGATGCTATCAGTTGTAGATTATATAGGCAATCTGTTCCACACACCAAATATGTTTCCCACAGGAGGAAATATAGTTAGTTAAGCATAAGCCAAGGTTCAGTAAATGATAATTACAAAGTATCTCCTTTGGTAACTAGTTGTCTATAAATGGGTTTGTGGATGCAGGAAAGAAGCTTTCCCTCTTCACAGATGCCACTGTGAAGATCAGGGCTGTTATCATTAATCATCTCATTGTTAGTGAACCACCAAGTCACTTTTGAATTTTCCAGATTTTTCTCTGCTGTCTCTGTCTTCCTGACACTCCCCCCCCCTCACTTTTGTCAGATGGCTGAATCATTTCGGAGTATATCTACATTATCAGTTAGCATCCTCGCTGTCATTTTCCCCAAATTGCTCTCAAAGAAACAGAGCATGTCAAAAGACCATAATTGTGTACTAATTAAACATTGTGTCCTCTTTAAAAGACAGGAGCGGAGATCTAGTGTGTATGGTACTATGCTCAGAATGAATCATTTTCTATTGACACTGGTAGATTTTATGACTAGAATCTTGGCATCCAAAAAGATTGATGGGTTTATTGTGACCAAATTTACAGACTATATACTATATACTGAGGTCCCAATGCTGAACCTATGGAGGAGCTATTCTTTCTTATTTCCTCCAAAGCTTGAAAAATAGTATAATAAATACCAAGCACTTTTCATTAGTCAAGGGAGAGCCATTATCTTCTATAATTCAATACCAGTCACTTGACTGCTTTTAGGTTTATATCCCCTTCACCCAGCTTTGCTTGTTTGAGCATTTAGCAATGTCTTTCAACTACTGGAGAATTAAGGTTACATGTTTCTGGCATGGGTGAAAGGTAGTTGTAAGAGTAAAATACAGAATAAGAAAGTTATTTGCCAGCTAGGCTGCTTTTAATTGGCAAATGACTCCTTCACAAAGGACTGTGATTGTAAACAATAGATTCATACTCAACTAGATAAGGGTAAAGAACCATAGGTATATTTAAACATAATCATTGTGGGTCCTCATGCTAAATACATTACTTCAAGCCATACAAAGCCATCTTGTTTCTCTGTGAAAAGAGCAAAAACTTTAGTTTCCCTAACTACATGTTGGTAAAAATAGGGGTGGTGGTAAAAAGATACAACGATAGCCCAAGAGTTTCCGTCTCAAAAACTATTCCTTTTTGGCTCAGTCTTGAAAACAGTGCATCTCAATGTTACTGTGAACTGAAACAGCCAATAATCGGTTAACTCATTTGTAACATTGTGGGATTTATTGCTTAGACGCCTAGAGTAATTGCCTGGGATTTAGCATTTGATTCCTTCAGTGGGGTTCAGAATGGTAGGACAAATCATGCATATCTTTCTTAAACCGTCACAACAGCACTCATCTTCTGACAGTCATAGCAAAGAAGCGGTTGCTAATTAATTTAATCAAATGCATGTTGCGTGTTTTAAGTTGACAAGAAACGTCCAGCATTGTTTCTTCATCTATGATTTGTTAATTTCACACACACAGTTTATTTCCCGAGTGATGTGAATTTCTGTAGGATATTTGCCCTCAGGCACTCATTAAGGACAGAAAAAATATTCATAAAAAACTTATTCCAAATATCCTTATCCTATCTGCAGTACTTCCGGTAAAAGTTCAAAAAGTAAGAATGACACAAATGCCTAGTAAGAGGGAAAACATAACCTTCAATATAGCTTCTTGGAATGAGAAGGATTAATACAGCTGAAAATTGCATGAGCAAATAATGCATAATATAATCTCATTAAATTTTGAAGTACTGTGTCTTTTAGAGGGACAGAACACCAAAAATATACATTAGATAAATATAAATGTCCCCCATATGTCAGAAATCTCAGAATGAATTTCTTTTAATTCTCTTGTCCCTCCATCTTTTCAAAATATAAGTAAAACCTCACCACCCTGAGAAATAGACGTCATACCCCTTGGAGGGACAACTTCCATATTAAAATTCTGTTCGTTACTTAAAGGCAATAATATTGTACCTCTTGATCCTTGAGAGAAACTGTATATGATGTCAGTTCAGATAACCGTCTAAAAGGGCTACAAAACTCCCCCTCTCCCATTAATAAAGCTAAGAAAGAAAATCTAGATGATTTGGTTTTGATTACTTTATGAAGAATTTAATGTCTCTTTATTGAGGATTAAACTTTACAAATGTAACACAATCTATTCAAGAAAGAGGGCAACAAATGAGATAAAAGAAAGAAAAAGTGTTTAAAGTGGGATTAGTAAAGTGCAAGTTATAATAATCTGCATCAAATAACAGCTAGATCTTACTCAGATCCACATTGTATTGACTAAGTTGGCAGTAGGGCTTGAGATTCTGCAGCCATTAAGTTTCAAGTGAATTTTGTGTTGCTGGTCAATGAAACATAGACAAAGACCCGTTTACAGAAAAATCAGAAAGGTGTTTATTTTTTTAGCATTTCAATTAGCACATATTAATTGTACATAGTAATGTGTTTCCCTATGACACTTTAATACATTAATGCATTTATATGTAATGTGCTTCACTGAGTAGGCTGGAGTGTTACTGATTAACTACAGTAATCAGTTTCACATTAAATTCATTAAACCTTTATTTAGCACTATCTAGTGTAAGACAATGTAGGCAGCTACATAAAGTAAAATCTCTGTCTCCTTATTCAGCTTACAGTCTAGATGGAAAGCCAATATTTACAAGAGGATTTCCACAAGATCACAGAAATGATCTTCCCCACTCAGTTCTGGACATACCTGTATGCAATGTGAGGGTAGTTTAATACTTTCTTAGGATGACCCAAAGGGAAGTTATACTGAGAAAGGGGGAGGAAACACTGAGGGGGTAAGTGTAGAGCACACAGGTGTTACTTTATTTCACATTCTGAAACTATTTCACAGGTGAATTTTTCCCATTAACATTAAACAAAGCAACTTTCCTCCCTCACCTCATTGAGGGGCAGGAACATTTTAACCTTTTACTAAATGTGTAAATTGAATTTGGATACCATCATCTCACATTCTGCACATGAAACTTCACGACATGTGAGACAGGACTATGATGAATCCCATTTTAAAGCAAATCTGCGTAATATCCTGGGACTAGAGTTACCACAAAAAAACTTAATGAAATGAGAAGAAACAAGATTTAAGGTCTCCACAGATTTTCATCCTTCGATGAATTTTGAACAATTCATGCGAACATAATTTAATGAAAATAAAATTATATACCTAAAACTTTAACTGTACAAGCGCCTCAGATTTTTCATCCCTAGTTTAATTTTCATTGTTTAAAATGGGTAGGATTCTAATAAAAGTGAAATTATATTGTTGAAACCAGAGAGTAAGTCACCAACTTTTATCACAAATTTAAAATGTTCTTATCTCACTTCTTGTTTCTGGTGCACTGTAAAAACGCTATATTTACTTCCTGAATTGTAAAAATGCTTTTAAAAATAATTGGTTCTTTCATATTAGTGGCATTCACCTTTAAAGCTATGCCCAAAATGAAGCTGGCAAAATTGATCCCGACTGATATGCCCCCTAGTCTCAAATCAGTTTATTCTGAACATTTACCTTTTAAAATCTAGACCGACATCTTGATCTCTTTCCTTTTTTGATGACTTGGAACATTAAAATTACCTTACTCGGAAAGACACATATAATGAAGATAGGGTATCATATTGTTTGCTATTTCTGGTATTTGATAGGTTTTCTGAAAGTGTACTTTAGTTTTAAGTTAATGACTGTCTCTCTCTCTCTTTGTGCATGCATGTGTGCATGCGCATGTGCGTGTGTGTTTGTATGTCTTATGTCTGTGTCTGTCTGTGGGCGTGTGCATGCTATGGTACATGTGTGCCATGATAAAAGTCAGAGTACAACTATTTAGAAACTGGGGGTTTTCTCATTCGACCTTAGTTTTTGGCAGGGCCTCCCTGGTTCGTTTTGTTCCTATATTGAATATTACAGGCTAGCTGGCTCACAATCCTCCAGGCTATTCTCCTGTCACTAATTCCAAACTCACACTAGGAATGCTGAGATTACAAATACACACCAACTTCTCTGACTTTTTATGTGAATTCTAGGAACTGAACACAAGTTCTAAGGCTTATGCAGCAAGTCCTTTTATGCCCTGAGTCATTTCCCCAAACCCCTTGATATAGCTAATTATTCCCTTTTCTTAAATTACATTTCTACAATGTCTTTTTAAATTTTTGAAATTAAAGTCGACATAAAGACAGGTACATATGATGAATTAATACCTAACAACTCTTTGACTAGTGGTTGCCACAGAGAAAGCATTCAATAACCATTATTTGTTGCAACAGTTAGTATTTCACCTCATAGAGGAGAAGAAGAATGAATTCGCAAATACGTGTGAG
Organism: Dicrostonyx torquatus; assembly: GCA_028555095.1. Lineage (NCBI taxonomy): Eukaryota > Metazoa > Chordata > Mammalia > Rodentia > Cricetidae > Dicrostonyx > Dicrostonyx torquatus. The sequence continues at coordinate 1,421,142 of JAQHUG010000260.1, read as the reverse complement.
AATTTGTGAGGATGCTGGAATGAGAATGAAGAAAGTGAAGAAGAACAATATGCATAACAAGTATACTTAGACAAACAGCTAAAGCTTTGCGTTGGGAATCACATGCAAAGATGTCATACAGCAATCCCCAACAAATGTCCCAGTTAGAATTTGACAATGTTAATAGTATTCTGCTCCAGAAAAATAGCCTACAGAAAAAGTGACCCATCAACATTCTGTCATGAAAGTGGGTGGGAATCATGCACCCCATACCTATATCAGGTACTAATTGCTGAAGGAGGGGGTGTCATTTTCTCGAGGAATGCAGTTACTGATAAGTTGCCTGTGAGCCAGTTAATAACCCCTTATCTATGTTCACAAGCCAACCCTGATTAAACCTAGTGGGACACATACACAGAGAGACAGACAGATTTGAAAGCAGGAGGGGGATATGTTGCAAAGAACGAAAGTTTCAGTGGTACAAGGGAGATTTTGAGAGAGGGAAATAGGGGTGAAAATAACAAAAACTCATTATGTGTGTGTATTTATGGAACTGTGAAATAATTAAAACAAAAGAGTTTTAGTACAGTGAAAGAAATTATGTACTGTTACACAAAAATGAAATAACTTTAAAATATTTTGTGTGTGTGTGTGAAATAGAGAGAGAGAGGGAGGGAGAGAGAGAAAGAGGGCGAATGACACACACACAGAGAAATCACAAATAAAACAAATAAAAGAAAAACTGTCAAACATGAAAGTTAGGGCTTGTTTGCCTGTATCTTAGCCCATTTTCTGTTGCTACTAAAGAACATTTCAGTTATAAAAAAAAATCTATGTAGTTCATAGTACTGGAGGCTGAGAAATCTAAAGGCATTAAGGCATTTCAACAGGCTGTTTTAATGTAGCAAGATGAGAAAGGCCAAGTGAGCACGCATGAGCATCAAAACACAAGTGTGGCCTCATTTTACACCATCCCATTCTCATGGTAACTAATCCAGTCCCTGGAGAACAAGAAGTCACTCATATCCATGGCAATTAGCCCAGTCCTTGAGTGCAATAGAGCCCATTAACACTTACAGGCTTCTATTCCTATCACCACCTCAATAAGTGATCAAATTTCAAAGTGAATTTTGAAGGACATGAACAATACAAGCTGTAGTTCCTGTAAAATCAAATAAAGAAGTTGAAAATCCTATGCATTTGAAATGTTTAGAAGCATAAGGAAATTCAGCACCTATATTTTTGCATGATAATTAAGCATTCCAAATTTCGATCAAAATTATTGTCAATTATTTGATGATCAGATTTTATTCATTTTTTTAGCTACTGATAGTATCATAGACTAATAAAAACTAAAAAAAAACATGCTGAATGCTGATTTTAGAACAGGTGTGTAATCTATTAAATTGAAAGGAACCAAGGAATTTGGACTTTAAGTATATTCTAGATAATTTTCCTATTTAACATGAATATAAATGCAAATCTGCTATATTTAAATACCATGACAAGGATGAGAAATGAGGAACATTTGGAAAGCCTACTTATCTTTCCATTATGACCAAAACCTTCATCTTAATTAATCATTCAATTTTATCATTAATTTCAACAACTCTTTGTGACATGCAAGATCCTTAAACTTTCCACAAAGAAAGGACCACAACATTACAGATGAAGTAATATTATAAAGGAACCCACAGTCTTAGGTCATCGAAATTGTGAGCTGTCTATAGCATTAAGAACATACTTTCTTTTCCTTCAGTGAATCTTTCTTTAAATTACTGTGCTTTTGTTAAGTTCTTAATACTAGAATCTCATCCAAAATGTCCTTTTGGTACAGTATTCACGCATGATGGCATTAGTGTATTGGTGCATTGCAGAGTTTGATATAAGGGCCACTGACATTCTTCACTCTAGTAAGGAAATGCTATATGTAAACAATAGAGATTCCACTGCAAAAACAAAGTTTGTGATTGTTTTTACCAGGGAGTTCATAGGCCATCCTTTAAAAATTTTAAATATTGAATTCCTCCTGACATGAAAAAGGTTTCTAAGACTTCACTCCCCAGAACAAGGAGAAATTTCAAATTATGTAAGGCACAACTTCCAGATCACAAAAGGTATTATTTAAGTGGAGTTTGTGTCTGCCTATCATTCAGAAAAGAAAAATTGTGTAATGGACGGGCTTTCAAGACATCTTACATATGGCAGCTCTTCTTTTCATTCTCCCCTTTTGTCAGCCTTATCTTTATTTCACACTCAAACTTGTGCTGTAGTATTTTCCTGTCTCCCTGTAAACTTGATGTTTTATTCCTTGAATATATCTCCTTTTGTCCTGCCATGCTTTTTGCGTATAGCAGTTCAGACACAGAAGACCTCTTTAGCTCCTATTATTTTATTGGTGGATGACAGACAGAATCCTTAGAACTCTATTGAGGGACCTTTAATGCTTTGCATTTCTATTCTCTGCCGTTTCCTGCTTGCACTCATTCAATTTCACACAGCTCTTGCTGCAATCTTCCCAGATTCGTTCTGCAGGAATGCATCACTTTTTTTTTAGCCCCTGTGCTTTCACTTTGTTTGCAATTACCAACCTAACTAGGTTCTGACTTCTGTTCACTTTAGGAATACCCTGCCCTTCCACATCATCTTTTACTCCTTTGATATGCAAACGTGACGCTCTCAATTGCTTTCACTTTCTCTCCCAAATTCACTTACTGTGTAATAAGAAAGCCCTTTACCATGCCCTTGCTGAATGTATCCATCTACTAAGTCCCCACAGTTAGAACAACAGTCGTCAACTGATGCTTGAATGCATTAACAATATATTGCAGACAAGCACAAAATTGTCAAATATTAAAATAAAATGTAATAAAATGGTGCCCAATTTACACATCCAGTTTATTCTTCTTTGAATTAACACTTACAAAATCCCTTTGTTTTGGCTTGTCTCTTAGAAAGTCCTTATTTAATTTCTATTATCTCAGTTCAATTTGGGGTGTTAATCATTTTATTTTTCTCTTGGTCAGAATGGTTTGTTTAGAAACCTTCAAATAGAGACAAGCCGGTCATGCCTTAACGACAAAATATCATAGACCATCCTTCTCATCCTGATATGTATTGTTTAGTAAATACCACGAAATATCTCAGCTCCTTTACAACTGCTTACATTTAACTACAGCAAAGTGTCTTCAAAGCATGACCAAACTGGCAACGTGTGAGTAAGATCAGAAAAGGCAAGTGAGATTATTGGAGACTAGATGTTGTCATCTAAATTCTAGAGTCGTTCTGCTCAGATCACAGCAGAAGGTAATGCTAAAGAGTCTAATCACACAGGCAAGTGACAGCAAGAAAATTCAGAAATTCAGTGTTAGTTAACTAGACATAGAGACAACACTGATGTTAGCATAAGCTTACAGCAGCGGATGAGTTGACAATGCTGGGGAGTTCAGGTTAAAATTTAGGGAGAGGAGAAAGTACAAAACAAAACATGGGAAAATTATTGCTTCTATATGAATAGAAGGCAAGAATTGTGTGACTAAGAGCAATCAAGAGGCAGTATGGAAAGCATCTTTGTTTCCTCTGATTAAGAATCAGATTGTTGAAAGAAAAACCCTACTGACTAAAATGATCCATTTGTGGGTTAAGATTGGGTTAATAGGTGAGTTTTTACAATTCTTATTGTTCGTAATTATAATTTAATTGTAATAGACATGCAGTTCTATGGAACTAGTATAACACATTGGAACTCACATAACTATAGTCAACAACAGACTACATTTTAGTGTAACCTGTAATATTCATAATGTTTAAAAATATCAGAGGATAGACATCATTGAATGGATTTCAAATGCTTTATTAATACAAGTTTACTTATTGACTTCCTTTCATCAGTGGAGGTAGTGATGATATGAGAGATTTTCTTTAGAAAAGAGCCAGGGTTAAGAAAGAAATTATCATATCATTTTTAAAAGTATTTATAATTTTTATTTTATGTGTCATGTGTGAAGATATACATATATGTATGTGCATCGTGTGTGTCCCTGGAAGCTGTGGTGATATTTCATTCATATTTTAATGAATAAAACTTGCCTGAAAATCAGAATGTGAAACAGCAACACTAGTCAGTTATGTAGGCCAGACAGTGGTGGCATACACTTTTAATCCCAGCAACCATACTAGTTAGACATAGAGGCCAGGCATTTAATCCCAGCACTAGAGAAGAATTTAAGGTGGGAGGAGACTGGAACTCTCTTTTGGTCTGCAGTTGCCCAGCCTTGGTAGAGGTATGACTTCTCTAGTGGTTTGGCTGTTTTGCTTTTCTGATCTGTATTTTAAACCTAAATAACTGTCTCTGGGCTTTTATTACGCATGCTACAGGAGGCCAAAAGAGGATGCTGGATATCCAGGAACTGGGATTACAGGTGATTGTGACCTACCCAACATGATTGCTGAAAATTTAACTCTGGTCCTCTGCCACAGCAGGTAGTGGTTTTAATTATTGATCTATCTCTCCAGCCCCTATCACCAATAAAATGTGAACATTGATAGGAAGAGTGATGCTGGAGACAAACAATGGTATGATGAGTCCTTATAGATATGATGTTAAGCAAAGGCAAAATGGACTTTCAATGATATCTATAGTTTGTATCTATCTTTACACTGTTTCTGAGTGTCCAATAATAATTTCCTATTTTCCACTGAATTGTTAAAGAGAAGGTATTTACAAAACTTGTTTCCCCCCACATCCGCGAAGCCATCATTTTCCAATATCCTCTCAACTAGAAGTGGGAATTTATGAGCCCGTTCCCATCCATGCTGGGATTATGGTTGGCCTGATCTTTGTAAGTCTTCTTCATGCAGTCCCAGAGGCTGTGACACCACATGTGTGAGCAAATGCTATTTCACTGCACATGTTTGCTCCCTCTGGCTCATTTAATCTTTCTATCCTCTCTTCCAGAATGATCCCTGAGCCTTTAGGTAAAGGGTATGATTCAGCTGTCCCATTAGAACTAAGCACTCCAGTCTTTTAATCTCTGCATTCGACCTGCTCAGGGTCTTTGAATTGATTGTCATATAATACAAAAAGAGGCTTCTTTGATGAGAGTTCAGAGAAGCACTAATCTACCCGTGTAAAGATAAGGATTTAGGGATAGTTTAATACTACGCCCATTTAGCTGAAAATCAGTATCAGGCAGGTTCTGCCCTAGAGCTATTACCAGTTTCTGGGCCAGTTACCATGTTTTTGTAAAAAGAGAGAGCAGATGAAATTGCAATGGAAAAGTGGCGAATGGATAGGAGAGGAACCAGAAGAGACAGAATGGGGATGTATCGTGTGTCCTGTAGCACTTTCGTCAGAGATTAACACCTTCCTTTTTGGGGGAAGCATTTGAAAGGTAGGATCTCTACAACCAGGCCATATGACAGGATGTTCCAAGGAGAGGTTAAATACTTCAGGGACGTTTATTAAGACAGGAAGCAAACAACTCAAAAAAGCTTCATAAACTCCCTTAAACTGACCAAATAAAATTCTTAGATTCACCAAGACGGACTTTGGTAGGATCTGCACATTTGTTTGTCATCAGCTTCCTGTTTGGGGTAAGTGTTTATTCTTTCCTCCTCGAGAATAGTGTCTCACAATATATATAACCCAGAGACATCATTAAGTGGACTCTGTGGGGAAGAGAAAGAGAGAGGAGAGAGAGAACATGAAGTTGGGAGGGAAAGGAAGTGAAGGGATGGGTGAGAGATTAAATAGAGGGAATGGAGTGGATTTGATCAGAACAAATTTTATGAATGTATTAAATTCTCACTTAAGAGTACTAAAGGTAAAAACAGATAGAAAGTGGATTTTTAATTGCAATTCCCTACTAGTAACAGGCATACAACTTGTGAAGTTTAGTCCACTTGAAGAAAATAATTTCTAAAAATAAATGTTAAAACATATTGAGAATATATTCTACGTGAAAGGGATTAAAAAACTAAAAGAGATACTCATATATAAGGTGGTAGGTGCTGAATCCACTGAAGCTTTGTGAGGAAAATGAAAGTGGAAGCTGAGAAAGGACAGAGGAGTCAAAGAGGAGTAAGAGCTACTTAAAAGAAACAGAAACGCCATAAAAATGTGATGGGAATATGCAAAGGTAAAGAGAGATGACATAAGGGGAAGGAAGGAAATAATGCTGAAAAAGAAGACTAAAGTCTGAAATTAAGAAAAACTCATTAAATTAAATGTCTCCCTGATATACAAGGAGAAATGATATTTGACAACTTTAGTTCAAAACGTACATTAGAATTAAAGCAAAGGTGGGGCAAACATATTAGTTCCTGTTTGAAAGTCTGTTTTTCATATTGTCATAGGAGGTGGAATATTTTTAGAAAAAGACACATGAGTAAACATGCAGATTTCTGTAGTGATTGTCTTCTATATAAAAAAGCCAACTCCAGATAAATGAGTGTGAGGTAACACAAATAAACTATGCAAGTGTATTTCTATGACCCTCACTCTAAAATTATGAAGAACAGCTTCTTTCAGTTTTCTGTCAATTCTAGGCAATTGCTGGAAGAAATCATATAACTGTGTACAGTGGCCTTAAATGCATGAACTCAAATCTTAAATGGCATACTGCATTGCCTGGGGATATTTTCAGACCTCATATGTTTACTGTTTCACTTTTCAAAGCTATTGCACAACTTCTATCCTCTTCAATAGCTCATTTGCCTGTCCTTGCCTTAGAACCTCCACTCATAGCCACTAGTCCCAGAAACAACCAGATAATTCTTGCCATAATCTGTGTCTTTCACTGCTCCTACTTCTTCAGTGACTTGCACATCTCTGTTCTAATTAAAGACCTGTCTATATTTCTCAACACTTCACTTCCATAATTATCCTTTTGCTCCTGTGCACTCTCTTCTTTCTGTGGAATTCTTCCCTCATTATTTAAAACACTAGAGTATCTCTCATTTAAAAATGTTTATTTAACTTTCTGTTGGTGTGTGTATGTGACTGCATGCATGAATATATGTACATGACATGTATGGAAGTATCTGAGGGAGTCAGAAGAGGCAAAGAATATTCTGGAATAAGAATTACAGATGTTCATGAACCACTATGTTGGTGCCAGAAATTGAACTCAGATCTTTTGTAAGAACATTAAGTACTCTTAACCACCAAGCCATCTCTATCACTCCAATATACTTTTCTTTTTTGTTTTTATTTTTTTATTTTTCCATTCAAAAATTTACACTTCCTCCCCTCCTCCCATTTTCCTCCCGCTTCCCCCACTCACCCCTCCCTCCCCCTCCCTCCCTAAGAGAGGGCAGGGTATCCTGCCCTGTGGGAAGTCCAAGGCCCTCCCCCCTCCATCCAGGCCTAGTAAGGTGTGCATCCAAACAGACCAGGGTCCCAAAAAGCCAGCACATGTAGTAGAAACAGGTCCCAGTGCCATTATCAATGGCTTCTCAGTCTGCCTCCATTGGCAGCCACATTCAGAGAGTCTGGCTTGATCACAGGCTCGTTCAGTCCCAGTCCACCTGGGTTTGGTGAGCTCCAATTAACCATAAAAATTACCCCCCCCCTTAATACTCTATTTTTCTTTAGCTAATCCTCCATTTCTCTTTGTGGTGGTTTGAATCAGAATGACCCTCATAGGCTGATATGTTTGACTACTTAGGCACCAGGGAGTAGAACTGTCTGGAAGGATTAGAAGGATTAGGAGGAATGGCCTTGTTGTATAGGTGTAAACTATTTGGAGGAAGTATGCTTCTGGGGTGGACTTTGAGGTTCTAAAAGCCCACAACTGGCCTAGGCTCGCGCTCTTTCTTTCTCTTTTTCTGCCTACAGATCAGGATACAAAGCTCTCAACTATTGCTCGAGCACCTACCTGCATGCCACCATGCACCATGACATAAACATGGATTTAACCTTTGACATTGTAAGCGGACCATCCAATTCAATGCTTTATTTTATAAGAGTTGTCTTGCTGATGGTGTCTCTTCGCAACAATAGAGCAGTGACTAAAGCACTCTTCTCAGGAAATAGCGTGAAGGAGTTGTCATTTTCACTGTCTCTACTTACACTTGCATCTCATCTCATTCTAATGAGGCTTATGTTGCCCTCACTTCACTAAGATCAATGATCTCCACAATTCTGTAATAGACTTTTTATTGCTATGATAAAATATTTGACACAAGAGGAAAGGTTGATTTTGGCGCATGGTTTTAAAGGCTTCCATTTGTAATAATTGTTTTTGTTGATTCTTGGCCTGTTGTAAAGCAGAACATCACAGAAGTGGAAGCATGTTGCAGGATCTATTCACTTTATGCTTGTCTGCATGCAGCAAGAAGAAAATGAGGTACGGCAGTCAAAAGTGCACAGAAGCCCCCACTCATCTACTTTGCTCAACTCACTCCCACCTAGCAAAACTTTCACCACCTCCCAAAGTTGCCAAACTAGCTCGGGGCTAAGCATTCAACACATAAGACAGTGATAGGCATCTCAATTTCAAACCAGAACAGTTATGAATAAAATAATTACTTCTCTTCCTCACTTGACTACTGAAGAGCACAGGTCAGTAGAACACTTTTCCTTACACTAAGGATTGCTGTATTTTGTCTTCTGTATTACCATCCCTCTTTCACTAACAGATTACCAGATGTCTCCCATCTCATTTGTTGAAGTCTCCTTTTTCACTCAATCACTGGTGTGTGTGTGTGTGTGTGTGTGTGTGTATTATATACATCTGCACGCACATTTTTTTTTGTAACGGTGTGAATGTCTGTGCTTATCCTGGCAGAGAACAGAGGAGGATACCAGGTGTCTTTTAAAACCCTCTCTATATTGTTTCCTCGAGTCAGAGTCACCTGATGAACCTAAAACTCGCTGTATTTTAGCTATACTAGGTAGACAGCAAGCCTTAGCTGTCTTTCTGTCTCCATGCTCCTTTAGTAGAGGGATTATAGATACATATATGGTCATACACAGTTTTGAAGTGCATGTTGGAGATTTGAACTCAGGTACTCATGGCTGCATTGCAAACATTGTTAGTTTATGAGGTAACTCTGCAATAGTTATTCAATCACTTTATGATTGAAGGCCTTAGAGTTTTCTCATTGGCACTATTCTTTATTCTATCAACTATCATTGGGTAATGGACCATTCTCACAGAGTGTATTTATATGTATATATGCCTATGAATCTTAAATTTATACCCCAATTCTCATCTTTTGTTGCATGAATTTTCCTGTGGATACATAAACAAACATCTGTTTACCACAATTAATGTACTGATAGACAAAATAAAAAAAGTTGACCTAGATTAGCTCAGGGAATTAATGACTTTATTGTGGCTCCCTACAGGATCATGGCTAGAGATTAATGACAGAAGTGTAGATGACACAATGGAAACTGTGTCAATGAAAAGTCCCATTCCAGCATGGGTGACAACTCATAAAAGCCGCTCAATACAGAGCTCCAGCTCAACCACCCTTTCACTTTCTATGAAATCTTGTAATCTTCAAGATGACATGTAATATGTATGTAGTTCATTAAAATTTATTATTGACATACCTTACATTGCACTTTTTGAGTCCAACTTGAAGTAAATCTCATTTTGTTCCAGTTATATTATAAATTCTAAATAATCACATCTAACAGTTGCTGCCATATTACATAGTGAACTTCTAAGAAATGTTCTCCACTATTTGAGTAAAATCTGGAGGTTCACAAAAACCACACATTTCTGCTTGTATCCCTACTTACCTTCCAATCCCTCCTTCCCCCCCACCAGCAATCTGTCTAAGTGGTTTATCTTAACCTCCAGTTTGCCAAATTCTTTCTGCTTTAAGTCATTCACCCTTAAAATCACAATGTCCTGGAATATTTCTCACTTGTCTGATTTTCTTGCAATTTATACCTCAGCTTAAATAACATCCAACTTAATGAAAAGGAAATCTTTTAGTCTTTATTTCATTTTCAATGATAATCAGTACCTAGTATTTTTCTCATTTAGTTATTTTTGGTCCTGCTACTAGACATAAAATGCTCTTTAATACAAAAGTCCCTGATCGTTTTTTAACTAGTATATTCCCATGAGCAAGGCGAGTGTGTGGCATTATATACACTCTTTAATTATTTGTCGAATGGTCAAATAAATTTACTGAGAGCATAAAATTCTTTCTACACACTGAAGTTTTTGTTAACTTCATATGGCACTAGCTGATTACTTTGGCATAACCTCAAGGCTAGCACACATGACAGAATAAAAGAGAACACGATCACCAAATGGCAAAAGTTGCAAGCATTTTCAGTCTTCCCACGGTTACCTTAAAATTACATTGCATTTCAACTTAAATATTTCCTTCTCATGGAAGCCTCTCTGAATCCTATAGTCTGCTTGCCTTCATTCCTATTACTCATCAGATCTTTAAGCACTGGGAACAAACACACTTCCAATCTGTGTTCTCCATGCAGACAGAGGTTGTGGAGGGTTTTTTAAAAAAGAGATTTATTTTACTGCTTTTAGTTATGTGTATGTATGTGGTTGTGTTTGTACACATGAGTGCAGGTACCCAGAGAGACCAAAAAAAGGCATTGAGTGGCTGGGGACTGGTATTACAGGAGGTTGTAAACTGCCCAAATGGGTGGTGGGAACCAAATTGGAGTCTTCTGCAAGATTAGCATATGCTCTTACCTGCTGATATAGTCTGCACATAATCTCTTTATCTAGTATCTTACATCCAACAAGAGTTCATTAAAAAGTTGTTGAATCAAATTAAAATGAACTTACTCACATGGGCATTGGAGATAGGAAGCCTAAAATATAATCTACTTAGAGAGAGTAAACATAAGTTACAATTATAAAAAATAAATAAAAATTGAATCTGTCACACTCTGTGCTCGGAGAAAAGAACTAAAGTAAAAGATTATGGTTTCCAGTATAGCATTTCTTTCTCTCTTTTTATTTTCCTAAAGTAGAAATGTGACATTCAGGCATTCCATTTCTGAAAATCTGAGAACATTCAAGGCACTAAAACATAAAAATACGTGAGAGGTTGGGTAGACTAACTTTATTTAAAATATTGCGATGTTTGCAATGCTGTAAGTTGCTACAGACATGGTAAAATGGTGCGACCCTTTCAGAAAGAGAGATAAGAGGGATCAAAGGCAGCTTATGGGTAGCAAAGAGGATAATCCTCTATCACATATAGGATTGATCTTTTTCAGAATGAAAGGATACTAGCTCAGACAGATGTCAACACAGAGAAAAGCGCCACTTTCTGCTTCTATCATAAAGATAAATTGAAGCGTATGCCTTTACTCCTGAGACTATTTGAACTTCGTAGCCAAGATGGCAGAAAGAAACAACTAGAAGGAAGCTAAATTCAGCCTGATTGTCAGGTCTTTACTTATCCCATCTTCATCATTGGTTGCTTTATTAGTTACCATTAATATAATTCAGGAAAAATGCCCAGTGTTTCCCAGTATAATACACTAATTCTAAGCACAAGTATTCAGATTTATTTCAATGTTAAATGCAGTCCCTGCTCTCACCAGCATAAATTTAAGTTGTCTTATTTTTATTTTCTGTCTTTGTTCTTTTTACAAATAATCATTTGTGTGAATGCATGTGTGGGCATGATTGTTGGAAGGAGAAAAAAAAACCTGGGCAACTCCCATATTTAACAATAGGTCCCCAGTTATTGGTGATGTTTCAAGAGGTCACAGAAACTTTTAGAGGAAGAACCTTTTTGGAGAAAGTGAATCTAGCCTCACCCCACATTCAGCTCATACTGTTTTGAATCTGTGATGGAAGAAGTAAAAGCTCTCGTCTTCGTGTTCTTGCATTCATGCTTGCCACTTGCTGCCATGCTTCTCTGCAAGATGAACTCTTACCATCTGAAACCATAAGCCAAAATAAACTTTTCCTTTTATCAGTTGCCGTGGTTATAGCATCATATCATAGCAACATAAAAGTAACTAATGCAGCAGGTGTGTGTGTGTGTATGTGAACAAGGTATGTGCATATTCATGTGTGTATATGTGCACAATTGTGTCCAAGTATATATGTTCATTTCTATGTATGCATGTGGAAGCCAGAAGTTAGCGTCATGTGGCAATCTTTAGGTTATGTCCATTTTTTTCTTTGATATAGAATCTCTCGTGTGCCTGGCCCCACCAAGCAGGAAAGGCTGGTTGCCCAGCAATCTCTAGGGATCTACCTACCTCTACCTCCTCAGCACATGCTACCAGATCTGTCCATTCCTCACAGGTCCTGGTTTTCAAGGTTGCATGGTAAGCATTTCACTGATTAAATCACTTCCCTAGTTCCAATCCTCAACATTTTTAAAACAAAATAATTGCTCCATTTCATTTTTGGTCATCATATTTTAATACTTTAATAAATATTGATGACCTTTCATGTACCAGAAACTTTTCTAGGCAATGAAGACATAAAATTGAGCAAAAAAGGTTGTCTCAGTCTTTAGTGGGCTTGTAATAATGAACAAAATCAAACAACTAGATAGACTAATACCTATGCTAAATAATATAAGAACTATGACAAACAACAAGCCAATGTAAGGGGACATATGTTTGTTAGTCATCCTTCTGTTGATATAACAAATACCAGAGATATTCAGTTTATAAAGAGGAACATGTATTTTGGTTCATGGTCTCATAAGTTCTAATTTATAATAATTTGACTCTATGGTGAAGCAGAACATTACATTTATAATTCACAATATCACAATGCTACTCTGAGCGCTGGAAATCAGAAGAGAAAAGCAAAGGTGAGGACTGGGTTCTCACCATTGTCTTTGATGACATAATGCCAATGACTGAGGACCTCCAAATAGGCCTCAACTCTTAAAGATTCTACCACTTCCCAATAGTGCCAAGCTGGGGACTAAGTATTCAATACCTGAGACTTTGGAGATATCATCCTGGATAAAAATTATAGGAAGGAGGTTTGGTGAGATCCCTCAACTGGTACAAGCACTTGCCTTGCAAGCCTGATGACCTGAGTTCATTCTCAAGAGCACTAGTTTAAAAGAAAAAAAAAAGGCTGATGCAATGGTAGTTATTTGTAATCCTAGCACTGCTACTGTGTCTTGGCAGGCAGATGCTCATGGGCCAGCTAGCCTGGAGCAGGCAGCATGGTAGAAACAACAAGAGAGACCTTGCTAAAATAAAGGCGTTGTCCTCTGACTTCCAGAGGTATACTGTGGCATATGCAAATACCCCCACTACACATATTTATACTAATTATTAATTAATTAATCAAAATTTAAATATAGCAAGGAATAGCAAGTGAATATTTTATATAAGATGGTCAAGGAAGGCCTCTGAAGAGACCCAGAGATGCAAGAGAATAAGGATGGATGCAAACCATATGAATAGTGAGATCAGGGTATTTTGTTTCAGAAGATAAAAAAGCATTTTATTGACATTTTTGTTTAATAATGAAACTCCAAAATAACAAAGAACAATGCCCAGTAGCATTAAGGGCTATCAGTCTATTTCCACAGTACCCTTTTAAACAAGGAGTCAATAAACAAGCAAGCAAACAAACAAAAAACAGATATTTGCAATGCCCTTTAGAGCATGTATGTGGGACACGCCAGCTAACTAGGAGAGTTTTAACATTCACATTCTTCTTGTCAATTTCCTAATGGTATTCAAAGATGAAAATCCGTGAGCATACCTTGCAGAATTTAACAATCATTTTCTGGGAGATAGGCTTGGACTCCAAAACCCCTTTGTAATGCAAACATGGCTAAAATGCTTAGAAGTGCCTAGCTAGGCACATTCCATGAGTTCCACTGTGTATCTTTTTTTTTTTTTGGTTTATAAAATTGTTTCTATTTTTTTATTATTGTAAAAAGAAGAATTTACATTTACTCCCCTTGTTCCCGGCCCTCCCGCTCCCCCACTACCCCACCACCCTCCCCCTGCTACTTTAAGATGGGGCAGGATAC
>JAQHUG010000260.1:1350642-1403652 GCA_028555095.1 Dicrostonyx torquatus | reverse complement strand
TGTGGGGTAAGTGGCGGAGCGGGAGGACCTGGGACAAGGGGAGTAAAGGTAAATTTTTTCTTTTAACAATAAAAAATCTAACAATAGCTAACACAAAATATCCAGGAAATATGGGACACAATGAAAAGAACAGACCTAAGTATAATAAGTATAGAAGAAGGAGAAGACTTAATCAAAAGCACAGAAAATATATTTAACAAAATCATAGAAGAAAACTTTCCCAATCTTAAGGAAGATATGTCTAAGAAGATACAAGAAACTTACAGAACACCAAATAGACTGGATCAAAAAAAAAAAAAGTCCCCACACTACATAATAATCAAAGCACTAAACATACAGAATAAAGAAAGTCTATTAAGAGCTACAAAGGAAAAAGGCCAAGTAACATATAATGGCAGACCTATCAGAAGTACAACTGACTTCTTAATGGAAAGAAATGAAAGCCAGAAGGTCCTGATGAAGCCTTTTGCGGACATTAAGAGATCATGGATGCCAACCCATGACTACTATACCCAGCAAAACTTTCAATCAACATAGAAGGACAAAACAGGATATTCCATGACAGAACCAGATTTAACCAATATCTACGTATAAACCAGGCCTACACAAAGTACTAGAAAGAAAATTCCAACACAAAGAAGTTGGCTACATCAACCAAAACACAGACAATAGATGATCTCACAGCAAGAAATCCCAAAGAAGGGAAAAACACACAAAATCACATCACCAATAATGAAAACTAAAATAACAGGAAGTAGCAATCACTGATCATTAATATCCCTTAATATAAATAGACTCAACTCACCTATAAGAAGACACAGGCTAACAAACTGGATACAGAAATAGAATCCACACTTCTGCTGCATACAAGAAACACACCTCAATCTCAAAGGCAGTCATTGCCTCAGAGAAAAGGGTTGGAAAAAAATTTTCCAATCAAATGGACCTAAGAAACAAGTGGGTATAACTATCCTAATATCTATCAAAATAGACGTCAAATTAAATCAGTCAAATGAAACAAAGAAGGACATTTCATTTTAGTAACAGGAAAAATCCACCAAGAGGAAATTTCAATACTGAACATCTATGCCCCAAAGACAAGTGTACCATCATATGTAAAAAAAAGCACTTCTAAGGCTTAAATGACACATCAAACCCCACACACTAATAGTGGGAGACTTCAACACCCCACTCTCACCACTGGACAGGTCTGTCAGACAGAAAATTAACAGAGAAATAAGGGAACTATCAGATGTTATGACTCACATGAACTTAACAGACATTTATAGAACATTCCATCCAAATATAAAAGAATATACCTTCTTCTCAGCACCTCATGGAACTTTCTCAAATTTAACCACATCCTAGGTAACAAAGAAAACCTCCACAGATACCAAAAACATGGAATAACCCCATGTATCTTATCAGATCACCATGGCTTAAAATTAGAATTCAAAAACAACACTAATTTCAGAAAGCCCACAAACATATGGAAATTAAACAATGTTCACATGAATCATCAATGTGTCAAGGAATAAATAAAGGAAGAATGAAAGACTTTCTAAAATTCAATGAAAATAATCACACAATGGTATAGGAGATCATTTTGTCTTTGTGTTGCCTTTATTGGTTAATAAAGAAATTGCCTTGGCCTAGTGGATAGGGCAGAACTTAGGTAGGTGGGGGAGACAGAACTGAATGCTGGGAGGAAGAAAGACAGAATAGGAGAGAGACACCATGGAGTCACCAGAGTCAGACATGCTGAATCTTTCCCAGTAAGCCACTGCCATGTGTGATACACAGATTAATAAAAATGGGTTAAATCAAGATGTCGGTGAGACAGTGATTTAATTAATAGAATTTCTGTGTGGTTATTTCAGGGCTAAGCTAGCCAGGTGGCTGGGACACCAAGCAGCCCCTTCTTGCAACAACACAATATTCCAAAATTTATGGGACACAAAGCAGTGTTAAAAGGAAAGTTCATAGCCCTAAATGCCTATATAAAGAAGCTGGAAAAATCCTACACTAGCGAATTAATTCAAAAACTCTAAAACAAAAAGAAGTAAACTCACCCAGAAGAACTACACCACAGAAAATAATCAAATTCAGATCTGCAAAAAACAAAACAGAAACAAACAAAAAAAACAATACAAAGGATCAATGAGACAAGGAATTGGTTCTTCAACAAAATAGACAAACTTTATTCAAACTAACCAAAATCCAGAGAGAGAATATCCAAATTAACAAAATCACAAATGAAAAGGGGAACATAACAACAGACACAGAGGAAATCCAGAGAATCATCAGGTCATATTTTGAAAACTTGTACTCCACAAAATTGGAAAATTTAAAGGAAATGGACAACTTTCTGGATAAATATCACTTACCAAAATTAAATCAAGACCAGAGAAGTAAATTAGATAGACCTATAACTGCCAAAATATAAAATAAAAACAGTAATCAAAAGTCTCCCAACCAAAAAAGCCCAGGACCAGATGGTTTCAACTCAGAATTCTACAATATTTTCAAAGAAGAATAACAATACTCCTCAAATTGTTCCACATAAAAGAAACAGAAGAAACATTGCCAAACACTTTTTATGAGGCTACAATTACCCTGACACCCAAACCACATAAAGGCATTACTAAGAAAGAGAATTACAAAACAATCTCATTCATGAACATTGATGCAGAAATATTCAATAAAATACTGGAAAATAGAATCCAAGAAAACATAAAAAAAATCATCCACCATGGTCAAGTCGGCTTCATCCTTAGAGATGCAGGGATGGTACAACATATGAAAATCTGTCAATGTAATCCACGATATAAACAAACTGGAAAATAAAAATCATAGGATCATCACATTAGATGCTGAAAAAGCCTTTGACAAAATACAACATCCCTTCATGATAAAGGTCTTGGGAGGAGAAGTGATACAAGGAACATACCTAAATATAATAAAGGAAATATACAGCAAGCCAACAGTGAACATCAAACTAAACGGAGCAAAATTCACAGCTATCCCACTGAAATCAGGAACAAGACAAGGTTGTCCACTCTTTGCATATCTGTTCAATATAGTTCTTGAGGTTTTTTAGCGAGAACAATAAAACAACATCAGGAGATCAAGGGGTTACAAATTGAAAAAGAAGAAGTCAAACTCCCACTGTTTGCTGATGATATGATAGTTTACATAAGTGACCCCAAAAATTCTACCAAGGAACTTCTACAACTCATAAACACTTTCAGTAATGTAGCAGGATGCAAGATTAACTCAAAAAAAAATCCGTAGCCCTCCTGTACACAGATGATAAATCACCCTTCACAATATACACAAATAGCATAAAGCATCTAGGAATAACTCTAACCAACAAGTGGAAAACCTGTATGATGATAACTTTAAATCTTTGAAGAAAAAAATTGAAGAAGATACGAGAAAGTGGAAAGATCTCCCATGCTCTTGGGTAGGTAGAATAAACATAGGAAAAATAGCAATCCTACTAAATGCAATCTACAGATTCAATATAATGCCCATTAAATCCCAGCAAAATTCTTCACATATCTCCAAAGAACAGTACTCAGCTTCATATGGAAAAGCAAAAAACCCAGATTAGCCAAAACAATCCTGTACAATAAAGGAGGCATCACAATCCATGACTTCAAACTCTACTACATAGCTACAGTACTGAAAACAGCCTGGAAATGGCATAAAAATAGACAGGAGGACAAATGGAAGCAAATTGGAAATGCAGCTATTAACCCACACACCTACAAACACCTGATTTTTGACAAAGAAGCAAAAAGCATAAAATGGAAAAAAGAAAGCATATTCAACAAATGGTGCTGGCATAACTGAATATCAACATGTAGAAAAATGAAAATAGGTCCATATCTATCACCATGCACAAAATTCAAGTCCAAATGAACCAAAGACCTCAACATAAAGCCAACCACACTGAACCTCATAGAAGAGAAAGTGGGGAGTACATTGGCACAGGAGACCACTTTCTAAATATAGCCCCAGTAGCACAGATACTGAGAAACCAATTAATAAATGGGACCTCCTAAAACTAAAAAGCTTCTGTAAAGCAAAGGACATGGCTCACATGACAAAACAGCATCCTACAGAATGGGAAAAGTTCTTCACCAATCTCACATCAGACCAAGATCTGATCTCCAAAATATAAAAAGAACTAAAAAATTTGGTCATCAAAAGAACAAATAATGCAATAAAAAATGGGGTACAAACCTAAACATAGAACTCTCAACAGAGGAATCTAAAATGTTGGAAAGACACTTAAGGAAATGCTCAACATCCTTAGCCATCAGAGAAATAAAAATCAAAACAACTCTGAGATTCCATCTTACACTTGTAAAAATGGCCAAGAACAAAAAACACTGATGAGAATTTATGCTGGAGAGGATGTGGGGTAAAGGGAACACTCCTGCATTTCTGGTGGAAGTACAAACTGGTATAGTCCCTTTGGATAACCGTATGGCAATTTCTCAGAAAATTGGGAAACAACCTTTCTAAAGACCCAGCAATACCACTGTTGGGTATATACCCAAAGGATGCTCAAAAGTACGACAGGACATGTACTCAACTATGTTCATAGCAGCATTGTTTGTCATAGCGAGAACTTGGAAACAACCTAAATGGCCCTTGATTGAAGAATGGATAGGGAAAATGTGGTACATTTACACAATGGAGTACGACATAGCAGTAAAAATAATGACATCTTGAAATTTGCAGGCAAATGGATGGATCTAGAAAACATCATTTTGAGTGAAGTAACTCAGACTCAGAAAGAGAAGTATCATATGTACTCAGTCATAAGTATCTTTTGTTTGTTTAGAGACAGGGTTTCTCTGTGGCTTTGGAGCCTGCCCTGGAACTAGCTCTTGTAGACCAGGCTGGTCTCGAACTCACAAAGATCCGCCTGCCTCTGCCTCCCGAGTGCTGGGATTAAAGGCATGTGCCACCACTGCCTGGCTAATAAGTGGCTTTTAGACATAAAGCAAAGAAAAGTAGCCTACAAGTCACAGTCCCAGAGAACCCAGACAACAATGAGAACACCAAGAGAGACATACATGGATATAATCTACACGGGAAGTAGAAAAAGTCAAGATCTCCTGTGTAAATTGGGAGCATGGGAACCATAGGAGAGGATAGAAGGGAAGGGGAGAAGAAGGAAGGGGAACAGAGAAAATTTTATATATAGCTCAATAAAATCAATAAAAAGAAATGATTTCACCAGAAACACACATAGTACCTAACCCTATTGTAAGTTCGAGTAAAGTATCTGATTCAGTATTCAATATAAAAAAGTTAAATAGAATTTATCTGTGCTCATCCTTCTTAATTGACAGTGCACAAAAAACAATTGATTATTTTGTCCTTTACCACTCAGAAAAACTTTTACTTCATATACACTATGCATTCTTGTTTAAAATAATACTGATTATCTATCTATCTATCTATCTATCTATCTATCTATCTATCTATCTATCTATCTATCTATCTATCTCTCCATGCATACAGCTTCAGATATTTTTACTACTTTGAAAGCATATTGTTGACATCCATAGGGAGTGTCAATATTAACAGATAAACTTGCAAAATAGGAGTTTCAATTCAGCAAAATCACCAGAGTCAATTAATGTCATACCCAAGTAATAGATGTGTAAAGAATAAGAACTATATTATGACTTTTCAATTACAATTATTAATTTATGCTTGTTTTACTTTGTCAATTTCTATAAAATCAATTTTCCAGCTCTCTCTGCTGAATACAAATTTTATTGTTGAGCATTAGCCAATAAAATGTGCATTTATAAAAGGAGACTTTTCAAGTAACTCCATTTCATTCACAATGTCAAAGTATTCAGCTGTTTGATTTCCAAACAGCCAGCAAATGTCAAGCCACTGTCCAAAAAGATAATATTGAAGTGCCTTGTTCTTTTCAAAGGAGAGTCTGGGTGCTGATGTAGCTGAGGACTCTTCCACAAGACAAACTGAGAATCTAAAACCCAGAGTTCAGTAGAAGCTATTCTTCATCAGACTGTGCTGTTTAGCAATATTGCTTAATCTATGAGTGTCCCTGACAGAAACTTAAACTAATTTTAATGGGATATTGAAAGGTAAATGGATGTTGTGGTCTGTTTCAGGCTTAGCTCAGACTACAAAGAGTCAAATCTCAAACACTCATGTTGGACAGAGAATCCTCAAAGACAACATCACACTCCTAATTCCATCCTCCAGAAAGACTCCAGCAATGTGAGAAATCAAGATCGGAAGCCCATGTTCTAGGTTAGTATCTTACTTGATATCATCCTTCACTTGGCAGCAAAATTGTCCCTGCATCTTGGTAGCTCCCTAACTGTGGTAAGCATTTTTAATTTCAGGATGGCTCTGAAATCAGCATATCCTTCAAGTATCACTTTCTGGCAAATGGCCCGTATTTTTAGAAACTAAAACAAACAAACAAAACTTTTAAAATCTGGAGACAGAAGTGAATGTAGCTGGACCATGGTGGCATACACCTTTAATCCCACCACTGGGAAGGCAGATACATGCAGATCTCTGTGAGTTTGAGGCCAGACTGGTCTACAAATGAGTTCCAAGATAGCCAAGGATACACAAAGATACTCTGTCTTGGAAAACAAAAGAGAGAGAGAGAGAGAGAGAGAGAGAGAGAGAGAGAGAGAGAGAGAGAGAATGTACATTAAATAACTGCGCCCCAAAATGGCTATGCCAATTATATTGGCTTATGTAGGCTGTCACTTATTGAGACTGGTGTGCCCTCTGTGTACTTTTCCTCCACTACTTGAGTGCCACCATTTTCCTCTACCATAATATTACATAACTGACCGTTTGCTTTTTTCAAAAATGCAACGTTATGTAAATAATTTGCTATTTTACATTCTTTACTGGTTCCCTGCAGTTTCCAAGATAACATCTAGATTCTATTATGGTCTACAAAGACCTTTCACAATCTGGTTCTTGTTTGTCTTCTAGCATTATCTCTCATCATCTCTTGCACCCCTCCAAGTTTAGTTAAACTGACCTACCTATGACTTCTTGTGTCTGCTCATTGTGTCCCTTGGCACCTTAAGAGAAGCTATTTTCCTGCTAACTTGCTTGCTCTTAAACTTGGCCCATTCTCCAGATTCTTAAAGATTTAGCTCCAAACTTATCGTGCCCTAAGATCATTTTGCAGCTCTGCTTTATTTACTATATGAAAAACATATAAAGTGTAAGTGTCCCTCTTCTATACTCGGGGTTTCCCCATGGCACTTGACACTTTCATAATTATAGGTTTCCCTAATTATCTTCCCTACTCTACTTGGATCTCCTGGTAGTCAGGGACCCTGCTTTATAAATTTCTATATTTTCTATTTTCTATTCTATTGCAGTGCCTGGCTCAAAGTGGATGCTTAACGATTGGTGGCTTAACTGGTAGAATGAAAGAAAGGAACATATTTGACAACCCAGTGGCACACACACACATACACACATATTTTATATGCATACATTAGTTTACGATAGGTAGAGAGTTGGCCTTAAAGGTTTTAGAGTGAAAGATGTGAGTGCAATAGTAATAATTCCTTATCCATGGCAATCTTCAGACATCCCCTTAAAATCCCTTTGGTATGCTAGCTTTTGGAATGCAGGCCTCTGACATGCTGTGATTATTTCAAAGACTTTTAGGACTCCTGATTATGTTCTTGGTACTATCTCAATTTCCTATTGTGGCCTTATACTGAGCCTTGTTCTTCTTGCTAGGATGAGCCCCCCTTCTGAATCTCCCTTTGATGTAATTCTGTAACTCTTTGGATCTCTGGATAATTCATTGCCAATCGTATCCAGCATGAAATTTTTCTTTGTCAAGATTTCTTAATATTTTAAATGTATTGATATTTTAAAATACAGCAAACCAACCACAAGCCATTGAATCGAGCCAATAGCAGCATACCTATTAATGAGATCTTATAGAGAAGGGGTAAGAAGGCATAAAAATGCTACTATTCAGTAGTGTCCTTTCACTGGATGTGTCGTGAAGCTTCTTGCATGACGTTCCTCACTGTGCCTGTGATCCCATGCTGAAGTCTTTCCTGAAGAGGTGGTAGTCTAGTCGTAAAGAGAGACACTTTCCAGGTGTAGTGGCTCACTCCTGTGATCCCAACAACCAGGGAGGGAAACTCAGATAGGATAATTGTTCCAAGTTAAGGGCCAGTCTGAGATACAGTGCAAAACTATGAATCAAGAAAGAGAGGATGAAGAAAAGGGGAAGGGAAAGAAAGGAGGGAGGGAAGGAGCAAGGGATGGAAGAGGAGAGATAAATGGGCCTTTCTTCTGATACTTTTTTTTCACCTGTAAAATATTGTGTTTAACAGGTATTACAAAAGTCTGAGCTAGAACCTGGCCTCCAAAGGAAGTCATTGATCAAAGGAATAGATAATGAACAGAATGACAAAGAATTTTAAACCTAGCATGCCAAGTAGCTCACATCCACCTTCCTATAAAACCCTTAAGACTATTTACTTTGAAAAATATTTAATACTTAGGATTACCTACATCATTTTCCATTGGCCTGGATTTGAACCAAACAAGCAAGTCTCCATGTAAACTGGGATGGGGTCATATTTCTCTCTGGAAAAGACCAGTTAATCTCTTTCATTGGTGGTTTATGTATTAGGCTGGGATAGCACAGTGGAAGAGCTCTAGCCTAGCATTTACAAGTTTCTGGGTACTATCTGCTACACCACTTGAAAAATAGACAGAAGGATACATAGTGTTTAAAATGTACATGTTTCTTGTCTTTTGCCCCATGTTTTTGAATTAATTGTAAAATGGCCAAATGTACAGTGAAGGATATTAGATCTTCCCCCCAGTTTGGCCAAAGTGTAAATCAATCAATTTTCCTCCACTAATTTCTGCATCCTGGTCCTTTTTGTTGAGATACATGGAAACTAAGGTGCTAGGTAGAGACCTACATGTGTGGTAACATTGCTAGTAAACTGAATTTCAGGTAGATTTCCATGCATTCATTCACCAGATGGTGTTTTCCACTGAACTTTATTAGGGTCGATAAGGCCAAATAGTTCTCCTTTAATAGATCCTAGAATCCTATAGAGATACACTATTATCCTGTTACTAATCACAATTTCTGTTAAAAAATATGCATAAAAATTCTCATGAGTAAGTTGCATCTGCTATAAAACAGCTGTTGACCTTTAGACATAATTCTTCAGTCCAGGTCTTTCAACTGCTACTGACCCCCAAGAAGTTATCAAATAATACATTTGCTTTATTGAATAAATAAATATGCAATATGATGTAAAGGTCTCCCTTTCCTCTTGGGCCATTGTTGGTTTAGTGCTTTTGAAGCCTTCAACCTGTTATATTTTTATAATCCCCCGGTCACATTACCCTTCTTTTTTGTAAGATCTGGTATATGACAAAACTTTCTGTGTGTGATTAGTGCATTACAGATCCCTTTTCCTCTCAGATGCCTCTCACAGAAAAAGTATCATAAACACACGAATGTTTCCCTGTCACTTGAACCCTCTGATTTTATTATAAACAATGTCATCAATGTTAGCAAATGTGCCTCTCCAAGCCATCCCTGAAGGGGAGACGGAGATGAATGATTTGTAAAATATAATGCAGTTTTGTCTGCATGACACAAATAAGTAACACATTTCTTTAAACACAAATTATTAAGGATTTATGGTGATTTTCAAACTAGACAAAGGAGACACAATTATAGATTTTTTAGTGTTTGCTGATGAGTCCATTATGTAGAGTGTTTTTCAAAACATCCTATTATTAATAAAGAGACATACAATGCCACTGTTTTCCCAGAGAATGGCATAGATTTTGATGATAGAATTCAATAATGATTATCCATGTCTTGGCAACAGCTAAGTTCTTAGCAAAAAATAAGTGTGATCAAGGGACAACACAACTGATAACTAAGAGTAAAATTGTTTCTACACTCACAAACATACACACATGCTGTGAGACAATGGTCTTTTATCCTGTCACTTGTATTATTTTAATAAAACTCTGATTGGCCAGTAGCCAGGCAGGAAGTATAGGCTGGGTGACCAGGTAGGAGGTAGAGGCAGGACAATGAGAACAGAAGAATTCTGGGAAGAGGAAAGAGTCAGTCTGCAGCCATCACCCAGACATAGAGGAAGCAAGAGGTGACTGCCACGCCAAAAAAGGTACCAAGTGACATGGCTAACACAGACAAGAATTATGGGCTAATACAAGTTATAAGAGTTAATATAAAGCCTGAGCTAACAGGCCAATCAGTTTATAATTAATATAGACCTCTGTGTATTTCTTTGGGACTGAACGACTGTGGGACCTGTGGGAAAGAAACCTCTGTCAATACATACACCTATACCACCATCACCACAAACACCTCCACAAACAACCAGGAAATTAAAAATATATTAATTGTCACATGAATAAGAAACAGAACTTTAGCAATGGTCGAGGAAATAAAGGCAAAAATCCTCACAACAGTTAGAAATGTGTGTCAGTAGAATAATATGATATTTCCTGTGATAAAAATAAGAAAGGAAGAAATAATGACTTAGAAATAGTACCATAACATCAAGAGTTGAAAATAGGCTGAAACAATTTGGGAGAAATAAAAACAGTTGAAACTACTTATAGGGCTTCTATTTGAAAGTAAGAGAAGTTATTCGAATAGGTTATGATTTTGTGATAAGGGCATTTGGTTATTTGTCTATTCCCCCTTCCAATATTTAAATGTTTCCAACACTACATAGCAAGAAATATTATCTAAGAGCAAAGGATGCCATAGATGAATGCAAATATCATATAAAGAACTGAGAAAATATTTGCCAAGGATTACTCTTGTCAATAAAGTGATCCTTTCTGCCTTACACACATTGTTCACACTCATTCTGTCTTGATCTCAGTTGCTGAAAGTAGGTTGGTCCATCTATACTCATTCATCTTTCTTTAAGACTACAAGAGTAGACATACAAGAAATACTGCCCCAGAAATAGTGTTAGAGTATTCAATATCTGAATTAGAGTAAGAGTAGAAAAATATTTTGCCTGATTTGCCACCAGGTCTCCAGCTATGCATTCTGGTCTACAGACATTATGGAAGAGTCAACATTCTTATACACTAAAAAAAAGTCAGATCCCCCTTTCTGGGTTGTCTTATTTAGGGTTAGTAGTACTATGATGAAGCACCATGACTAAAGGCAACTGGGAAATGAAAGAATTTATTTCACTCACAGTTGACCATCAAAAGCAGTGAGAGCAGGAACTCAAACAGGGCAGGAACCTGGAGACAGGAGCTGACGCAGGTGTCATGGACAGGTGCTGCATACTGGCTTGCTTATCATGGTTTGCTCAGCCTGCTTTCTTACAGAACCCCAGACCTGCCCAGGCAGAACACCACCCACAATGGACTGGGCCCTCCCCCATCAATCACTGATTAAGAAAATGCCCTACAGGCTTACTTATAGCCCAATCTTATGTAGGCATTTTCTTAATTAAGATTATCTCTGCTTAAATGACTCTATGCCAAGTTTACATAAAACTTTCCAGTACATGGGAGGAGAGTATACTCATTTGTGTCCACCAGCTGCTCACTGGGTCATGACAACTGTGATGATGTATCTGTAAGCGACAGTTGTCTCTCTCGGTATTCAGGATAATAGACAATAAAGTAATAAAAATGATGAGCATATAATTCATTTTGGGAATCCTGATATGCTCAGCTTTCGACAAGGTTTTTTTGTCACCTTAAAACTAATGCAAACAACTGTACTGAGGGTCATTTTGGTGCAGGGACCATACTGATCTGGGAGGCCTACGCTGCCACCTGGGGCCATGGAGACATCCGGGCCCTGGCTGCTGCTTGGGACCATGTCTGGGTCCTTGACACTGCAGTGGTTGGGCTCTGGGGTGATGTCCATGGCTCCTGTTACCACTACAGATGCCCTGATCAGCTATTTGAAACAATGTCGGTGTCCAAGGGCCATGCTGCCACCAGGGTCAATCATCCAGGTGGCCTGTGCTACCACAGGTCCCATGGTGATGTCTGAGCCCAAGCTGCTGTCGAGGGCCATGTCTTGGTCTGTGTTCCTACTGGGCTAGGGTCTATGTTGATGTCCATGTCCCAAGTTACCATAGGGCTCATAGGAACCATGCATGTTGAAGACTGAGAGCTGTGCTGAGTTGGTCCTGCCTTTTCTGAGCCTGGAATAGCTGGATACTGCAGTAGAAGAGCTGGCCCTGGCCCTCAGAGGAGAGCTCTCCTCCACCACAACTTGGGACAGATGACACCACCCCTCACCACCAGAGTGCACCTCACCTGGGCAGCACACTAGAGCTAATCGTGTTTGAGCATCACATGTAGGCTGGGCCTGTGGGTATGAGAGAAGGAGAGCTGACTCTGCTCACCCTCATACATGCCCCCTACAGCAAGCAATTGGGAGAGAAGGACCTGTACCTTGTCTGGGCAAAAGAGTAGAGCTGGCCCTGATGGTGTGAGTGGGATAAGCCAGACCTGAAGACCTGAGAGCAGGAGAACTGACTCCTCTCCTCACTGCAGGTTGCACTGTGTGAGCTAGCCCAGGCAGTGCAAGAGAGCTCACCCAGGTAGAGCTGATGATGGGATGACCAACCCAGCTACCACCCTGGCCCAGAACCAGGAATATGAGTTGGCCCACCCAAACATCCACTTCATCTTTGAGTTGCTAGAGCCTGTGAAGGAGATGACCCTACAGATGCAAAGCAGCAGGATCTCCATGACACAGTACAACACCAGGATATCAAAGAGGAGTCCCAGTGAGGGTACAGTATCCATAATGTAGCACAAACCAGGGCTTCAAATCAGACCAGTGACTCATAGCAATGAACACTTAAAAGTGAAGATGAATAGACAAAAGGGTAAACTGTGTGACTCACAGGGCCACTCGATAATTAATATATATATATATATATATATATATATAGTGTGTGATTGTGTGTATATACATGTGTGCGTGTTTGTGTGCATGTGCCCTTGTGCAGTGCCATTGTGTTCATGTAATGGTCAAAGGACAACTTACAAGAATGGCTTCTCTTCTTATATCATGTGGGTTCCAAGTTCCAAATTCAGCTCATTAGGTGTGACAACAAGCACCTTTACCTCCAGAGCCATCACTGGCCCCACATTTGTGATTTTCATTCTTATAGCAATCTTAGTGTGGATCTTTACAAACTAAAGGACAGGCTACTGTGACAGCAAATGACATATTACATTATACAAAACACTGACACAGTACCTTTTCAGACAATCAAAGTTCAACCCAAATGAGATTACATATGTATCATGTGCTAATAAAAGACAGTAAAGCCTATATATGTATCATGTGCTAATAAAAGACAGTAAAGCCTATATATTGACAATGCCTTTCTGGCAATCATATTATAATAAAATCAAATGTAGAATACCTGTGAACTTAGTCTTTGACATATACAGAAGCAGTTTGCTGGAAACAACTACTGTTAAGATAAAACTTGTAGTGTCCCCTAATTTTATCAACACACAAAAAGCATTAGTTCTTCACTATAAACTGCCCCCAATTTTGTACTGTTTAATGGGCAAATAGAAAATTTTACCTTGGTCAATGAGGCTAACCTCGAAATTGCTACCAAGGCATGTTAGTGGCAGCTGTCAATTCAAAACAGCTTCTCAGGACTGGGAGATGAGAAGAAAATGCTGAGTTGATAGGATTTGCTATAGCATGTATTCCTGTAAAACATGGCTCCATACCAGAGAAGACGGTTAGCAGTCAGGGGAATTTCAGTAGGGCCAACACTATGTAAACTTATCCTCTTTGTTCTGGGAGACTTCAGGCAAATCACTTTCTCAACCCTTTAAAAACAGAGCTTGGTCTCTGTGCTTCATGGCTGATGGCAAATGTGTTTGTAGTAAGCTTTTGGTTGGCAAGATAAACTAAAACATTTAGGAAGAATAACTCTGAAAATTTTCCACTAACCGTCTGCAAAATTTATCAGACATGCTTTACTGAAGGGGCTGTGCTATTATGCCTGTTGCCTGGGGAGACGCATCATGCAGGTAATGAATGATTCACGGAGAAGCACACACTCACGTCAGACCCATTTGTACCCGCTGTCACAAAGCCACTGAGAGCTACTCTGTATGATTCACTGGGAGCCACTCTGGTCCCCAGGCACCCTATTCAGGATGAAGCTACAATAGGGCAGGGCAGTCTTTCACAGTAAGAGCAGGCAGGGGATGAAATCTCAGAGACAAGGTACAAAACAAGAGGGGAAATTCCTCATAGATTCAATAAGGAATGATTCCGAATTTGGGGACAATAAAGCTGTATTCATTAACAGAGTTGTCTTTGATACACCAATTTTCACTTTTGTGATCGTTTTGCTTTGACTTACCTAAAAGCCATTTAAAGGCAATCAGAATACACATCCCAAACAAGCTACTGCCATTCTGCTGGGTGCTGTCTGAAGCACATATCGTGATGACTCACAATCTCAACAGACCTGTGCTGGCCTTTTCACAAACTATTTTGACTCATATGCCAGGAGCACAATTTCCTGTGCTGAATTGGCCCTCGCCTTGAATCACCCTAATCAGTGAATAAGATGTTTACACACAGACTGGGGCAATTGAATGCTGTACGGGCGGAGAGTGAAGAACATTTTGAAATAGAATGTATTTCATACCCTCTGAGTGTGAACTGGAATGAAGAACTGACCACCACATGGGAAAATGGGAGAACAAGGTCTCTGCACAAAGAGCACCGCTTTACTGAGCCAAATCTCCTCTGTTTATATTAGCGCCTGAAAGGCTGAGACTACAAGGGCATCTTGTGCCACTGCTTAATGCTCTGTTATAATTGGGAAATTCCCTCCAGTCAGAGAATAAGGGAAGGAAATACTGATGCAGGCACATGACACTTGAAAGAAATCAGGTCAAGATTAATAGAGAAGGAAAATCTTCTAAACACGCAAACTCAAATGCCTGCTTCACTGAGTGCCACACACAAAAGTCCGTCTGCCTGGGCTCTATGTGCTACCATTCAGTTACAGAGCTTCTTTGGGCTAGGGCTGGAGATTGAAACACCCAAAGACACACAGAGACAGACAGAGAGACAGAGACACGGACCTCTAGTCACTGGTGAGAAGCCCTTTATTCAATAGTACCATGGAGTCTTATATACCCAACAGTCAGGTGAGTCAACAGGTGAAAACCTTATCTTCTGATCCTTAAGGCAAGGCAACACATGCTCGTGAAGCACACAGCTTTCAGTAACTCAAATCAGACATAAAGATCTCTAGCAGGGAAGAGCCGCTGGAGGCCAGGACTCCAAGTAGTCCCAAAAACTGAGTTAAATGGCAAGTCTATCGAAATGCCTCCTAGGCCTGACTTTAGTCTTCAACTTCTTATTCTTAGTGGTGATTTATATGAAAAATTTGGTATTATGAATATTGGATGGCAACACACCTAAACCACCAATTACTTGGCTTAGATAATTTTAACAAACTATTACGTACAAGTAAGGAAAGTACATGTTTTTACAGATTTTAGCCACTTGTTTTGCTTCTGTCCTAGTGACTACAGTCTTTTTGCAGAAGACAAATATTTCTATTGTCTTAGAATATAGATATATAATCAAGGTAGTCATTACTAAGTATTTGTACAGTATAATGATAATAGTCAAAGTTTATTGGGTAGTTACCATGTGTCATATACTGGTCTATGCAATTAATATAAGCCTTTTGTAAGTCTTTATTATTGTTATTATTACTTTTTATCATTCTGGGACTAGGACTCAGGGCCATGTATATGTTGGTTAAGTTGAACAGCACAAAGCCATACTCACCCTCAGCCCACATGTAAGCCCTTAAGATGCCTATATCAACATCAATTTAACAGGTTCAAAACAGCATCCAATCATGCAGGAGCAAGTGTGACTGCAAAGGACATCAGCATAAGAATCTAGAGACCAATATATAGAACATTACAGAATGAGCCCTTAGTGCAACAGAGGCCATCAGAGAAAAGGAAGAGCATAAAAGCAGAGTCAGGGAAAGCTTTAGAGAACAGGCAGAATTTCAGCAGAGCCCTGAGGGACAAATGCCAAGAGTGAAGGAAAATATTGGGAGCAAAATGGCCAAAAGCAGATGAAATGGTATCAACTAATCTAAAATGAATGGTTTACCTTGAATGTATAATGTTGGCATTAAAATATTCTGCCAGTATTTAATTTCATTTTGTATGTCATGAGTTTCTAAGGAAAATGCCAGCAGTAAAAGACAGGTGTACACAATGAAATAATCTGGAAATGCAATGAATCTCGATCTTTGGAAAAAGAAAATCAAATATTTGATAGCTCCAAAGACATTCATTAAATGCTCTACTTGTTCTAAAAAGTGTCTCTTAAGGAAAAATGTTTGATATTACCTGTCATTTTATTGACAAGCCTAAAGTTCCTTCATTTTCTCTATTCTGACACTCACCAAATTCTGGGAAATCCACAGGGGTAATATCTTCCTGACAAGAGGAATTATTTAAAAATTCACATTTTTAGGACAGTCACATGTTAGACTAAAACATGCATCTATTCCCAGCATGTATACTGTCTCTCTTACCAGTCATGCACTCTTTCACCAGTTTAGCATCAGTGGGGGTGTTTTATGTTTCTCTTCACAATAAAGATGGATCAGAGGGATTCTGCTCTTTGCTATTATCTAAAAACATTCTGGAATGAAATAAACTAAGATTGATGCTTTAATAAGCATAGAATCAGAAGTTAAGAAGTCATTTATTCCCATCTTTTACCAATATAAAAAGATTATTTACTTTATAATAATATGCATTACACAGTATCATTGAATTTTCATCAATACGCAGATACTATTTGTAACCAATTTTCATTATTCATTCTTACTAGTAGTACCTATATTTAGATACAATCTTTTAAGTTAGTTCTAAACCAAAAGTTAAAATTGGTAAAACATCATTGTCATCCATTCTGTTTATTTCCATTGTAAAGCAATAAGCCTTCAAACAATACTATATTAAGGTATGAGTTTGAGTGGATATAACTCAGTGACTGAGCACATGTCTTGAATGTGTGACGCTCTAAATTCAATTCCTAATACTGCAAAAAGATTCATTTAGCATGCATTTTAGGTTGAATTATTATTCATAATATGAGAATATGCCATTAACCTTAATATATGATGGGGTCTAACTAGTGATAAGCATTATTCTACACCCCTGTGTTGAAATAGTAATACAATCATCCTTCAAGACCCTCCTACTTTGTCAGATCTGCTCTAATGACCCCAGTCAATTTGAGACTGCATTTCTAATCCTTGTCTGAATCATAAAAATGTAGCATTTGTTTCCACATCTATTGTTGTCTACAGAGGTAACTTGAAGGCAAAGGACAGCTTTTGTTCTACCATTTTTTTGCTTTTGTTATTTTTTGGCTATATCACATGGTGTCTAGCAAGATACAGATAGGAACAGATGAGTGAAATAGTAGTAGCCAGTGGGTAAATTTAAAAGTGAGGGTAATGGGATTGCTGTAGGTCAGGTTGTCTCAAAAGCACTTCTCATATTTTTCTTAATTAAATGTTTTTAAATTCTCCCAAGTGTGATTAACTTTGTGCTCATAAATTATTCTAGAAAAGACTGAATGCTTAGTCTATAATTAGCCATAGCACATTTCCTTAGATTAGCATAGAGTTTCTAAATGATAAACTATCACCCCAATAGAACCTTATCTCCTAAAGTGACTTTATTTTAAGTAGGAAAATAGTTCATCAAAGCACTGTAGAAAGTACACTCACTGTTTCCCCATTGAGATACAGCCCAAGGGAAGGTGAGGGTCCATTTGGGAAATTGAGGAGCTGTTGAATGGGTGATCAGTGTTTAGAATATTATTTCACACGAGGACCAAACAATGTCCCATTTGTTTTCAGTGATAAATTGTGAGAGGAGCAGATTGATAGACAAGCAGGATAGTAGAAATACAAAATAAAGCAATTAAAGCTACAGTTATAAATCAAATTGGAAACAATTGTGAAATATATGCATAAAGGCAGTCTACAAAGCTTCTGGGAAAGATAACAAATGGCAGAGATTAAATATTTTTACATCTCCATCAAAGCTTAGATCTAATGAAAGGTTTTTTTTTTGTAGAACACACAATGTTTGAAATGATCAAAAACTTTGAACTTTACACTAAACTGACCCTATTGTGTGATTACAAGACAAATAATGAAGTATGCCTGAAGAAGCAACTTAATGAGATCTTTACTTCATATCATGTTGCTTCCAAAGAATGGTGATACTGGCGATAATGGATATGTTTCAGCCTCATGAATATCTGAAATTCTGGATTTCAGTAGTAACATTTTAAGATACAAAGACATGAAAAATAAAAAGTATCACGTGGAAAATAAATACAAATGATAATCTCCACAGTGAGACACATGAACAGTGACTGACAGTTAAATGCACCAATTTGGCTTGCAGCGCAACATCTGGAAAAGCTTTTATTAAAGAAAATAGAATACAGGCATCATCTAGGTATATTGAGTGGTTTCTGGTCAAAAAGCATAATATGCACTTAAGTGTTAAGGTAAGAAGGTTAATAAAAACAGGTATAGGGTGGTGGTAGACTACTGAAAGGATGCTACTCTTTTCATATGTGCTTCTATGGTCATCCATTTTATCCACTTATACTTCCCTACTTATAATAAGCCTTTGATGCAATTTAGCAAATAATTATTGACCTTTGCACACCAGGCACTCTGGTACACATTCTACGTTGTTTAAAAGTCTTATAGTCTAACAACATGAAGATTTGGGCTTAAGGCAAGAAGAATCTCAGACACAGTTAGGTTATGCATGACTTAAAATATGCACTTTTTATGAATTTGTACATGTTGAATCCCAAAGGAGATTTTCTAGAATATAGTCTTTGAGATAACATATACCTTGGATAAATTTTAAAGATTCCACAAGTAGAGGGTACTAAAAATGTACTGAGAGCCACTGGCTAGACACAGAAGGTCAGTGACATAGTTAATGTAATGATCAGAACAAGAGTTACGGAGAGCAATAGCAGAAGGAAAAGTTGAGTAGAAATGCCACCATACTGTCAATTGATTGGCTAAGGAAGTGAAAAGCTTCTAAGGCTGGGGTTTCAAAGGTAGGCGACTGGAGAATTGATAGTATCAATAAGAAAAGCAGAGGTGGAGGAGAAAAATCTTATATAGAACACAAGGATCATAGTGAGTTATTTTCTAATGTGTTATGAAATATTTGAGAACTTCAAAGGGTTATATTATTATAATTACCACCCACAACATACCACCCAGCTTAGAAAAATAACCAACATAGTTGAAGCCTTTGTGTAATCTTCCACCATTGAATTCTGATTTCTATTCTAACAATGTGATGAATAAGACTTGAAAAAATTTAGATGATTTTCATTCTCTCACCCTGTTTTAAAGATGTATAGGTACATTGAAGTATTAAAAATGTGTTCTTTTATTGTTTTGTCTGTCTACAAAATATGTAGTGATGGAATCTATGTACATTTAACACTGATCGTTCTTCATTATTATATGTTATCTCATTTATTTCCACTTTGTTTATTTTTACTATTTGGTATGTACCTTTATTATACCAAAATTTGTGTATTTATGACCATGTCTGACAGATGAATTGTTTAAACATTATTTCTCTAGCTGAGCATGACGACACACACATTTGGTATTAGCAAAGGCAAGCTGCTCTCTCTGAGTTCAAGGCCAGCCTAGTCTATATAGTAAGACCCTGTTTCCAACAAAAAAGTATTTTGAAGTATTCTTAGAAACTAAGATATTCTTCTAAGTATCTTATAAATATTTTAGAACAATTAGAGAATAAATTTTTAGGTAGTATACTTACAAGCAGAATTACAAATTTGTAGGACCCACCTTTACTTTTCTACATACAAACAGCTTCCTCACAAATCGCATCAATTTAAATTGATACCAACAATGTTATCTGTTCCCATACACTTTCATGAAAGTTCAGTAGAGCTAGAAACTGCATT
Organism: Dicrostonyx torquatus; assembly: GCA_028555095.1. Classification (NCBI taxonomy): domain Eukaryota; kingdom Metazoa; phylum Chordata; class Mammalia; order Rodentia; family Cricetidae; genus Dicrostonyx; species Dicrostonyx torquatus. The sequence continues at coordinate 1,383,500 of JAQHUG010000260.1, read as the reverse complement.
TTTATTAATGCATTGGGTTAGAAAATGATATGTCATTTTGGATGTCATTTTTATGTCTCTAAATACAAAGTTAAACTTCTCTCTCTGTACTTATTAGCAATTCGGGTTTCCTGTTATGTGTCGTGAACTACTTACTCATGAGCTGCCTGGATTTCTTATGGACTGTATACTCTACTTATTGATTAGTATGAATTATTTCATTACATAATGGATAGTAACTATCAGTTGATTTTTTTGCCTTTTACCGTTCTTTTGATTTTTTTCAAATGGCACTTTTATGAGAAAGGTTTATATTAATACAGGAAAACAACCATTTCATTCCCATTTATTTTTATTAAAACTTAAAAATATCATGCCTGATCCTGAGCTCATACAGTCTATCCTCTTTATAATGTTGAAAAACATTTTCACCCTTTTATTTTTTAAATAAATAGCTCATGTTAAATTTGTTTGTTCTTTGATCTTTTAAATGCACGTAACTAGTAGACCATTATTTATTGAGCTGTCTATTCATCAATGTTCACCTTTTGTATCAAATTTTTCTTTATGTAAAAGACTTTTCTTAAGATTGCTATTCTATTTGATTGCTTCTTACATAAGATAATTATAGTAATTATCATAGTTTCGCAAACCTTGATATCAGTACGCTATATCTTTTTCCCATATCCCATGATTGTAAACATTTATTTGACTATTTTGAGTCCTTTATTTTTCTGTAGTTTGAAGTCAGTTACTATGGTTCTATTTCAAAGCAAACAAATACCCTTGTGACCTTGATTGGAATTACATTGAATATATACATAGGCTAGAGATAACTGCCATGTAATAGCAAAGTATGGCTTAGATAAGTCTTCATTTATCTAAATCTTTCAATAAAATCTTGTATTTCCTTCCTCAATATATTAAATATAATTTTAGACTTTCTTATATATACCTTAATTCTCTAGAGTTAGAATTCATTAAACTTCTTAAATGTTCCTTCCTTCCTTCCTTCCTTCCTTCCTTCCTTCCTTCCTTCCTTCCTTTCTTTCTTTCTTTCTTTCTTTCTTTGAGATAAGGTTTCCTTGTGCAGCTTTGGAGCCTGTCCTGGTGTTTGCTCTATAGATTTCTTGCTAACCCCATAATAACTCCGTCTATCAAGATATCTCTTTCCTTGTTTCCTTCTCTGTCCTTCCCCATCTCGACTACCCCATTCCCTAAAGTTCTCCTCTCCCTTCTCCATCTCCCTTCTCCCCTACCACCACACTCCCAATTTTCTCAGGATATCTTGTCTATTTTCCCTTCCAAGAGGGCCTCTTTTGTGTCTCTCTTAGGGTCTTCTATGCTATCTAGCTTCTCTGGGGTTGTGAACTGTTAGGGCTAGTTATTTTTTTGCGTTATGTCCAATATCCACTTATGAGTAAGTATATACCATGTTTGTCTTTCTGGATCTGGGTTACCTCACTTAGGATGGGTTTTCTAGTTCCATCCATTTGCCTACAAGATTTCATTCATTTGACTGCAAGTATCATAGCCCAATTTTAAATGCATAATATTATTTGTGTTCTCATTCTCACTTGCATGGTGTTTCTAATACACATTGTGAAAGGTTATTCCATTTTATGACCCTTTTTCAGAAAACAAACTTTCAGAATGTCAACTCTCTCTGTTCCATTTTTCTGCTTTATTAATTTCATATTAATTTTATTTTTTCCTTTGTGTTTATTTTTCTTCTACTATTCTAGATGTTAGCTAATTTATAATCTTTATCTATTTTACTTAAATTTGTTTTTAGATGTAAATTTTACATATGAGTGTTTAGTCTGCATGAATGTATATGCACCTTTTGTGTATGTGTATGTGTGTGAGAGACAGGGACAGAGAGACAGAGAGAGATATGGAACTAGAGTTATATATGATTGTGTGACAACAGGTGAGTTCTGGAAACTGATCCTAGGTCCTCTGCAAGGGCAATAAGTACTCTTAAACTCAGACACACCTCTCCAGACCCTCTAACTTTTGTCTTTCATGTAAACTTTTAATACTGTGAATTTCTTCTAAAGAATTTTTCTTGATTTCATAAGTTTTCATATAAAGCTTTCCTCTTTGAGACCTTGGAGCACACAGCTCCTAATGGGCTTTCTCCATCAAATCCTTCCCCTCAGAGTTCAGGGAACCCTTTGGAAGAGGAGGCCGGAATAGGGAAGACAGAGTGGATGGAAGACATTAGGAGAACAAGTCCCTCTAGATCATTAGAGCAGAGCTCATATGAACTCACAGAGCATGAATCAGCATGCACATGGCCTACATGGGTCTGTACCATGTTCTGTGTATATATATTATAGCTTTCAGTTTAGTCTTTTATGGGGCTTCTGGGTATGTGAACAAGTGGGTATCTGACTCTTATGCCTTCTCTCAAGGCTCTTTTCCTTCTGTTGGTTTAACCTTGTCCAACTTCGATGTGATTTTTTTTGTTTCATCTTATTATTTTTTATTTTGTTAACAATTAATGGTACACACACATTTCCTCTATGCAAATACTTTTCAATTTTCTATGAATTTTTAACTTATGTATATTTATTTACATGCATATTTTAAGTTCGTACAGAATTCTATATATTTTAAAAGGATACAATTTTTAGAGTTAATGCTAGTGGTTAAGAAAATATGATTTGTAGTGAATATATCATATCAGAAATATTGATAATCCTTATGTAGGTCTTACTTAGTAGGTCTTATGGCCTACTAAGTGAGAATTTTAGTAAATAGTATATGATAAATACTCCCTAAATACTAGAGATAAGATTTTTCACTAAGTTAAGTTTATTAATCATGCCATACAAATCTCGGATAAGAGAGACTGCAAACTATGCCTGGTGGATCAAGTCTAATCTGCTCTCTGTTTAGCATGGAAGTTGTGGTGGTTTGAACAAGAGTGGCCCACATAGACTCATATACTTGAATGATTGCTTCCCAGCTGCTAGTACTATTGGAAAGGATTAGGGGGTGTGGCCTAGAAAAGAGATGGGAATTGGCTTCAAGGTTTCTAAAGCCCATGCGAATCCTACTTAGTTCTTCACTCTGCCTAGTGGTTGTTGTCTCAACATGTAAGCTCTCAGATACTGCTCTAGTGCCATGCCTCCCTGTCTGATGCCATGCTCCCTGAAATGATGGTCACATACTAGCTCTATGGAACGGGAAACCCCAAACACATTCTTTCTCTATAAGTGGCCTTGGTTATGGTACTTTATCACAGTAGCAGAAAAGTAGCTAAGGCAGTAGGCAAAAATAGTTTTAAGGTGAAAATTAGCAAATGCAGATTTTCTTAAACATGAAAACATTCCATTGTTTAAATAGCTATATTGGAAACAGCCATGTGTATATTGTATAAGGCTGATTTCATCCAACATTGGTACATTTATGTAGACGTATAGTCCATGAAGTTGAAAATATTTACTATTGTATTGTTGTACTTAAAAAAATGTATATTGGCCTACCTATGTTCTTACCTATTTTTCTTTTAACTCATCAGTTGCTTCTAGTCAGTGAGCTAAAGATTACAGATTTATGTGTTTCTCCCTTGTATTTGACCAATTTTTCCTTTATGCATTTGTTGGGCTGATTTCAACTTTGTAGGGATCTGAATTCTCAATCATTATGAGAAAATATTTTTAGCATGCTTTTTAAAAATTATCTTTAAGGCTCATTTTATCTGACAAATAGTATAACTATGCAAGTATTTGCAAGGTATATTAGTATATGCCTGATAATTTTTATTCTGCCTTTTATTTTCAATGTTTCTACTCCTCTTACATTTAAGGCACTGTAGAGGGAGGGGTATAGTTGGCATTTTTCTTTGGGCCACCATCCAGCTCCCAAATAAGGACATGGAGAGTTATTATTAATTATAAATTCTGATCCTTAGTTTAGACTTGTCCCACTATCTCTTTTAATTTAATTTGCCTGTTTCTATTTATCTATGTTTTGCCTCGGGTTTTTTTTAACCTTTTTTTTAAATTCTGTATGTCCTACTTTCCTGCTTCCTCCATGTCAATATATCTGGCCCCTGTCATCTCCCTGTCATCTCCTTTTTATCTTCCTCAAACCTAAATTTCTCCTCCTATTTACTCTCTCTGCCAAGAAGCCCACCTATGCCTCCTTCCTCACTATTGGCCATTCAGCTTTTTATTAGACCAAGCAGTTGCCTTAGGCAGGCAAGGTAAAACAGCAACAGATCTTTTCATAATTAAACAAATACAACACATTTTTAAATAGTTAAACAAATACAACATATATTTGCATAGTTAAATATTTCACAACATGGGGGATAATTAATACTAAAGATATTTGAAAAGTTATAGGGAATCTTATTTTATGTTTACTTAAAATTACGCACATATAGGTTTATCTGTCTACCTATATCTATATCTGTATTTATCTGTAAGTATCTTAAATAAAGTTATTCCGCTTGGTGTGACAATGTTTCTTCAAGAGCCATAGACTATCTAAGAAAAAACCCAGTACCAGGCATGGGAAATCTCCCTTTTAATTGTTGGCCAGGGGAGTCCAAAAAACTCCTCAAAAAATATAGGCTATCTCTATTTTTCTTAGTTGTCTATCAGACATAGTACATTTTAAAGACCTAGTATGAAAATCACTTTGCTGCCCATTTGCTAAAATAGTCTGTTAATATTACTGTGATTGCTGACATTCTGCTATTTTACTTGATAAATTTTATGGACATTTTTTCTACAAATGGCTTTTTTCTCTTTAAATAATTGTTTTGACATTCTGAAGTTTTATTATTCTGTGCACAGGTACTGTGTATCTGCATATATGTACATGGCTTTGATGATTTAGCCATTTTTCTCATTGGTATAATTTTTCCCATAGTGTTATTCTTTCTTTACTCTTAGGATTCTGATTAGATATGTAAAATATCTTGTTGTTTTATCCTACATATTTTCAATATATTTTACATTTGTCTCTATGTAACACAGTTTTCCTCCAGCTCATGAATCCTCTCTTTATCCTTAATCTCCTGTTAAATCTACCTACTGAATTTTTCATTTCTGAAAAATACATTTGACTGTGAAAATAAAATATTTTAGAAATGGTATTTTCACTTTGATTCATGCTGCTCATGTTTTACACCCTTTAATTGTAAAGGTAACTTCTATTATTTGATAATTACAATATATTAAGTTCTTAAATTTTCAATTCAGGTGTTCTGTTGTTTTTACGTGTTTCTCAGTTTACGTTCATGAAGATTTTATTATTGGGAGTCCCACAAAGCATGGGTTAAGATGAAAACCTCCAAAAAGAAGTTAGTTTTTCATCTTCCAAGAGCCCTGGGAAAAACGCAGTCTCTAACCATTTTTAAGGCAACTTCACTGCCTAAAGAGTTCATGATCGTACAGATACTGCATTCTTAGTGTTGGCATCACAAGGGCATTTCATCAAGACAGACTAGTTTACTTTTCATTTTCCTTTGTTTATCACCATATGCCTTTGAGTCGGTTACTTCCCTTGTTGATGTAATCTTTTACAGATTGGGTGGGCAGCTTCAGTCTAAAAAAAAGCACCATTCATAAATAAGGTTTCCCCTCTTTATCCTTGCATGACTGTTAAAATGCAATGTGGCAGTTTAAGAAGATGTAAAAAAAAATAGTACCCACACAGCAACAACTTCATTCTTAATTTCTGGCGTTGAATTTGGTGGGTGGAATGTTACCCTGGCTGTTTTCATTGAATCCTTGTAAGAGCAGCTACATTTTATTTAGGTTTTATTTTTATTACTTTTTAGATTTAGCAATGCAAGTATTGAGTTTCACTATGATAATCTCAAACATGCTATGCTTTTGTCAACCCTCTTCCTTACCTCCTTGTTCACTATTATTTGTTCCCTCCCTTAGCCCAGGAGACTCCTCTCTGCTTACAGGGGCACATGTATCCTACTAGTCTCCTTTTTCCCCTCCCTAGCCTTCCCCTCAAGCCCTTCTTTTTTATGTTTATCTTTCTAGTTTCAAAACACACATGCATATAAATAAATGCAAAATTAAAACTTAGGAACCACATATGGCAGCAAATATGCAGTATTTGTATTTCTGAAATGTAACATCATTTCCAGTTTAATTTCCTTTTATATGACTTTCAGGATTTCATATTGATTCATAGCTGAATAAATTTCAATTATGCATATATTCTATATTTTCCTATCCATTCATCTACTGGTGGACATCTAGGGTAGTTTAATTTCTTACCTATTGTGAATGGAGCCACAGTAAAAAAGGATATTCAAATAACTGTGAGGTAGAATATAGACCAAAATTTAAACACGAAAAAACCCCAATCAATAAATGGACTAATGAATTGAATAGACAGCTTTTAAAGGGAGAATAATAAAGATCCAATAATTTTTTTTAATTTCAGCATCTTGGCCATCAGGGAAATCAAATTAAAATAGCTTTGAGATTCTTTATTACCTCAATCAGAAGCTACATTTTCAAAATGTAAATGTCTTTCAGTATTGATAAATATTTTATCATAAAGATCTCTTGGACATCTAATTTGCTATACTGTGCAAACTAAGACACTTCTACATACATGTCTTTAATACTGATTCTGGTGGAGCAGTGGATAGAAAGTTATTTTTTTCTTTTTATTGAATACATAAGAAAGGAATCCCTGGAATGATACATTATGTGGAATTCTGGCTATTCAGTATATCTGTCAAGTTAATCATCAGGTATATTTTTGAGACAAGACCAAATAAGGTTGATTTTCTAAAGTCTTTGTTTAGAAATTTGCTGAACTGCATGAAAATCAATGGACAGTGCATCTGAAGAACAGTTATTGAAAAATTTTCAAACTTATACTCAATCAATCAATAAATTTTAAGTAACATGCTCTCATGATCATATCAGCTCTCATAGGTCATCAAAAGTACCTGCAAATTTATAAGACACACATACACACCTGTTATTGTGATATGTGACATGTACAATCTAATATTATATACCTAATATATAATTATTTCTATGTTTTGTGATTTACATAGAGACTCTTTTTGGTCTTATATAAAATTAGCTTGAAACAAAACTCAAACAGTGTCAAAAATTGTAGAGTAGATGTGTAGAAATGCTGGAGGAATCAAAACAAAATGAGAAAGCATTTGGTTTCTCATCTGACCTAATTTAGATTTCAAGCCTGAAATTTTCATTTATTTCCAGGCATATACAGAGTGGCCCAAAGAAGGTAAAGGACACTGCTGATAAGTTATTTGGGTCTAGGAGTGTGGAGTCTATTTACTATCCCTAAGGGCTCAACAAGATCCAGTGGTGATTCCTAATTTGGGATGACGGGAGAGGACACTGACCCCATTATTGTCTGTGAGAAACACCTAGATTTCAGAATACTTTCCTAAACTATGCCGAACATGCTCAGCATTCCTGTAGGAAACAATCCCCTATTACGCAAATGTAATTTCTGTGAGAGATTCAATTGCATATGAGTAATTAGATTTGTGGTGAAACCTCTTGTTTGGAAGAGCAAATATGTTAACTACTGCCCTGAGAATATTCTAATTTTTTCATAATAACAATAATGTGAAGATGATATATTTTCATAACTTTTTAAAAGTAAAGCTCAACACACATCTACTAAAGCCTAGAAAGCAAGATTGTATCTTGGGTGAAATACTATGGATAAAAGTGGTTAAAATGACCAGATTTAGCACAGTATTTGCAAATTTGTCAGTAAGAGCTACCCCCCTCCAAGACCTGCGGCTACTTTGATTCTGACAGACAGACATGTATAAAGAGATTAGCACCTTCCAGTGATAAAGAAACCTGGATAGCTAGTGAGGACATTAAAATGATCAAAATAATGCCTAGTATTTGTAAGGACTATTACCCAAAGAGAGAATATGAAATAACATTTGTTTAACAGCTTTATTAAAGAGATAAATATTTTTTCTTGCCCATGAATACTTAAAAAAAAAACCTTTGTCACTTATATTTTCAAAAACTAGCTAATAAAGTAAATTCATAAATGACTAGAGTATCCATAAAGGATATTTTCGGTGCATATGGCAGAGAACTTGGCTATCAGTTTCCCATGTATATTGAAGTATCTTCAGAATCATGAATTGTTCAAGACAGAGGTAACTGCATCAATGTTTTTAGAATTTAATTGCCTAGAATTAAATGAAAGGATGGTGCCTAGAAGCATACCTGAAGCAAGACAAACTACACCCTCCAGCTCTGGGGAGCACTTTTGAAATACCTTGGCCCCTGAAGGCCTAAAATAGGTCTTGTTCTACTACTCCTATGAGGACTATAGTGACAGGAGACAAGAAGAATGACATTCGTTAGCCTTCACAGTCTGATATTTGTGTCAGGAAGCTTTCCAAGAGGTCAGTGGGAAGTTGAGTTGTCATGAGGTAAGCACCTAAGAGCTATTCAATAAGTACTTTCTGAATTCATTCATTCATTCACCCAGCAGGTTTGTGCTGGGAGACAAGGACAGATGGGAGACTATAAAGCAGAGAAGGCTACAAGTATATTACAGCAACAGGGCAGATCAGAGAATAAACAACCAAATACATGAGATAACCTTATGTGATAAGATAATATGTTCCATGTGAAAAAAAAATAATGGGATTGAGAGTTTTTGAAGGGATGGGAAGCAGGAGCTATTTAAATTTGTGAGCAAAAAACTCTCAGAGGACACAAAAACGGAGCTACAAGGAGCCGTGAAAGATATCACACATGGAAAGGGAGTCAAGTCGTGCCACTAGATCCAGTGAGTACCATAGGGCCTGACTGACAGCAAAAGCAGCATCATTGCACACGGTGGATGGAAAGAGGATTCTAGTAACTCTAAAATCTGAAAGGCAAATTTGGATCATTGTTCAAATAACATATTTAAAAAAATCAGCAAGGGCACGGGACTCAAAAGGTCAATTTAAACACACAAGCGTGATCAGACTCCAAGGCAGCAATTTTCGACCCCTGGCTGTTTTTCTGCTTCTTTCTTTAAGCCGATAGATCAGCAAGTGAGGAGACGCTGTAGGTGGAAGCATCAGCAAGAGGCGCCCAGGTTTCTCTGATTTCTTATAGATCAGAGACTCCAATTATCAAGATATTTCACAAACCTTTTTATATCCTCTCCTTTGTCAGTTAAGCACAAACCATTTTCCCTCTTTTCCTATAGTGTAATATCCTTTTGAGAATCTCTTCTTCAAACACAAGCAGTCAACACATGAAGTGATATCCTGTTCATTTGTGTCTTACTTTCTGAAACAGCCATAAAAGCACAAGGTTCAGGAGCAGCCTTTGCTGAGCTTTCATGCTTCTTTCCTCTCTCCTTCTGCTGTGTGGGGTTGCTATGGGAATGCAAGTCAAAGAAGCACTCAAAGCTGAATTGCATAGGAATCAATGGAAACTCCAGGTGTGAATATAACACTATGAAGTCTGTAATCTGTCTTGCAAAACTGTAATTAGGTACTTGGAAGGAGGAGATGGAAGGTGGAATGTGAAGAGGAGGCATGAATGTGGGAAGAGGAGGAGCTGGTGGAGGAATTGGAGGAAAGATGAGATATTACCATTACGGTTTTGATTCACATGTTGCAATTAGCCAACATTTGAATTCCTAAGCTAATAGACAGCTATTCACTCTCCCATAACCCCCAACACACCTCACCCCCAGCGCTCTCTTCTCTTGTGATTGTCTGGGTGCTAAATTTAAGAAAGACACAGAAAATGTATACCATATGAATTCCAATGGTGGGCTTGACAGAAAATATTTAGGGAAGGTTTTGTGCACATAGTAGTATATCTAGAGGATTCATGAAGAAGAGGTTTGGAAAATGGGTCCCTGGATAAAGAGAACAATTTGAGCAAAAAAACAAACAAACAAACAACAACAACAAAAACAAAAACAGACACGATAAGTGATTTCCCCAAACTGCAGCAAGTTATCATTGGTGACATCTCAAGATAGACTGTTTGCTGGTTAATATCACTTGTCCACTTGACAAGTTCTAGGGTCACGAGGCAAATAAACCTGTAGGAATGCCCATGACAGAGTTCCTAGATTAGGTCAACCTAGTTGACAAGATTTGCCCAGAATGAATATGAAGGAGAAAGTCAGCTGAGTATCAGCATGTACCTCTTTCTGCTTCCTGCCTACAGATACAATGGAACCATTAGTCTCAAGCTCAACATTCTCCACCAAGATAAACTGAATCCAATCCACGTGAACTGTAAACCAAAACAAACCCTTCCACCTTAATTTGTTTCTTGTCTGGTACAGCAATGAGAAAAGTAGCTAGTACAGATGGCTAGTGTCTGCTTTTACACATAGTTACTGCTACACCCACACATGTGGTCAGTCAGCAGTATTTATAGACGCTGATCTCTAGCTGGTCCTTTTAGATGCAAAAGAAATTATTTAGGCACTTATTCAAAAGAACCCACATAATATTGGCAAAAATAATTGCTCCTGGCAAAAAAACAATATCTTTATTAACTCTTAGAGAATTTCATACAATGTATTTTGATCATATTTACCCTCCCTGCTCAACCACCTTCTCCAAGATCCACCCCTAATTTCATACCCACCCAACTTTGTATTCTGTCTCACTCTCTTTCTCTTTTTTAAGCACATCTAGTCCAATTTGTGCTTGGCAGACCTTTAAAAAATGTCTATTCAAAAGAAAATGTATCTCAGCTTTAACCTCTCTCAGCACAAATCGCTAACTTTAAATGTCTGCCTAAATAAGATGCTAAAAACTGGGTGACCCATCTCAGAATAAGACTCATTTCAGAAACTGTAAGCAACTATCACCACACTGTGAATCCCATGATCATGCATTACCAGAAGGCTTACACACTAACTCCACCCACAGCAACTGTCAAGAACCAGCTTGGGAATAAAAAGAAAGGCTGGTGAAGAGGCCTGGCAGTTTAAAGCATTTACCACTCTTGCAAAGAACCAGAGTTTGATTCGTGCATCATGCTGGCCAGCTCTCAAATCGCTTCTGACTGTAGCCCCAAGGAATCCAGTGCCCTCTTTTGGCCTCTGAGGGCATCTACATGCGATGATGCATATATACACAGATACAAACAAATGAATATAAAACAAAGCTGAAAAGCAAACTAAAAGACATGTGACAGACCATTTTCAGATGGGTCACTGTAAGCTGCAAAGAACACAGGCCGACTGAGCCATGGTTTATTCATCTGATAAGGCAGATTAGACTGTCTTTGGCATTAAAACAACAACAACAACAACAACAAAACAGGCCACAAAGAAAGAGATGTTTCTTCACATGGTCAGAAGGGGTACCACCAAAGCAGTTGTTAATAACTAACAAGATAATTTGTCTTAAAACCTCTTTCGGTCAGAGAGTGCTCACATGTATCCAGCACCTATTTGCTGCTAATTTGAAGATAACCCCAACATTCTCATGGCTCGGCAGTAACAGTATACACTCTTTCAAAGGTGCATATATTCATGTCCTTACCTTTAAGTGAAATAGATTTAATCTATCATGCTTGTGAGCTTAGTGTTTACCTCTAGTTTGCTAAGCCTGAGATTTCTTCCCTCTAATGCTCAGAGTACTCAAATGTTAACTAAGCTATCAGGCCCTTGATGTTCCAAACAATAACAATAGGTAATCTCTAGAATGTCTCAGCATCTCTCCTGAGGGGGAGCCCAAGGCGTGTGCCAGTTTTTACTTAGCAGTCACTACTGTGTATAGCATTCCAGAGTGGTAGAAAGCCATTGCTAGCAAGGTCTTCTTACCTGGTGAGAGCAATAAGTCTTTATAATCCAGAGCTATATCTGCCCTGCCTCTGCTACCAAGTTTACAACAGAGCTCATATGATAAAACTTAGAAACAATTCACACATGACAGACATGAATTATTTAGATAGCAATTGAGAAATCATTACATCTAGGCCTCAGGGAGTGAAACACCAAAGCTCCAATGCCTAATACTAGGGCCTTCTCAATTTCTAGCTAGCTTAATCTGGTATTTAGGCCCAATGACAAACGCCTGATATCCAAGACCTAAAAAGAATTGTACTAGTCTCTTTCTAACCGTTGTTTCCGCAGACAATGTAGTTTAGCAAAATTTTGATAAATGATATCAAGGACAAAGATTGACTATGTAATTTGTGGATCCCACTACAAAAAAGGCCTGACCCTTTATACATGTTTGATGGCACATGTCTATATCCCAGCAATTAGGAAGCTAAGGTAAGAGGATGTCTGTGAGTTCAAGATGAGCCCATACTACCTAGTAACTTTTAGGCCAGACTGGTCTACAAAGTAAGATCTTGTTTATCCAACCCACATACTTATAAGAAAAGAGTTCTATACAGAGTCAGAGCATTAGCCCAAAGGACTTCATAGGTTGCATGCCCTGCCATGGGTGTTATGCTTTTGTGCGGGTCCCCAGCAGCTTGCTGCAGGTCCCCGTGGGTTCTCCAGTCATGTGGCAGCGGTCGGGCGGGCGAGAGAGAGACCAGTGCACCATGTAGGGTAATGTTGAACATTTATTAGGTGGACTATGGAGGGGAAAGAGGAGAAGAAGTTATAAGGGAGAAGAGGGGAGAGAGAGAGAGAAGAGAAGAAGAGGAGTTCATGTTATCTTGTCCATGTACTATTAGTCATGTGACCTATCCTTAAGAACAGTTTCTTTCCCCAGTGAGACTCCATTGGAGGAAACTAAACATTCACTTGCAAGTGGTTCTCAATAGGAGATTGCTTCTAGTTTACAGGTGGGAACATGTGTTCACTTCTCCTTTCAGCACTGGGTCACTTCTCCTTTCAGCTCTAGGGCCCCACCTGGTGCAGACCCATGCAGGCTGTGTGCATGCTGCCTCAGTCTCTTGTGAGTTCATATGGGCATCGATCCCATTGGTGTAAAGGACCTTGTTTCCTTGTCCTCCATCCCCTCTGGCTCTTAACACTCTTTTGCCTCCTATTCTGCAGGGTTCCCTGAGCCCTGAGGGGAGGGATTTGATGGATACATCCCTTTTATGGCTGAAGATTCCAAGGTTTCTCACTCTCTGCATGTCTGACTGTGGATCTCTATATTTGTTCCCATCTGCTATAGGAGGAAGCTTCTCTGATGATGGCTGAGTAGGCAGTAATCTATGAATATAGCAGAACGTCATTAGGAGTCATTTTATTGCTATGCTCTTTTAGCGGAACAGTGGTACTTAGTTTAGGCTTTCTAGTTTCAGGCTCTTTGTTAAACAAGCACTGTTAGGTATGGGCTCCATCTAGAGGGTTGGTCCTCAAGTTAAATCAGGTATTGGTCAGTTACTTCTACAAACTTTGTGCCACCATTACCCTAGCATATTTTGCAGACAGGACACTATTGAAGGTCAAAGGTCTGTGGCTGGCTTGGTATTTACATTTCTGTTTTGGTAACCTGTGGAATACCTTCCTATACCAAATATGATCGAATGTAGAGATGAAGGTTCTATATAGGTATCAGATTGACTTCTGCATGTTCAATGAGTTGTATAGACAGTATCTTCAGCAATATGGCCTTGCCATATATTTGTGGAGAGCAACGTATAGTCTTGGCAACAGCCTGGGTTGTTTGGTGGTTTTCCTAGGACCCCTTTGGCCAAAAACTCAATTAGATGCATCCCAATCCTGGGATTGGATTTGGTGACAAGAGATGTCCAGTTGAGGCTCTGTCTTCCCATTATTTGGTGATTTCGTTGAGATAAACTTCTTATCAATCATGGTCTCCTCCCATTCTTCAACTGGACTTTGGGAGCTCAGTCCACTGTTCCCATGGGTCTCTGCCTCTCTTTCCATTAGTTGCTGGATGAAGTTTCTATGGTGATATTTAAGACAGTCATCTTTCTGACTACAGGGCTAGGCCAGTTTAGGCACCTTTTCCTCTATTACTTAGGGTCTTAGCTGGGGTCTTCCTTGTGGATTCCTGGTAATTTTTCTAGACCCAGGTTTCTTGATAGCCCCATAATGGCTCTCTCAATCAACGTATCTCTTTCCTTTCTCTCATCTCTGTCTTTTGTCCATCTTAATTATCCCCGAGGCATGGAGTTTAAATCCACTTTGGGTGCCAAGTGAAGGCAGAGATATTGGGTGCTTAAAAGAAATCTCACACTGGCTCATTACTGAGAGATAGACATTTATTTAGGGGGGAAACTTACAAATCAGGATTTTCTGCTTGAATGGTGGATGGAGATGAGATCCAAACAATCCCAACTAACAAACCGGGAACCAGAGGGGAGGAGAGAAGGGGCCAGATGCACTTAATCATCTGGGTAAATAGTCTATGAGGCCATGCCTCAGTAGGCAGGTAAACCTTCTTGCAGCACCTTCCCTCATGTTCTCCTACCTGAGCTAATGGGAGCTCACCAACTCCAGCCGGACAGGGAAGTAAAAAGCATAGGTCCAAACTAGTCCCTATGAATGTGGTTGACAGTTGCATGGCTGAGGCAGACTAAGGGGCCACTGGCACTGGCAGTGGCACCAGGATTTATCCCTACTGCTTGTATTGGCCTTTTGGGAACCTATTCTCTTTGTATGGATACTTTACTCAGCCTAGATATAGTAGGGAGGGCCTTGGACTTTCCCCAAAGCAATGTGCCTTACCCTCTCTGTGGAGTGGATGGGGGGGTAAGTGGAGGGAATGGGAGGAGGAGAGGGAGTCGGAACTAAGATTGGTATGAATAATAAAAAAGATAATTTTCTTTTTTAAAAATGAAAATAAAATAAAATAATAAAAAAGAAAAATTAACTTAATATATGTATGTATTTTAGGAAGCTTCTGTTGTACTAGGTTTCCACACTACTCCTTAAGTGGTCCTTAATTTTAGCTGTCTCTCCCTACATTCCCTCCCTTGTACCCTTCTTGCCCATCTCCACTCAGACATGTTACAAGCACTGTTTTTGGTTTTTGGAGCAGGGTCTTAATTTGTAGTCCAGTATTGTTGGAAATCACTATGTAGTATAGGATAGCTCCAAGCTGGTGGGTCTTCACCTTTCTCAGTTTCCTAATAACTATGATTCTAGGTGTGAACTGCTATGCCTAGCACCAGTACTTTATTATACACTTTGTTTCAGCTCAGAAAGCAAGTTTGGATAATTATGAATATGTTTCAAGACAACTGCTGCTAGTTTTCTCAGTGCTCCCCTCCCCCATTTGCAAACCACTTTGCTGTTCTCTGCATTTGTTAAAAAAGATAGGGACAACTAACTGCACTGACAAGGTACTGCTCATACATAAATCTTTCAACAAACGAACTTTAGAAGTGGATCAACTGAAATTTAACTCCTTGCGTTTCTTCCTGGAAGTGAACTTTCTGAAACTAAATGGAAGAAAGTCATATACATTGTGCTGGGTCTGTGAATACATTGGAGCCTGTTATCTTGCAAGGGACGTAAAGCTTAGACACCCCAGCTAAGAAATGAGGTACTTGCACAGAAAGCATGCCAGGCAGCTGGAGACTCTTCTGTGTTCACATCACCTGGCAAGGCTGTCCTCCATACTGCAAAGAAAGTTTAGTGATAAAGAAAGTAAAGGCTGGCTATTCTCTTTATGTTTTCAAGTTTTAAACCACAGAGTAGGCAAACCTCTGACTATACTCTCTCCTCTAACATGAAATTAGGATCTCCACTTAAACTGCCATAACCTCGTTACTTTTTTCATAATGAGACAGACGGCAACATCTAGTGCACTCCCTAGGAATATGCAAGACTTAATCACAGTTAAAGCACTGTTCAAATCTATTAAAATTACTCAGGGTTGGTGGTGTGTTTTGTATGTTCCACTTGTTAACACTCCTTCTGATGTCCCCGTGCCTGAACTGAACTTGTCCCATAGTTACTTTGTTGAATATCTCAATCGTCACCATAGAAATTTCGCATGATGGATGGAGATAGAGCCAGAGACCCACATTCACACCAGAGCAAGGGATTGTGCTACCAAGGTCCAGTGGAAGAGCAGAAGGAGGGAGAAGATGAGCAAGGACGTCAGGACCGTGAGGGACTGGCCCACCAACAGAGACAGTGTGCTTGATCTATTGGGAGCTCATCAAATTCAGCTGGACCAGGACTGAATGAGCATATGACCTAACCGGACTCTCTGAATGCGACTGCAAATGGGGACTGACTGAGAAGCCAATGATAATGGCACTGGGACCTATCTCTTCTGCATGTATTGACTTTTTGGGAACTTATTCTATATGGATGCACATCTTCCTAGACCGAGATGGAGGTGGGCGGGCCTTGGGCTTCCCATAGGACAGGGTATCCTGCCCCATCTTAAGGAAGCAGGGGGAGGGCGGTGGGGTAGTGGGGGAGCGGGAGGACCGGGAACAAGGGGAGTAAATGTAAATTTTTCTTTTAACAATTAAAAAAAAAAAAGAGGAGGCCGGGGAGATAGAGAGAGAAAAAAAAAAAGAAAGATGTTGTAGGATGGTGGAATTAGAGTTCTTTTAAAAAGGTATTAGATTCTTCATGATTCTCTGGCAACATTGAGTAAAAGGACTATCAGTCAAACTGGCAGCCTACCCTTATGTTAATACCAATCTTCTGTGACCCTCACTGATGACTTGAGAACACCACACAGTGACTGCTGCTGGTCATCCTAGTTCCTGAAAGAATGACCTCAGCCAAGCATAGGAAAGGATTTTTATCAGGTGTTCTGTTCTCACAAGCCTTGATAGCCTCTACAATCTGGATGATACTACAACTAATAATTCTTTGATAGCCCAGCAGAGAGAGTGGACTTTTGTTGCTAAAGTGCTGTAACTAGCCCAAACATAAAACCTCTTTGGCTGTGATTTGTGCCCAAGTGACAAAGCTATGATCAATCCAAAACAAAAGCCTGGGATCTGTACAAAACATGTGCCTGTGCTTGTTCAAAACATTTCTTTTTGGGCTATGTTAACATACTGCCCAGTATCTCTTAATGGGTCCACTGGAAGCCATTTTATTGTGCTTCTTTCTCTGGTGTTCAACAAAAGGTCAAAGAAGACACTTTTATGGTGTGCTCATTTTCTTGTCTCCTTTCAGTAGAATGGACTGAGCTGCTTATACAACAAAGGAATCAGCAGAATCAGCAGACTAGAGGCAATGGCAGAGGCTGCAGAGTGGAAGTGGCAGCAACATCTGGGTAGCTGGCATACTGAGTTGTGAAAGTGGCAATTGGTCACTTGACAGCTGAAGAAGAAATAGGCAAACAGTTTGAGAGTAGCCAGTGGGACCATGATTTATCCCTACTGCTTGAACTGCCTTTTTGGGGCCCATTCTCTTTTGAGAGGCACCTTGTTCTTTGGATACTTTGCTCAGCCTAGATAGAGTGGGGAAGGGCCTTGTTCCTCAAAGTGATGTGCTAGACTTTGTTGACTACTCATGGGAAGCCTTACCCTCTCTGAGGGAAAGGTGGAGGATCTGGAGGAAGGGAGGGAGGGGGAACTGAGATTGGTATGTAAAATGAGAAAAGATTGCTTTAAAAAAACTAAATAAATAAATTAAAAAGAACCCCTTTACAAGCTGCCCATGAAAGGTAGATGTATTACTTGTAATCAAACCTGCTTTGGAACAATGTTTTTGTACCCTGTAAAGATTTCTCAGTGGTACTGGTTTAATAAAATGCTGATTGGCCAATAGCCAGGAAGGAAATATAGGTGGAGTGACCAAAACAGTAGAATTCTGGGAAGAGGAAAAGCTCAGTCTGTATATGTCACCCGGATGAAGAGGAAGCAAGATAAGAATGACTCACTGATAAAAGGTATCAAGCCACATGGCTAACACAGACAAGAATTGTGGGATAATTTAAGATGTAAGAGTTCATAAGAAGCCTGAGCTAATAGGCCAACCAGTTTATAATTAATGTAAACCTCTGTGTTTTTTAGAACTGAACAGCTGTGGGACCAAGCAGGACAGAAACCTCTGTCAACAAATGGTGCCAACGTGGACAATTCCATCAACATAAAACCTGAGAGAGCTTGGGAAGTAATTCTAGATACAAAAGAACATGGTTGAACACAGCTTTGTAGCAGCATTTTCTCAGGTGGGCTCTGTTCGCTAGAGAAATGCAAGTCTCATTTAAGAGAGGCTTACTGACTCAGCTTTAGCTGCAAAACCTTGCAGGTCTTTTAAAAGGCCGTGGCACCAAACACTTAAATGTTGTTTATGACTAGGTGACAGCATGCTTCATGGTGATGGCAGCAACTTTGAAATTCCATAGGGTTATGGCAATAAACATGGTTCCCACCAGTACCTCTGCAATGAAACTCCTCTCTCAGAAATATAAGGAATGGGGTGGATCCAGCCATCAAAACTAACAGCTTTAATCCTAGCTATATTGCTTAGCAAATTAAAAACTCATGTGGTCAAGAAAAAGAGATATATACAATAAAGAGAGATTCAAATGAAATAAAACCTCTAAACAGTTTACAGTGTGTTTAAAAATATATGCAGGTTTGGGAGAGAAAAGAAAAAGGATAAAGTCTTTTAAAAAAGAGAGAAGTTGGGTATGGTGGCACACACCTTTAATTCCAGCACTTGGAAGACAGAGGCAAGTGAAACTTTGTGCGTTCAAGGACAGCCTGGTCTACAGAGTGAGTTTTAGGACAGCCAAAGATACACAGAGAAACCCTGTCTCAAAAAAACAAAGAAAAAAGAAAACAAAAGAAGTTTAAAATAGACACATAAAGATGGAAAATACACAGAGAATCTGGATACTGTATGTTATTGTGTTGTCTTTGAATTGTTGATGGCTGAGGAAGGAGCAACAGCTGCTAAACGTCATTTGATTCTAAATACTGCTGGATTAATCCAACATATATATTTTGAAAATGCCTTGACTTCAAATTTTAAGTCAAAAGATCTGTTACTTTGGAGAAAAGGTTTTGCTTTTTTTTCCTACAGAAAACAAAAGGGTTTGGATTCATTCTGGGTTAAGAAAAATCAGGTTTGACCAAAGAAACCCACTGAAAAATATCCAATTGGAGCTGATGGCCCAGATGATCCAACATTTCAAAGGACCTCTGTTGGAGTTTTATCTACATCCAGAACAGCCTCAAAACTGCTGGCTGAGATGATCTTTTTCTGTTGTCCAAGTAAATGTATACTACATAAAAGTAAACTACATGGAGTACACATGATTTACTATACATTTGACAGCAAGCTGAAGGATGCATCTGGACTACACAATAGTATACAGGGATAAGTCAATAACCCTCTAACCACTTGGGCCATAAACTTTTGGCTTTCTCTATGTTTTACACATAGCACTTTTTAGCCTCAGAACACATACCTGCTCTTCAAAACATTAGTTTTATTTTTCATGTAAGTCAATTTAAAACAAAGTAAAGATCACTTTATAGAATGTTAATCTTACTCTCAAAATGTTAATGACATAACTCATTTGCTCAATATATATTTTATACACAGGATATATTCTATGGCAAAGGCATAACCAATGTACACTTCATGTGGACTGAAAAATTTATGTTTCTCAACATTTTCACATATAGAGATATTCAGTGTCCCTTATATAGTATTTATCTTTTATAACATGTAAAATTTAGCAAATTAGGATTGTGACTAATTGGAGCATGTTATTTGTGAGGTCAGCTGCATTACAGCTACGTCTCAATTTAAAATCTTCTCTGGTGTATTTAAACCTTATTACCAGATAGTATTGTGGGGATGTGTGGGTGTGGGCGTGTGTGTTTTAATTCCATGCCAGCATCATATAAAAGCACAAGAGTAGTACACACAGTTTGAATTAACAATTTCCATTTATTGAGGGATTACCATGATATTCCTCCCCCCACACACATGCACATGCACACCTTTCTTAGAGAATCCTGACTATACCTTGCAAAGCTAATTCTGAGAGCCTAAAGGTTCAATTGAAACAACTGAGTTAGGAGTGGATTAAGCTCTTCCCTGTCACACAGTACAGCAGGGTGGAATATGAAAGTAAAAGAGCATCTATTTGATTGCAGATCTCATGCTCTTAAACACCACAGAAGACTGCGCAGAGTAAATATTTGTTGGGCTGAACATTGAAAACAGAATCTAACTAAATAAAAAGCCACCTGCATAAAATGTGTTTTAATTATAATTTTCTAAAAGGAGTTCAATTGTTGGCACTATCATTTGCTCTCAGTAACTGCAACTCTACAGACTGAATATCAATAACTCCCATCACTTGCAGACAGACATTTGTTTTTCATTGAAGAATAAAAAAAGATAAAGTCAGTCACAGAAATTTTATTCTCCATTCTCTTATTATTTAGTATAGTTACTTGTTTTGGTCTATTTCTCTTTGGATAATGGGATTTTTTAAAAAAAGAAAATCCATAATTCGAATCACATTATTTTCATACCTAGGTATCATCTAACCTTTAGACATGGAATTGTAGCAAATGATATAAAACTATAATAGTTAAAAATAACAAATCAGGATACCTCTTACTGTCAAGTCATATTTATACCACAGATGAATATGACTTTTATCCACCTGATTTCAAGATAAATTGAGCAAAATGAGAAAGCAGGTTATTTGAAGTTATTTTTTTAAAGGCCTAAATATAGGGTACTGAAGAAAATGACTGTTCAGCATTTAAGAGCATCTACTGCTCTTCCAGAGGATTTGTGTTCAATTTCCAGCACCCACACTACGTAGTTCACAACTGCTTGTATTTCTAGCTCTGGAGGGATGCAATTCTTCTGGCGTGAGTGGGCACCTGTACTCACATGCACATGTATATATATATATATATATATATATATATGTATGTATTTAAATATTTACATATATATGTATTTAAAAAATAATAAGTCTTATGCTGTGAGATAATGCTTTTGTACACTGTAAAGATTTGTCACTCGTATTAGTTTAAGAAATGCAGGCTTGGCCAGTAGCCAGGCAGGAAGTATAAGCAGGATGACCAGACTAAGAGAATTCTGGGAATAGAAAAGGCAGTCACCAGCCAGATGCATAGGAAGCAAAATGAGAATTCCTTACTGAGAAAAGGTACCAAGCAAGCCACGTGGCTAAACATAGACAAAAATTATGGATTAATTTAAGTTGTAAGAGTTAGGTAATAATAAGTCTCTGTGTTGCTTTGGGGCTATGGGACTGGGTGGGACAGAAACTTCCTTCTATAATCTTAAAAGCCTAAATAGAGTTTGGACTAGATTATTACCCTTCCATAATAAATACTGAATTAATTTAAGGCAGGATACATTCAATAAAAATAGATATTATAATAGGACTATAAACAATGAATTTGGCAAACTTTTTCCTCAAGAAACATTAAGCTTCAGTGTTCATATTGAGAGCATTTAAAAGAAGGAATACACAAATCTGTTAAAACACTTATAAATGTACACTTCCCTAATTTATTTCCAATGTAAATTCTGTCTATATTAAGTTCCCATGAGCAGCAAATAACACTTTAATTATTAAGCATGTTGGATAAAATGCTAGATTTGATAATCTAACCATTATCATTTCTTTTGGGTCCATATTTCATATCTTATAAAATCTTTACAAAAATGCAGGCTTCATAAGGACAATGGGATTCACCATGGAGAAGTCTTTACTGTTCAGACATTTTAGTCATATAACAAGGCAAACACTCAATTAATGCTTTCAGAATAAGTTCTCATTTAAAGTATTCCTTTAAAGTTTATTTTTTTACATATCTAATGTGTGACAGAGAATTTGTCCCTCATTTATTCACTTTTCCCTTCCCATTGATATATCTCCCTTACCCAGTAATCTCTAGCAATACCAAGGGAACTATAATTGTGAACATCATGTACTAAATTACAGAGACCCCAAGCATTCAAAAAATGTAATGTTCAAACTGTATCTGTCATCCAGACAAGAGATGAATAGAGGAGGAATATGTGGAGAGGTAAGAATTGACCAGGCCAGAATGTTGGTACATTTAAAATTATTTTATCTAATACCCTCACGTTATAAAGTAGATCTTAAAATGAAAAACACAGTCCTGGCCAACCAAGACAACAAAGACTGTGCCTCAAAAGCAAACAACAACAACAATAACAAAAGACCCCCCCAAAACACAATGCACAGATGACAGTAATAAGGATCAGTGCCACTGGCTTTTCTAAACCCACAAAGCTAGTTCCCGGCTGAAGCAGGATTTGAATCCAAGTTTTTTATTACTCTGTGTCACCTCTGACACATGCACAGAAGAATCATGTTTATTTGCATTCTCATTTTAAAAAATCAACTATGAATCATAGAAATTAAACATTAAGCCCAAGATCATATAATAAATTAATGAGATAACTAAAAATAAGGTCTACGAAAAGAATCTTAAACTTGTGTTTCCCACTAGAAGTGATATAACTGACAGACTAGGTGAGCTTGTTCTAGGGAGACAGCACTGTCTTCATAAATTAGCTATAAAATTTAAACTAATGAGACTCTGTGGATGATGACTTCAATGTACGAGTCATTTAAGTCCCTGGTTCTGAAATTGAAGTCATAATAGCAGGATTAATTTGTGTCAATTGTACATATATAATAATTTACACTTTTTCAGGCTGTAAACTATGTACTTTTAGAACATACTAACACTTCTAAGACAACAAGGCAAGAATTTCTTAAAAATATACACTAATGTGAAATGAGTGATAATTTAATGGTATCAGAGTAGAAACTCCCATAAGAAATGGCCCTGATTTTGCTCTTTCAGTTTTGTGGAGGTGCTGTCTTTTTTTTTTTTTAAGGCAAAAAATGCAGAAATTATAGTCTCTTTTTTTTCAGCAAGGAATATCTAAAAACTGACAATATGTTCAGCAAGTGACAAATTTGTCAGTTGGGACTTAATTTTGAGTTGGAGCTGGTCATGAACAGAGATACCTAGTTAATGAATAGTTGCACTGAAGGTGGAGAGATGGTTCAACAATTAAGAAGCACTTACTGCTGTTATTAGAGGTACTGGGTTTAGATCACACCACTCACAATGGGAAGTTCAGAATCACCTATAAATCCAGCTCAATTTCAAATTTCATATGCTTCCTAAGTAAATATTTTCTCAAACCACTTAAAAGGATAAAATAAACTGTGATTATCTAGCAGAAGCTTCAGCATTTTCTTAATTTATTCCCTTCAAGAACCCTAATTTGTGAAATGTTTCATGGAACTATTATTCCAATGGGAAATACATGGTAAATTTGATCTATTATTTAAGTTCATGTTTATCAATGTAAATAAGTGTAAAAATGAGCTCATTATTTTTATCATCATTTTCATTTCATTGGCCATTTATTAGAAAAGAGTCTACTTTTAGATGGTCAAGTTACATAAAGAAGCCCATGGCTCCCAAGCCTCCAATAAAATGTCATGATGTCTACCCTTCTACTTTGCTATTTCTGTTTTTTTTTATAAGTGAGAGATTTTAATACTAGCATTTAACCTACTAGCTCTTAGCTAAACTAGAATGGAAAGCAAAAAATGGAGGAGGGAAGACTCACGTAAATTTGTTAGAATTGTTTCAGTAAAGCAAAGTCATTTTATCAATAGTAACCTAACACATCCCCTGATTTCACTATTATGAACAAATATGCAGATCACATTTCATATATAGGCAATATGATGTTCCATAGTCACACTGGGAGAGACTTCTTGTAACACTAATTGTTACTAGAGAAATCCACATTTCTATGGTTTGTCTTGGTTGTCAGAAAAGAAAACAGGAGATTTAATACCATCAGATGAATATTGGGTAGGAACTCTGAAAAAGCAATAATGAATTTTCCAGCAATTACTATTCATAATTATGAATTATTAAGATATTCAGAAGCCTAAATAAAATCACAAGGATAACTTCTAGTCGAGTACTTTCTTCCCCAAATAAATATATTTATAGTCAATTCATTCATATGACTGTTTAAACCAGATTGTAATGTTTTCAGTATTTCTGGCTTACTGCTTAAACCATCTCAAGCTTTCTGTTTAATCAAAACTTAAAACCATTCTACTGCATCCGGATATCACAAATCACATAATGCAAAGTGCTCTGTCTGGTCAACCAAATGGAAAGCAGCAGCTGAATAAATGAGGTAGCTGTCTATGATTTAGGATTTACTACCTTTATCCACTTCATGCTTGCCAACTGCATTCATTTTCAACTAAAATAATATCCAGCTAAATGTGAAGATGTTAAAATGACTTCCTTACCAGGACAGAAAAGTGCAGAGGCCTATTTTTACCCCAAAGAATACAGATGCACCAATAATCAAGAACGTGTTGTTGTAATGCAAAAAGAACTCTATATAGACGGTAAGTGGAGGACGGATATGACCCTTCTGGAGACCTTTTTGTTTTTGGAGACAAGAGTCTCAGCATGTAGGCCTGGCTGACCAGGCACTTGCTATATTGACCAGGCTGGCCTTGAACACATACAGACTTTGCCTCTCAAGTACTGATATCAGAGGTGAATGCCACCATGCCCAAAATTTATGACTTTAAAGATGACTGTAACTTACAATGGCTATAACAGGCATGTGTTCACCAAATATTCATGTACCACTATCAACCTGTAGTGGTACTGCTGGGAGGCACCAGGAGTTAAATTCCCTAGATCCTCCTTAGATGGAGACAGATGCAAGAAATCAGTTGTTACTAATGGAATGCAAAAGAAAGTTTGGATATTTTTCTGATTGGAGTTTTAGGTAAGCAGTTATGTTTTTTCCATTTTTTCAAATTGACTTTTATTGAACTCTACATTTTTCTCTGCTCCCCTCCCTGCCTCTGCCCTCCCTTTACACCCTCTCTGGAGGTCCCTATGCTCTCAATTTTCTCAGGAGATCTTGTCTTTTTCTACTTCCCATGTAGATTAGATCTATGTATGTCTCTCTTGTTTTTAAATTTCTCTTTCTAGGTAAAATTGAGTGGATTCTGGAAGAGTAGTAGCATGAATGAATCCTATTTCTAGAGTCCTTCTTTGGAGGTGCTACTCAATTGATTGCCATACCCGCAATGAATTACTGTGTGAATAAAGAGTGATCTTACATTATGCTACAATACTAAAACTAATAATCCTGCCTTCTGTAAAAACCTAATAAATACACTTCCTTTTAATTTTTTAAAAATATTTGTTTATGTATTGTGTGTGTGCTCACATGCTCGTGCACATGCAGAGTCATACATGCCACTGTGTGTGTGTGTGTGTGTGTGTGTGTGTGTGTGTGTGTGTGTGTGTGTAAGTCAGAGGACAACTTGTAAGAGTTGGTTTTCTTCTTCTATCATGTATAATTCTGTCTTGGTGGCAGCTCCCTTTATCTCTTTAGCCATCTTACCAGTGTTAAGAAAGAACATCATTTATCTCAACATAAAATTGATGTGGGATTTACCTCTGTATGCTGTGAATATGTTTTATTATCACTGGTTAATAAAGAAGATACTTTGGCCTATAACAGCACAGAATCTAGCTAGGCAGGGAAAATAAGCTGAATGCAGAAAGAAAAAAGGTAGAGTTGGGCATATGCCATCTAGGTGCCAAAGGAAAAAGACTCCAGAACCTTACCAGGAAGCCACAGCCCTGTGGCCATCTACAGATTAATAGAATTGGGTTAACTTAATATATAAGAGCTAGGTAGGAATATGCCTAAGCCACTGGCCAAGCAGTGTTGTAATTAATATAGTTTCTGTGTGATTATTTGGGTCTGTGCAGCCAGGAAGCAAAAGGACCATCTACATAAAATCTATACAGACATAAAACAAAATGTATTCACAAACTTAATAGGATAATAATGTGATGCCCCTTCAAAGCAAATTTCTTTAAATACTGGTTCATTCTTTAACTATTGGTTCATTAACTACTGAGAGGAACCAATGAAGATTGTGTGCAGATGGAAAAAGGACATGAAAAAAAAACGGATCACTAGAGGCAGAGGTGAGTTTCACTAAATGCTACTCTAAACAATATAACCCTATTTACAAATGTAACCACCTTCCTCATATGTATTACAATTCTTAGCGAATTCTCAAACAGATGCACTTTTCTCTATCATCTGGTAGTCCCAGTGCTATTTTTGTGCCTAAAAACTATTTTTTTGCATACAGATTGGAACCCAGGGTAGTTGTCCAGCTGGTAGGCCCCTTAAAGTGACTCTGAATCAAGGTCTTACATCCTAAAGTGTGTTTTACAGAAACATTTCTTATTTCCTTTGAGTTGTCCCACAGGATAAAATACATTTTAGATTGAACCTCATATGCTCCTATATTTGTTTCATGAAAACATAATTGTCTTACTATATGGGATGTGCTGAGATAGATTGTATTTTATGTCATTTTATAAGTGCTGGATTCAACCTTCTGAACTGATTTTACAACCCACTGAAGGGTCATAACCCATACTTTGAAGCTATTTTTGCATGGACCCTTCTGCCTGATATTTAGCTTCATCCTGTTGAATAAGAATGGGGAAGATAACATGACAAGAAATACAACGGAAGAAAAAGATACAGTGAGGTGTTAGAGATAAAAGAGGATGGGAGAAAATGTACTAATGGTGCATCTGGAAAGCAGGAGAAAAGGCATAGTATCCAGAGATGTAAAACAACCTGATTAACTCCACTCCCTGTGAAAACTGCTTTAACAAGCATGTCTGAGCACTGTCTCGAGGATTATGGAGTTTGAGATAATCCAAGTGTGGAAGAACAGAAGTAGGTTAGCCTTGTAAGAGTGAAGCTTGAGGTTTCACTTCATAATATACACAGAAATTTTGAAAAACCCTGAGAAAAGAAACCCAAGGATAGCCTAATTGAGAATTTTATGATCATGCTAGACTACATCCTTGCCCTGTCACAATAGTTACACACACACTGACAAAATTTCCAAGAACTGAGATCCTGTGAGATCATGTTTCATTTGAGTCTTGGAAAGTATCCATTCCATTCTGTGCCTCCTAAGAAAGAACAGAACAAATGAAAAGAAAAAACATTTTGGCTTTGCAGGCATGGCACAGGCTTTGAGTGAAAATGATTAGCAAAGAGTGTATTTATGGCTGAAAGCAGATGATATGTTAATTTTCACATGTTTGAAGAAAAGTTCCAGCTAGAAGTCACACATTCTCTCCAGAAGAACATTTAGATTTTATTTTATGAAGCTCTATTTGGCTGCCACAAAAACTATGTGTTATTACTAATCAAAACGATAGCAAAGCTTTATACACTTTAAAAAAATTTTTTTTTTGCTTTCACATATGGACATTCATTTTATTTAAGAAATAATATTAAAAAGCAACAGAAAAAAGTATAAAGGATCTTGTGAACAATTGTCAGAGAAGGAAAATTATTGGATACCTTTTGAGATAAATGCTGCAGTTGATATGCAAGACAAGGGAAGTTAGAGTGGTGTAGGAGGGTCCTTCTTTATTTCTGTTGCTTTCATTGGTTAATAAAGAAGCTGCCTGGCCTACAAGATAGGTCAGCCCTTAAGTGGGTGGAGTAGACAGAAGTTCTGAGAAGAAAGGAAGTGTGCCAGACACCATGATCCTCCAGCCCAGATGGATGCAGGTTAGAATCTTCCGATAAGTCACCACCTCGTGGTGACACACAGATTTGTAAATATGGGTTAGACTAATATGTATAAGAGGTTAAAACTAATGGGCCAGGCAGTAATTTAAATGAATCCCGTTTGTGTGTAATTTGTGTATTCTGGGTATAGCCATGCAGGTGTGTGGCTGGGAGCCGGGCGGGACAGAGCCCGCTGCTCCCACCTATTACAACATTAGAGCAGTTTAACTGAACTTTTATTATGAAAAAAGAAACCGATGATGGGGGCTTACTAAAAGGATTAAACAAGTGTCTTTATTCCAGCATCAAAAATAGCAACAACAATTTAAAAAGAGGTGATTTTGATTATGCCTAATCACCAATATCTTTGCTTCCTCTGATATTCTTCTTTGCCTTTCATTACCATTATTCTACTGTCTGCTTCTATAAGATCAATGAATTACATCATTTTCTGCTTTTACTTATCATTTAGAATCTATGTTGGATGACAATATTCATATGTCAAGCAAATATGTCATGTATAAATAGCCTTTTCAATGGCACCCATAATTAAAAAGAAACTCTTGGAAAATGTACCTCCACATCCTCTTGATTCACTAATAACCTCTAGATTACAATGGACTCACTTAAGTTATCTTGTAAATTAACCTTATCTATGTCTAATTATTGCTTTAGTAGTTATTTCTTTCTTGGGAATACTTAAATTATTAGAGTGGCTCTCCATTCTTCAGACTTATTGTCTCCCTTTTGAGGCCCATCTTTGCCCTTTTCAAAACTTTTTAAAACTGTCTTTCTAATATACAGAAGTTCTCACTGATTTGATTTTTTAAAATGTTTTCCTGATCCTTTGTCTGTGTACTGTGTGTATGCAGTGTCTGAAGAAACCAGAAGAGGGAGTCAGATCTCCTGGAGCTACAGAAAGTTGTGACCTGCTATGTAAGAGCTGGGAATTAAGGTATCAGGGGTAGGGAGGAGGGGTAGTGGGAGGATGGGGGGGTATTGGGAGAGCGGCGGGGGAGGGACTGGCATAAGGGGAGAAAGTGTAAATTTTTGAAGGAAAAAAATAAAACAAACACTGATAGTCTGCAAGAGCATTTGTTGCTCTAAAACACAGAGCTGTTTCTCCAGTCCCTCCCTATTTTGACTTACACCACTGTCAGTTCTGATTTCTGGTGCCCCTGTTCAAACTATAAATATTTGGTTAGTTTTGGTAGTCTTTTGCTATCTTGATGATCTCTCATTTTTAAGAGTCTCATTCCACTGTCTTGTCATCTTTATCTTTTTTTTTTTTAAATCACTTCATAGGCAAGCTTCAAAGAACATGTAAAACTTCAGAAATTGAATCTCAAAATGAGTATATTTATATTTTTTATATAGGGAAAGGATCCAGAATTTTCATCAATTTTTAACAGTCCATGACATCGCAAAAGGTTATAAGCACCTGCCACTTTACACCTTGATTCTTCATAAAAGCTACGTTACCTTATAATACAGTCCAAGATTTCAATCTCTCTTTATTGATCCCTGTAAAATCTTACATCCAGGAATATTTCCTTGTGCTGAGTTTGTCCTTAGCTTGTTTACAGGACTCATTTTTCCATA
This sequence comes from Dicrostonyx torquatus, assembly GCA_028555095.1. Lineage (NCBI taxonomy): Eukaryota > Metazoa > Chordata > Mammalia > Rodentia > Cricetidae > Dicrostonyx > Dicrostonyx torquatus. Next base: position 1,354,337 of record JAQHUG010000260.1, on the reverse strand, counting down.
TGCATCACGTTACATTTTTATTTCTCTTGTCATTGCCTATTTTCAAAGGTGTTGTGGTCTGTGTTGATCTCACATGTTAGTCAACAGTTAAAGAGAAAATAATCACCCTAGGCTAAACTCAAATTGGCTAGTAGAGAATGCTATTCTCAACTGTATAGCTAGATAATATTTTGTTGTATATAACTTTTATGTTCTGTTCTCAATGTCTATCTTGACTTTTATCTAATATACCTCTTTTGAACTAAGGTTAGATCATTTCTTGATGCCAATTCTTGCTTTGGTGATAATGTGAACTAGCAAAATACACAAAGGCTAGAATACCTGGAAAATAGATTCTCCGATGTACTTCTGCTTTCTCTTCTAATTGTTTCTGAGTGTTCTAGGTCCCAAATACTCATAGAAATAAAGAGAATATTTTAATAAATATGGTCTAGCCTTGTAGCCATGTAAAAATCACTTTCCAGGCCATAACAAACTACTTTGTGCTTTGCTGTTTGTGGGATGGGTCATGAAACAACAACTATATATTTGTCTGGTTGCAGAATCTTTTGTTTTTGAACTCAGATACACAGTGAATTTACAAAATGTACCTTGCATATGTTTTTGGTGTCTTGACTTACCAGGTTTTTAGCAGCAGTATATAGATGCAATTTGATTTTACTGAATGTTCTCCCTCATTCTGGAAATTATTTGACTGAAACCACGAAATATCAACATTGCTGTGTGTTCTCATCCTTTTTATATGTCTTCATAGGTGTTTTAGTAGAAATTCAAGAGTAGCTGTGTGAAGCGCTGCCAGCCAAATGCCATTTTTCAAAAGTTAGCATTTCTAGGGATTTGCCAGGAGAAGAAGATTCCAAGAGAAGCCTGGCAGCACATTCTAAATCCCTGCTAATTCCAGTGTGTAAAGAAGCAGAAATTTCTTAACTGAAATACTAATACAGAAAAGAAAGTCTTTATTTCTTTTAGATACTTTTGAATATTCCCAGAAGGAAAAAATTAATAATGCCCCAAATAAAGGTTAACCATGATGAAATCTCTAAAGCAGAAAAAAAAATCTACCTTTGACTATTTCCTTTGTTTTCAGTGGACTTCTCATCAGAAATGCCATCCATTCCCCTACAAATCCGGGCCATCATCTTTCCCATTATAAATCCAGCATGGCCTGGTCAGCTCTCCTTGAGCAAAAACACATATTTTAAATGATCATTCTTTCTTCCTTGGATCAAAAATGTGGTTTCTTCAATGGACCAACCTATTGTCAGCAAAACAGAAAATTCAGATTCTAATCATTCATTGACTGATTTGGAAGAAGAAAAAGATAAGGGAGAATGTGGGATTATAATATTATAAACCCATGCTTCACACTTCATTTTGTTAGGTTCCTATTGCCCTTGGATGATACAAGGCAACATACAATACAGACAACAACAGAATCTACTTAAAATGGCTGCAGTGAGTATTGGGCATCAGTCCCTGCCATATACTATGCTCTTATTAAAAGTGATAGCGACAACAGATGAACAATGAAGAAACACCTTTCAAGTTTAACAGAGCAGGTTATATGACCTTAATTACATACAATTAATGATATCATCTTTTCTTTATGTCCTGTGTTCTAAAAACTGAATGTAACTGATGTCTAACTTACAGAAATTTCTGTGACTGAGATAGCTTCAAACTCAACACACACGCATGCACGCACACACACACACGCACACACACACACAGAGAGAGAGAGAGAGAGAGAGAGAGAGAGAGAGAGAGAGAGAGAGAGAGAGAGAGAGAGAGAGGAGAGAGGAAGGTACTCCCTAAGGCAATAGCTCAGCAAAATGTGATGAACTGAAAGGGCAATAAAAAGGTGGTAAGGATATTGTAGTTAACGTCAAAAAAAGCACAGGGGTACAGCTAGTCAGTAATAACATGATAAGAAGTTTACAAGCCCTAAAGAAAACATTTCAGAAAAAAAGTATAAAGCTTACAAGCTGACTTAGAATTTCTGAGCTGTCATTCACAAGCTATGTTTGGATGCAGACCTAAAAGGACATCATTTCTGCAAGGCATATGGTTCCAGTATAGAATCTGTGAAACATTTGAAAAAGTGACATTTACATGAAATATACATCACAGCAAAAAGCTTTATGCATAAAAGAATATAGCAACATCATACGAAACTGAAACCTGAAATTTTTACTAGGCATTAATGAAGATGTCTGGTGCGGCTGTCAAAATGGATGAATGAATAGCTGCCCCAAACACACATGCTGGCTAACAGCCTGCCAGAGATTGGGCAAAAATACCCAGAGTTGAGTCAGATAAATAAAAACTGATGAAGCAGTAATAGTAATAAACAATGTAATATAAAAGTCTGGGTTACACAAGAGACACTTGAGGTACGATGCTAGAATTTTGGAACTGACTGGGGATGCATGCTGATATTGGCAAGCCATGCTCTGGGAGTAATGTTAAAAAAAGACTCAACTGAGTAGTTAATGTTGGCATTATAGAATAGATACTGTTAACCAGTAGTGGTGCATGCCTTTAATCCCAGCACGCTGGAGGCAGAGGCAGATGGATCTCTGAGTTCAAAGCTATCCTAGTCTATAGAGTGAGTTTTAGGACAGGATCCAAAGCTACACAGAGAAATCCTGTCTTGAAACCCCCCCAAAAAAATAAAAAACAAAAACAAAAAAATACACTGTTGAAAGTGCTCCCACATGATATGGTGGCAAAAAGTTCTGTTTCTTAGAGTATGCTAATATTGCATATGTTAAATCCATTTTTGACATTACAAAACCCCTTAACATGCATACGGAGTTATAGAAAAAAGATGCATTAATTATTGAAAGCCTAAACTTGATGTTACACACAAACCCAGTGTTAAAATCATGGTTCAATTTTTAAAAAGTAAACTTGCAACTACAAATTATCCCAGTCTTTCTAGATAAAGAATAGTGTTTCCTGGGTGTGAGGTGGGGGATGAGGCACAAGTGAATACAAGGTAACTGTATTTTTTAAAAAAATCATTTACTACAAATATATTTGGTCTGCATAATAATCATTGAACCTGCCAAGGCCTTGGTGAATCACTTCTCTCTCCACTGTGACCACTTGCTCACCTCACAAATGCAAGCAAAGAAACCTCTACTTGTTTTTCCATCTTTCCTTCAAATATCCACACAATACAAGCTCTCCTTTATCTTCAGAGTAACATCATGTAGTACCTGCTTCAGCTCCTTTCCCTCACATTGTTCCCAATTACCAGCCCATGTGAGCATATCTTTAGCCAGTGGTTATTTCCATGGCTATTTGAGTTCTGAGAGTTAGGAAACTTTGGAATTATTTCAAGAAACATCATTTTGGCTTAGTCCCTGGAGCCGCATTCTAGTACAGAAAAGGAGAGGGAAAACAATCTTGTTGGGACATCTAATTTCTCCAAGTGTGGCACAGCTTCAAACTGACAGAGAAATAGCATTGACCCCTCAGCATGGAGGAATAAAGCTAAAACGTTTCTTCAAATCTCCTGGGCCGTGCGACTCTGAGTTACTAAGCAAAATACCCCAACATCTTCTCCATGTGGATTAAGATAGAGAAACAAGGACTGACAAAACTCTTGAAGGCAAAATTTCAAGGAACTTGGAAATGCGAGACTAGTGTGCTCGATCTATTGGGAGCTCATCAAATCCAGCTGGACC
>JAQHUG010000260.1:1289880-1316047 GCA_028555095.1 Dicrostonyx torquatus | reverse complement strand
TGTACCTGTGCCCCTTTCCCAAATAAATTCTCTACTACACCAGACAATGTATTTACTAATACTATCAGCTCCTTTTTAGTTACTGAAATTTACTATAATTTGATTTTATTTGCTATGAACAGAGGTGTTTTTACACTCCTCCAACAGAAGTCAAGCTATGAAAGTGGCAAGCTTCCATTTCCAGTTTACATATTTTTCTTGGAATGAAGGAAACATCAAGCATGTTAGGCTTTGGCAGAATTCATTACAATTAGACTTTCAATTAATTGTTATTGAATTTAATCGGCAGAAAATAGGTTAGAGTCCCAGTTCTATTATTTACTCTGTGGCTTTGGGCAACTCACTTTAACTCCCCCCACCTCAGAATTTTCATTGGTAAAGAAAGGGGGTAGAAATTCCTCAGGAAAGAGACCATGTTTTCTTTACTTTCATATTTCTAATTTATATATATATATATATATATGCATATATATGTATAAAAGCTTGGGATTATGGAAGATAGAGAGCTGGCTTCAAGTAACTATAAGGTGGTGAATTTAAAGAAGACAAATTCAACCATTACATCTACAGTTAAATATAGAGCTCAATAAAAATCAATAAAAAGAAAACACTATAAAAAATGTAATGATGTTTGCTATCTTACAATTAGATCTACTCATTTCTTGCTATTCTTCATAAATATTTTTACATACTACTTGCTAGAAAAACAGCATTGAGGAGCAATGTAATCTACAAAAGTAAAAACATTTTAACTCTAAGTTAAGTTTAAGAAAACAAGCAGACATTATACAGTGGCAGTATACCACAATTGATTGTGATTAATTCAAATAATAGCAACAAATAGAAATTATCTTCCCTATTTTATAAGTGAAGAAATTGAGGCTGCAGGATTCTTGGTGATTCCTTCAATTGTGACGGTTTGAATGAGAAATGTTTCCCATAAAGTCAGGCGTTTGAACACTTGGTCCTCAGTTGGTGATATTGTGTAGACAGGTTATAAAAGAGATCATCACTGTGTATGGATTTTGAGAGCTTGTAGCATCTCCAACTTTCTGTTCACTCTTTTCTTTGTACTTGAGGATGAGGATGTGATCTCTCAGCTCTTTGCTCCTGCAACCAGACTGCCTGTGGACATGCTTCCTTGACAAGATGAACTCTAAGTCCTTTGGAACCATAAGCCCAAATCAACTCTTCTATAAGTTGCTTTTGGTCATGCTGTTTCATTATAACAACAGAAAAGTAACTAATACACCAATATTATGAAGCCTGATTAGCATTGAACTCAGTTCCAGAAATGACCATGAGGAAAGAATTCAAAAGTTAAAAAATTGTTGAAATGCACATTAATAGTTTAATGTCATATGCTAGGTAAATTAAAGGGCAGAGTGATAAGAAAAAGCATATGCTTAATGATTAAAGAGCATTCTCAGTAAATATAAAATAGAAATTCATAGTGATAGCAAATCCTTATGGTGGAGTTTTACTAGCAATATTTTGTTTTCCTTTCCTTCAGGTCTATAATATAGTATATTTTACAACCAATGGTATATTAGATATGGTGAAACATAAAGCTAATTTCTACATAAAAATGAGGAAATATGGCTCAGCTAATTGCATCTTATCATTTAAAGATATAGAAATCAGATAGGTTTGTTAAGAACAGAGGTTAAATTATGCATTATTGCTCTTAATAGACAATTATGCCCATACTGAAGCAGATTTGTGGCCACAATTTCAGGTTGGAATAAAGACAACTATATGGGGTTCTGATTCAGCACAGATGTCTAGTAAATAACAGATACAAGCAGAAAAATGATAAAACATAAATTTGAACCATGGTACTTATGTAAATATTAATGGACATAATAAAATATAAATTGGACCATCTTGTTAAGGAAGTATAAAAGAACGTGAGTAGATTTTGGAGAGTAGGAAAATATTCTAGAAAAAGAACTTGTTTATTCCAGGACTGAAAAACACAAATGAATTTGAACCATTATATTAAAAAAAAACAGCAAATAAACCAGCTAACCCAGAGAAATGTTGTAACAAGGAGAAAGAAAAAGGCTAAAAGCATAGCATTTTCTACGGCAGAAAATACTGTTTATATCTTCTGCAGATTGACAGTCATTCAGTACTGTGATGCTGGGTCAAGTACTTAGAAGAGAGATAGGATCAAGGAGAGTCTGTATTTTGGGCTTCGATTCACATTCTTAATTTAAAATTCCAGGGGTAATTTCATTTATCACCTATGACTCATTCCCTCTGGGAAGATAATTCTATGAAGTTTTGAAAACAACTAGCAAAATAAAATTTACAATGATATTCAAGATAAAATGTTCTAGAGACCATAGCATGTGTGTCACTCAATAGAACGACACAGGAAAATAGATTCAGAAGCAATAACTTCAAGGTAAATAAATAGCATTATAGCTGATAACAAAATTACAGACAAGTAATTCAAGCGCTCTCAAGGGCCTAACATACTTCAAGGGAAAACATATTCCAATTATCATCAAAAGCTCTCCAATTTTCACAGTTCATCTGTAATAGGCTGATTGCAAAAGTAAAATGTACAACGCAGGTAGTGCTCTATAGTCAGCTGCAACCATAACATCCCATGTAATGACAAGCAATTTGGAATGCAGCACTACTACTTAAGCTATTTAACTCTGATTGCTTGGTATTTATACTGATATTCCTGCTAAAGGGAAGAAAACACACACACACACACATGATGGCGATAAAGAAGTATATTCTTGTTTACCTTTAGCACAGAGTCAGTAAAAGTGAATTAACAGCAGAAAAAGGAAGTGATTTTTATTACAGTACTCATAGAGGGATGTCATTTTCTGTGATATATTCTCTATAATTATCAACAGAGTGCTTATAGGCTTTAAAAAAACAAACAGAGGAAGATGTTTAACTTAAAGAGTGAAAGAAAGTGTCCGAGAATAGGACTGGGTATACCTCTTGAAACTTTGTGAAGAAGGAAAGTGTCCGAGAATAGGACTGGGTATACCTCTTGAAACTTCGTGAAGAAGGAAAGTGTCCATTTTAGGGGCTAGAAATATGACTCAGTGTAGTTAAAAGTATACCCTGCTCTTTCAGAGGATGTGAATTCAATACCATATACTAACATGATAGCTTGCAATGACCAGTAACTCCATCCCAGGGGATTCATCAACTTCTTCTGACCTCCACTGATGCTAGGCAACACAAACATATATACAGAAAAATACTCATATACATAAAATAAATAAACATTAAAAATTAAAGTGACTATTAAAATTTTCAGAAAAAAACAGGTGGTGGTAGCATATGCCTTTAATCCCAGCACTTGGGAATCAGAGGCAGACAGAACTCTTAAGGCCAGCCTGGACTACAGTGAGTTCCAGGATAACCACGGATACACAGAGAAACCACGTCTCAAAAACCTACAAAACAAAACAAAAAAAATCAGAAAAAAACAACTAACTGGGATTAGAGGACAAATATTTGATTTTCTAAGTATTAAGAAAAATGTTAACTTTCCTGCTTAGGAGTGAACACTGAGAAAAGAAAAATCAAGCAAACTTTTGGAACAGATGTGAAATGTTGGGGGACTGTTGTTGTCTCCAGATGTTCCAACACTCTAGTCTAAAAAGTCTGTTTGTCTCAATAACACATAATTTAGTATCCATAGAAACTTTTCTGTCATTCTTTCATTTATTAGTATATCACTTAAGACTTGATTCTCTAATTTATGTCATTCTCTGGTAAAAACATTTACCTAGAAAAGATAATTAGTAATGCTGGATGAAGTTCAGGGTTGTTGGCATTCTGAAGGAAGGGAAAGAGAAGAATAAAATTCCAAGCAAAAGAAATAAAGTTTATTAAAGTCTCAAAAGTATGGCCAGTCATCATGTTTAGGAGCATTAATTACAGTTGAATCTAAAGAATAGGTCTTGTGTGTAACCAAGAATTCCAATTTCCCCTTGAAAATTCAATATTTAGCAAATACGCTAATATCTGATCCCTCTCAGCATACAGGATTTTACCATATCCAAGTCAGATTTAAGTAACAAAATTTGTGCTGACCATAAACACATGAATATGAGGCCATCCACTCATTAATTAATTCATAGTTAATCATGGGCCACAGATTTAAAGAAAACTGAGTCTTCCCCCTCAGCAGCATCAACTGTCAATAGCTCCTCAGCTAGGGCTGTGGCATAAAGTTTAGTTTCTGTTGTTTTGTTTTCTGGACAGAGTTTCTCTGTGAAGCCTTGGCTGTCATGGAATTATCTATGTAGGCCAGGGTGGCCTCTGCCTCCCAAGTGCTGGGATTAAAGTTGTGAACCACCACCACTTGGCTATAAAGTCTACATCTAATATCTATTTCTTGTGCCTAAAATCAAAGCCTTGTAAGCTACAACTCACCTTAATTGCTTTTTCTTTCTTATCATTTGGAACCATAACCAATTCCTTTATCCTTTTACAGGGAGCCTAAGGGGCAGGGGCAGGTCAACTGTACACAGCACTTAGCAAGAAGAGGATATAGCTTTCTGGAACAGTGCTTGTATAGGATTCATAAAGCCTTCAATTCAATCTCTAGTTCTACAACAAAGACAAAAATAACAGTACCCTTTCTTGGCCCTGTGGTAATGTCTGAACCACTCAACAGCTCATCAGGAGTATTCCTGGCATAAAGGAATAGAGCTACTTCAAGATTCACTTCAGTTAAGATGAAAATTATATAAAAATAATGCAGATTACATAAATAGACCTTTGGCACATACTATCATTTTTTTTGTACTCTATGTCTTTTTACCAAACATATTGATGCATTGTAGAAATTTTTTGAAATATAATTTGTAGAAATGGTTGTTGATTAAATAATTTTCAGACCTGGTGTCTCAGTAATTTTTCTATTGCTGTGACAAAACACCATAAATAAGGCAACTTATAAAATAAAGCACTTAATCAGCCTTATGGTTTCAGAGGGTTTGAGTCCATGATGGTGGAACAAAGGCAAAGCAGCAGGAATAGCTAAGAATTCATATCTTAATCTTCAAGTAGGAGGCAGAAAGAGAATATTAGGAATGGCATGAGTCTTTTGAAGCCTCAAAGCTTGCTGCCCTGACTGACACACCTTCTCCAGTAAGGTCACACCTCCTAATCCTTTTAAAACTGTTCTACTAACTGGGGAACAAGTATTCAAAACTATGAGCTTCTTAGGGCCATTCTCATTCAAAGGACCCATCCCCAAGCTCAGGCCATATCTGTGAGCAGTTTTTATTAGTACATCAGGTAGACAATAGCAACATTTTATTTAGATATCAAACTAACTTCCTTTTGATTTCTGAATTAAACAGAAAAAATCACAAAGAGCCCTTTGCAGAAAGCCATTCCAAAAAAAATTAAAATTTTCTTTACATTTCTTTATTGTATATAAAACTTCTACATTTTCTCACCCAGAGTTCTCTCATTCCTCCACCCTGAAAATAAATGGGGCTTCCACAGAGTTTGACATGCCTACTTTGGTCTTTTAGTTACTGTTTTTGAACATGTTTGATCTCTTATATATGTGTTCAAAATGGTACTGTGTCTCTAAGACATGAAGTTCCCAGAGGGCAGAGGCTCTGCTCTTTCTTAATAATATTAATGGGGCATGATACACTACAAGCAGCAGGGTGTTTAATCAATGCCTTAGTACTTGGAGATTCATATATAAACAGGGTGACCATGTGCGTGATCATTCAAACTAGGACGTTTCTGAGAGTGAATGGGGGCATGATTAATAATTATTCTGGGACAAAGGGCATAATCCAGCACTGTTCTGGGTAAAACATGGAGTTATTAGTTACACTTTTGATTCAAGGGGTTATTCTTTGGAGCTATACATATTTCTTATAATTACAAATTAGATCATATTTTGAGTCAGACATTGTTTTCAAACAGTACAGAAAGAAGGCTCTTTAAAAATGACTCCAAAAGAATAACAGCAAATGTTTTCAAACATGGAAAATGAATTATCTCGGTACAGTACAGACTACTAGGTTACCATTCTTATCCTTACAATTTTTCATCTGGGTATATCTCTATCAGAATGACACCTCATTCCAGCTCTAATGGAACTGAGCTCACTTAGCAATGGTTAGGTTTTGAGGAAAAATACTGAAAAATTCTAGAAACACGTAAATAGATATCTATTTATTCAGCTTTTCTCAAGGTTTCCTCTCAGAGGCAATAGTTCATCAAGCATATTAACATTTCTAAGAATAGAATTATTTTTCACACGTTGCAATCCTCACTTTCCAATCTCTTTACAAACTTATTTTCTTCAGTAAAGTTCTCTAGAAGTTATAGGCTTTAGAATATGTAGAAAAACTTCTCAGATAAAGCCTGTTTGCTAAAAAACTAAACTACAAAAGTTTTGCTCATCTAACATAATAAAAAATTGAAATTGACTAATTAAAGATATATTTCACACTTTCTTTCCCCTTATTTTATTTGCATCCTTTCCTGATGTCTTCACAGTACCAAGAAAACAATAATAATAATAACAAAACTTCAGAAGACTTTCACAAAATTAATTAAAATAAAATCAGAATATGATGGAAATTATTTAGTTCGGGCAGTGTTTGTATATACAATCAGGTTTCTAAGGTCAGCTTTCTATTATATTATGGTATTTCCTTAAGGTTATTTTAGTAACTTGCTACAGATATATTAAGATTTTGCCTATTCATACTTCTTCCAATCATGCAAGTATGAATATCTAAAATTAACTCTATTTTCCTATTGGCAATTTACAAAGGGATGAGGAAGGGAGAGGCATGCATAATATTTTATCTTACATTTTCAAATTAATTCTGAACAAAGCCCAAAGTTCCCATCAAGGTACTTGAAAGATAATGTTAAAATTGTTAACCCCTCTCTTTCGTCTCCTGATTTTAATCTAAAATATGGATTAGAAACACTTAGATATGTTATACTACTTTTAAATTCATTTATGCTCAATATCACAAACTAACCTGAACACTAAGTTATCTATACTTGTCACCAAGTGGCCATACTACAGAAGCATGCTGCTTAAATTAGTCCAACTAATATAAAATCAATCCCCATTCACCAAGAATCTGCTTTGTTTTTACCAGACCTGTATTGGTCTTTTCAGTGTTTATTAACACCACCTAACAATCATTTTACTTCCTCCTGGTACCTATGCAAACAGGCACACCATAGTTAGTTTAACCTTTAAAACTGGTTTCCACAGGAATCAAGGGTATTCATTTCAAATTTGGACCACCAGTCAGTCCTACAAGATTTCCTTTGTTGTTAGCCACTACCACCACCAGCACACTCAGCAGTTTTTGTGTCTCCAAACCAAGAAAAGGAGCTTATATTCAAGGCTTCCAACCAGTTCAGCTGAATCTTGAGAGAGAATCAGCTTTTCTTTCAGAAAACACTTCAGGTATGAGAGAATAAAAGAACATTTATCCTTATATTTCCATTGATTTCAATACCTTTGCGGATGGTTTACTTTAGAACAAGTGTTTAAATAGTTAGCAACTCTAGAGCATATAAATAGAATTTGACTTGTCAAAAGGATGTCGATGGCACCTTTTGAGTGCAATGCAAGTCTAATATCAAGGATATCATGTTTGTTTTCAGACACTTACTGTTGAATTTGCATGCATCTATTCTGACATTTCTATGGGTTTTAATTTTTCCCATTATTTCTAACAAAATTCTTTATGGATTCTTTAGCTATTTCACATCATGCACCCCAGTCCTGCTCACCTCAGCATCATTCCATATCTGCCCCTCACCACTGCAGCATCCCTCCCACCAAAGGAAACTCCTCAAATTAATTAAAACAAAACAAAGAAACAACAAAAACACCTTGCTCCTCCATCTTTCCCATCTCTCCAATACCTCTACACAAACATTGGGAGCTGCAGTGTGTCATGTTGTATACCCTTTTGTCAAATCATCCCCACCCACAAATGTTCATTGTAATCAGTCATTGGTCTGGTTCAAGGCCTCTGGCACACCATCATCACTAGATCCACTCCGAAACTCCTCTTGGACATCCTACTGTTGCCCCGATTCATAGTGATCCTGTGGTAGCAGGTCATAGATGGAGTGGATGTTAGGGAGTGTTAACCCAAGTCCAAGGATGGGGGTTTGGGTGGTAGTTGAGCTGGTCAGTCTGAGTCTCTGGAATTGCCCCTCTCAGGTGTGAACCCAGTGCCCTGAGGCCCATGCCATTGGGGCTAGTTCCCCCAACTCTTAGTGAGGGGTGGGGCCATCTCTCCCGAGTGTGTGGGTCAGCTCTCTGTTTCAGCGTCTAGTGAAGGGAAGAGTCTGCTATCCCAGGGTCAGTGAAGGGTAGGGCAAGCTCAGCACTGCCCTTGGATTTCAACACGCTAGGTTCCTATGAACCCTTTGGTAACAACGGTCATGGACATCAACTCAGACCACAGCTCACGTGGGTTCACAGATGCAGACATAGACCTCAACATCAGCCCTGGCTGGGATGACAAGGTGGCCCTGGATAACAATGCAGGGCACTCATATTGGCATGGCCCTCAGACAACAGCAAGGTAACAGATTGCAGCCTAGATCCTAGAAATCCATGTGTCTTTGGTGGCAACTTGGGACAAGAACATTAACACAGTCCCCGGCTGTGTTAGGATCACAGACTCAGACATGGTCCTCGGCAGCAGTCCAGGCTTGGATGTCACCAAGGACCAATGTAGCAGCACAGGCCACTAGATTGGCATGGCCCCCATGGTTGTATGCCCTCCAACACCAACATGCCCTCTGATGGCAGCCCATACCCCTGGCATCAGTATGGTCTTTGATGATATCAGTAGTCACAGTCAACAAAACAGACCTTGCCTGTGATAGGGCCATGGGGGTTTTGCTTCTTATCCATGCTATTTCAACAAGATAAGAAGCATCCTGTCACATGTAACTTTTACAGTTGATTAATTTTGGCCACATATTCCTTAACACTTCTCCAATGGAGAAATATGCTCAGTTCTTTGACTATTGGCCAATTTTGTGGTCATTTCAACTATCAGATTATCAGGAAATGATTCTGTGCCTGACTGTCAGCTAAGCAATTAAGAGATGGGTAGATTTCATTTCTTATTTCTGGGATACTTGCTCTGATGAAAATAACTCTCCCAAAACAAAATTATTCACAAAACATACCATGCTGTGACAAGAATCATTCTACAATTTGGAGTTGGCCACACAGAAAGAAAAATGTCTAGCTGTTCCACAACTACTTTTCCTATTCCAATTTTGTCTTTAGATATAGGTATGATGTTGATATCATGACATCAAACCCTCTAAAACCCTCAGAAGATTCTCATCTCAGTTATCTGGGAGTGTCTTTATGCATTTGTAATTGAGATCTGATTCGTTGCACCTAGCCAATCTATAGAAGCATGTAGATATTGTTTAAAGAGCTATAGGCTCTAGAATGGTTTGTTATTCAACAAACAATAACTTCCAAGTTTCCAAAAGGCAACTAAATAATTTCTAGAATAACTTAAAATTGGTAGTTCTTTACAAGAAAAAATTGAGCTCATCCAATTAATTTTTTGACATTCCTCACACTAATGTGTATCTATTCCATCCTTCAAATTCTTCCAGTTTTGTTACAACAAAACAAGGTCTCAGCTTTCAATATTCTTTTTGCATTCCCCTAATATTTATGTTTTCTATATGTATGCTTTTCTGAGCAAATTTACATCTTGCAAACTGTAACTTTCTATTATGATATGAATGTACATTTTTTAAACAAGAAGGCAAATACTCCACAGAGAGCTCAGACACACTTGTAAACTAAGCATTACTTCAAACATAATGTAACATTTTTCCTACAGTGTTCAATCCTGGACTTTTCAAAGAACTGGCATTTAAGAAGTAAAGATTTACTCTATTCTCTTCTTAAGACCAGGTATTTCTCACTTTGTATAGGCTTTAGTTTAACACGATATTTAGGGGAAAGTCTTCTTATGAGTTCTCACCCCCTTCTCCTGTCCATTCTACAAACTTTTCTGAGTGTGCATACACTTTCTACCCTTCTTGTTCCATTATTTCCACAAAGGAAAAGAATGAACAGCTAGTAATTCATCAGGTTATAGTGTGCTTCAAATTCTGAAATAGTAGAGATGCCTTAACTATTTGGATTAGCTTCTTAGAGTTTATATTCCCCAAAACAGCCACTTTTCAGTAGATAAGCATTCCCCATACACTCTCCAGAATCTATTTAAATCCTGTAATAAATTACCAGCTTGGTGTCTGATTATACTTATATTATGGAGTTTGGAAATGCGTAAAAAATATCAGATTGCTGAAAAGAAAAGTTCCATCCATGAAATTTATTTTTCTTTGTTCCATGCATAACTACATTAATTCAATAACATTCCTAAAATAAGACTATGCTTATATAAGCAGATAAATAATTAGAAAGCTTATAAATCATTACTTCCTAATATGACTGCAACTAGATTCTATGCAATTTATGGATAAATATGAGAAATGACTACCTCTTTTACTGAATTAAATCCAGCAATGTTTCAATGAAGAGAAATGAAGATTCTTTTGTTCATTCGCAAAAAAAAAATCCCCCAAACCCCAGACATTGTAAAGAAAGATATATCTTTTCACCCATTTAATATATTCTCTCATTGACCTTAAAGTAACTATAAATTTAACACTTGCTACTCTTAATCAATAAGATGGCATGCTAAAATGAAAATAAACTCTTTCATTTTTACAAGAGATTTATGTTAAATAAAATGAAGTTTGTGAAAGTAGAAGAAGCTCAATTTAGTTTCTTTGAGAGGAGTTGGAACAACCTTGGAGCTGCTGAACTGTACTATACATTACAACCACTAAGTAAGATGAGAATATTTATGAAAGACTAAGAATACAATAGAAGTCAATGTCATTTAACACAGTGAAATGTAATTCACTAATAACTTATAAGCTCAAACTTGGAATCCAGCAGTTTATTAATGGACAATTTCATGGGCTTCAATTGGGAAAACCAGAAAAATACAGCTCTGTGAAGGATTTTTTTTTAATTGAAAGATACTGTACTTTGAAAAAGGACACGTTCCTTCTACTAGTTCATATAATAAGTTACACAGACCCATCCAAACTACTGCAAATTTTGATTTCACAAAAAAACAAACTGAGTCATTAAATTCTTCCATGGAAAATTTGCCATGCAGTTCTGTGTCCCTATTTAGCAAAGGTAAATTTAGATGATGAAAAGGAACAAGTATAAATTTGGGATAAAGTGGGCTTCCGGGAAAGTAATGCATGTAGTGAACAGTGCTGTGGCTGTGTACAGGCTTTCTAGAAGAAAAGACAGCTTAAGTTCTTAGAAAAGTGATTGGAAAACATTACTTGATTCTTAGAAGGTCTGTGCTGTGATAAACCACCTTAGAGATGAAGTGCTCTCTGAGGTTATCAGTGTTGGCATAGGCACTAATCTCTGGCTGAGCTGTACTATGAAAGCCTCATTGTGCAGTTGGCCAGGAGAGATCTAACCAGCTTACTGAGCTAACATTGTAGGTCTCCCATTCAAAGGAATCCTCCCTGGTTTCTTATAGGTGTTGTTTGAGGAGACACCCAATTGGAATGGTCAGAGCAAATAACAGATATGCTTACAGTTAGCTGCAATTACTGTAAGATAAAGCAAGACTAGCAGATGAGAAGGCAAATATTGCAAAAGAGAGTTCATGAACTCAGCAGGGGAAAAATGAGCAGCTCCTAGTTTGATTACCAGGCAATTAACCCACTCTACATACACGCGCCTCCACTTTTCACATTTCCCTAATTGATTGCAAAGTTGGCCTTTCTCTCCTGCTACCTGGAAAGCATGCCTTAGGAGCTATTCGGTTCGCACTTAGATTATCTTGGAGAAGTTACCTTCGAAGTTTGAATGTTTGTAATTGAGAACTTCCACTTTCCTTAAACCTCACCAGAATCAGACCCACCCTTATCCGTGACTATGACTCAGAAAATGCAAATGAGAACTTACTAAGAAAAAAAATAACCCTTCAGGGTCACTAACCTCATATTTTTTAGAATAGGCTAAAGTTAATTGGATACATTTAGAAAGTACATACCCCTTGCTGACCCAAACAAATGGCATGATTTACATCAGCTGTAGATTGTCTAATGTATCTGGATGATATTTATTTCAAGGCAGAATTTAGTGGAATGAGTCATATTGCAAAGCAAACATCAACTTTATCCAGCAAAATACACCTACAATATTCCAAGCAGTAATCAACACACCATCATAAAAATGGAAACACCATGAGTGGAACAAGTTGTTAATTGACACAAGGAAGTGCTATCAGTTTCCATGGAAGAGGTCTTTATTTTGCTTATCCTTGTTTTGCAGTAAGTTCTACATTGTCTGATTTTATAAATTAATACATTTTCTTTATTTTTCTGTTTATGTGAAAAATTAGAAAATGATTAGACTATAAATTTTTGCTATGCAAGAATTAAACACCCTTAAAGCAATGGCACACTTTCAAATCTTAACTAGCAATTGCTTATTATATAATTATTTAGTAATTAGTATTTAATATGTACAACATAATAAAGTAGTACATCTAAAATTAAAATCCTGTTACTCTATGTAATAAAGCATTTTGTATAATTTTGTGCACTTGGATTTATAGTATGTCGTTTAAAAGTTTGTATTAACTATAGGACAGGCTCATTTGGAAACCAAAACACAGGTGGTTTTTAGGCAACATTAATGACTTTCTATGTTATCATAACACTACAGGTTTATTCCTACCAACAGCTGATACTCAGCACTATATATATATATATAGTTCTGGGGCTGAGCCGCCTCTCCATCTACTCTTTATTAGTCTTAGGAGCCTTGGAAGCTACGCTGTAGCATGCTGCACACCCTTTTGTCCAAACAGCTTTACTTGCAAATGTGCATTGTGTAGTGTGTTTTTGGTCAGGTTCAAGACCTCTGGCTTCTGGCACACCATCAATACTGAACCTTCACCAAAACTCCTCTCAGATATCCTGCTGTGGCCCTGAGTCATGGAGATCCTGAGGCTATGGTTTCACAGGACCAGTCCCTTCACAGGCTCTGACAGGTCACAGATGGGCAAGAGATTGGGGAGTGCCAACTCAAAGCCCTGAATGTGTGACTGGGTGGTAGCTCATTTGATCAATTCTGACAACTGGGACCACCCATTCAGGTGAGGGCTGGAGACAGCTCCCCTACCTCCCCTGCCCTCCAAAGTGCAGCTCTCCTCTGAGGGACAGGGCCAGTTTTCCTCTGTCATAGGGCCACTATCCAAGGACCATTGCTTACATTTGATGTTGGCATTGCAAACCTTACTTAGACATGATTCCCAAGTGAGTTCTTAGTTCCCTTGATTAGCTGTACGTGTAATTTCTAAAATTAAGTGTTAGGAAAGCAAAAACACTATATACAACGTCAAATTGTTTTTGTACACATGCACATTCACTAGTTTTTACTCCTTTTCTAGTAAAAATAATCAAGTACCTTTAAGGGAGGGGGTAGAAGGGAGAAGAAAGAATTGGGGAGGGCCTGGGGGTGGTGGAGGGTGGAGATAGAGGAAGGGTGGATATTGCAGAAGGGAATAAGATATCTACATTAAGGGAGTCATTTTAAGATTGGCAAGAGACTTGTCTCTAGAGGGGATCCCAGGTATTCCCAGGGATGTCCCAACTAGGTACTTGGGCAGCAGAGGAGTGGGTGCCTGAACTGACCTTGTCCCATAGTTACATTGTTGAATATCTTGATCGTCACCATAGAAATTTCTCATGATGGATGGAGATAGAGCCAGAGACCCACACTCACATCAGAGCAAGGGACTGAGATACCAAGGTCCAGTGGAAGAGCAGAAGGAGGGAGAAGATGAGCAAGGAGGTCAGGACTGTGAGGGACTGGCCCACCAACAGAGGCAGTGTGCTCAATCTATTGGGAGCTCATCAAATCCAGCTGGACCAGGACTGAATGAGTATATGACCAAATCCGACTCTCTGAATGTGGCTGCCAATGAGGACTGACTGAGAAGCCAATGATAATGGCACAGGGACCTATCTATCTCTTCTGCATGTATTGGTTTTTTGGGAACCTATTCTATATGGATGCACACCTTCTTAGACAGAGATGGGGGGGGAAGACCTTGGGCTTCCCATAGGGCAGGGTATCCTGCCCCATCTTAAGGAAGCAGGGGGAGGGCCGTGGGGTAGTGGGGGAGCGGGAGGCCCTGGAACAAGGGGAGTAAATGTAAATTTTTCTTTTAACAAGAAAAAATAAACTTGCTACTTTTCCAAACTTTCTTTTAGAACTTATCAAACATTTTTACATATGTTTGAAAATTGACATTTTTAAACAATCATTTGCTTTCATTAACTGTTAAAAGCAGAAAAATAATCTCTCTGAGTTGTTACATATAAAGTTTCTGAGTTCCAAAGATAACAAATAAAAACAAATGTACAGTTCAAAATTATCATGGCCGTGAACATATGATACCTACTAAAGCAGAAATCTGAATGAAATGTTTACATGAACCATGTCAGTGATTCTCAAAGTATATTCCATGTGCTAAATGCATCCACAGTACAAATCTATTTTTCAAGATATCTGCTCATGAGTGTGTTTCTAAATGTACAGGGACTCTGACATATGGCTACCAGAGTGCCAACACCTCAATATTTAAGGATTTGCAGAGCCAATATAATCTACATTAAAAGCATAGACAGTGGTAGAGATGGTTTCTGTTTGGGATAATAAAGAGAAAGTTTTCATCCAATTACAGAAATTAGAATTTTAATGTTAACTTGGTCTATCAGCATTTGTCTATTAATTCAACAGTTATGTTTTGAATTACATGAAGTACTTTGCACTGCCATAAGCTCTAGCTCAGTACTGAAGAAAACATATATGATTCATGCACATTCTAGCAGGAAATTGGACAATATACAAAAATAAATGAGTAAGTAAATGTCATAGTAGGCGAGATAATAAGGTGTAGCAGGTAAAAATAAGCTGAGGCCAGATCACATGTCCTTTTTGAATGTGACTGTGGAGGTGGTGAGGGAGAAAGAGCAGAAAGATGCAATTTTGAATAAAAAAAACAGTTCAGATGTCTTTATGAGTAAAAGTCTTAAAAGATTAGAAAGAACTCTGTGTATCTATCTGTCTATCTATCTATCTATCTATCTATCTATCTATCTATCTATCTATCTATACTGAATTAAACCCAGCAATGTTTCAATGAAGAGAAATGAAGATTCTCATGTTCATTTGCAAAGTATCTCTCAAACCCCCAATATTGTAAAGAAAGATATATATTTTCACCTGTGTAATATATTCTCATCGAGTTTAAAATAGCTATAAATTTACCACTTGCTAATCTTAATCAATAAGGGGGCATATATATTTCAAGTGCAAAGGAGTCCCAGAGCATGCGAAGTCAAGAACTAGAGAGAATGAGGAAGTAAAGTAGAAGATACGGCTCATTTCTGGGAGAAATATACAATCTGGTTTATTGTGGGAAAGCATTCATAACTCAGTATTCACAAATAACCTTGTGCTTACTATTTAGCCTGACATGGTATTTTTCATATTTTCCAATAGTATTTTAATTCCCTATATAATTTCCTATCTCTCTCACACTAAATTGTGAACATCTTATAGGATAAAATACTAGATCTTTGTATTCTCAGCATTTAACAGTACCTGACGGAGTAATAACCTAATAAATACAAATCATCTTAAGGAACAATA
Source organism: Dicrostonyx torquatus (assembly GCA_028555095.1). NCBI lineage: Eukaryota > Metazoa > Chordata > Mammalia > Rodentia > Cricetidae > Dicrostonyx > Dicrostonyx torquatus. The sequence goes on along the minus strand of JAQHUG010000260.1, from coordinate 1,300,224 downwards.
TTGAAGAGTACGAAATCATAATGCTTTGAAGTCATATGTTTCTATAGGAGGTGGATGATTTAAAAAAGACGAGGGCAGAAAATGTCAGTGTACACTTCAAAGAGCAAAGTACACTTTGGGTTAGCACCAATAGTGGCCAAGGATGAGAATGGAAAAGTAATTCCCAAATTCACTATCACAGGGTTGGAAAACCTCTTGTTTTACAACTGGTCAAGGCAATCTCAGAACAGTGCCATATTTATAAGACATAACACTGAAGAATTTACAAAAGTGAGATAATATTTATCATGAAAAGTTATGTTTATTTCTGATGAACAGAGGCCCCTCAAATCTAATTCACCAGAGTTCAGTTTTCTTAAATACAATCAGCATTAAATTTCTCAGTTAATCACTTCTATATGTCTACCTTCTGTGGTCCTTTAAAAATCAATGATGCTTCAAAAAAAGACTAATAAACTATAGTCAACATTTTAATCTCTAAATTTCCAATGACAGACGTTCAGTTCACTGAATTGGATAAGCAGGCATTCGTTGACACACTAAAAAAAATAGGAAAAAGCCTTATAAGGTTCCTTTTTATGATTATAATTATTTTATTTGGTTATTATCTGGTCAGTGTATAGATTTATATTCTGGACCCTTCTGAGCTTAAATATAAAAATTCCTCCTGCCAATTTTGCCGATTTTCTATTTACCAGCCATTGATTTTTCTAGTGCATTGCCAAATGGAGCTTGAAATTAACATGCCTCTTTCTTTTATTCACTTTCCTTTCTCCTGGCAGCATCAATAACCAGTCCAAGAAGTGGACCTGATTTGTGGCTATGGGATGACTCTTGCTATTGAAACCAACCTACTCTGTCATTTATAGCAAGGTTATTGAATATAAGAATTTCCTAATGAGGAAAGAAAAACATGTTCCACCCCATTTTCTCTGCTCATGATTCTGTGCAATCCTATGTTTTAAAGGGAGATATTTATAAAGAATCAAAACAGAACTTTAAAGATCTATAGATGGACATGAACCAGACTGAGAAAGAACTATTTCAGACAGGGTCTCTGTATTTCAATGTTTCTTCCATCTCCTGTTCCCAAGATATGCTTCTACCTCTCTAGTTTCTGGAACTGTAGGGCTTCCTCACCACCCATAGTGGGAAAGGCTTTGTTAAAATCAAAAGTAGATTTTTTTCATACAATATTTTCTGATTATGGTTTCTCCTCCCCCAACTCTTCCTATATCCTTCCCACTTTCCCAGGAAAGGCTTTGAACTGAAAGTATAACTGAAGAAATGACATCCATGTCTACATTTTTGGATCCAGATAACTGGAGAGTATTGGCTTATATTTCTTACTGTATCAATAAATCATTTTGTAGAGTACCAAAATATATAGGGGAAACAACAGAAAATAAGTCATATAAGGTTTCCGTATACAAAACAGAGATTCATTTGCCAATAAAATATTTTTGAGGTGCCACAATCAAGCATAATATCTTTTAAAGAAATAGTCATTTGTCTTTCCTTCAGGAATATTATGTACTTTCTCCAGCCTCATCATGTCTAGACATGAGATTAGCTTTCACCAATACAGGAAGACAGGAGTGATGCATGCTACTTTCTATAACTTCTCAGAGGCACCATGTAATTTATCACTTGGTTCTTTCCCACTCTGAAATGAAAATGTCAGTCAATATCTCATGCAAGAACTGCTCCTTTATGGCTTCAATTCCAGAGTGAAGAGAATATGAAACAGACTTATAGCCTACCTTAAAATAATCCTAATAAAAGTGGGAAATCAGGTTATGGATCTGTCTCAGTGGTAGACTAGCATGTGTGAATCCCTAGGTTCAATTCCCAGCACTGTGTTTTAAACAATCAACATTATAAGCCAATAAGATAAGGCAACATCTGTACTAGCTTCATTTTTTTTTTCATTGCTGTAATGAAATACCTGACAAGATGTAAATTACAGAAGAAAGGATTCATGTTGACTCATGGTTTGAGGGGGTAGAGTCCATCATGTCAGAGAAGCCATGGCAACAGGAGTTTATAGTGTCTTCACATCAGGGAGAAGAGGACCGGAAAAGGGAGCACTTAGATGGTTTTCTTCTCCCCCACCTCTTTATTTAACACAAGGCCTGTTGTATGGTCCTGGCCACATTCAAAGTGCATCTTCCAGTCCTGGTCCAGTTGGATTTGATGAGCTCCCAATAGATCAAGCACACCGTCTTAGTTGGTGGACCAGTCCCTCATTGTCCTGAACTTCCTGCTCATCCTCTTCCTCCCTCTGCCCCTCCATTGGACCCTGGTAGCTCAGTCCCTTGCTCTGATGCAAATGTGGGTCTCTGGCTCCATCCCCATCCGTCATGCGAAATCTCTATGGTGACAATCAAGACATTCAACAATGTAACCATGGGACAAGGCTGCCAATGGGGACTGACCGAGATGTCAATGATAATGGCACAGGGACCTATCTCTTCTGCATGTATTGGCTTTTTGGGAACCTATTCTATTTGGATGCACACCTTCTTAGACCGAGATGGAGGGGGGAGGGCCTTGGCCTTCCCACAGGGCAGGGTATCCTGCCCCATCTTTAGGAAGCAAGGGGAAGGCGGTGGGGTAGGGGGGGGGGGGGAGGGCCTGGGACAAGAGGAGCAAATGTAAATTTTTCTTTCAACAATAAAAAAAAGATTTAAAAAAAAACAAAGTGCATCTTCCCTCCTCAGTTAATTTTCTCTGGAAAATCCCTCATACACCTACCCCAAGGTGTGCCTTACTAAGGCCCTAGGTGTTTCTGAATCCAAGTTGACGACAGATATTAATCACCACTACTTTTATGAGGCAAAAATACTACTTATGTTTGAAGAATGCAATAGACAGAATGTATATTACTCTTAAATTCATATGTTGAAATATTAGCCTTCATTGTGATCATATTAAAAATGACTTTTGGGGAGGATGTGGTAATTAGATACTGAAAGTAGAGGCATCATAAAGAGTACAAATGTACATTTGAAAAAGGACCCCAAATAATTCTCTATGACCCAGAAAAGAGCTCTAATTTGAGTTCAGATTTCGAATACTTAGAATTATAAAAAATAAATTCATGTGTTTCATAGGCTAATAAGTCAAATGGCACTTTGTTTATATATACCATACATATTATATATATGCATATGTGTGCATATGTATGCATGTACATATGTGTATGTGCTTTTATTTGAAATGGGGTTATATTTTGAAAATCACATATTTAACTGAAAGCATAAGTGGGTAATGCATTTGATATATGAAGTCGACCAATCATCATAGCTTATTCAAACATATATTAAATATGCTCCAAATACTTACATTAGTTTATTGTTAGGCATAATCATCTAACACAAAACCTGCCTGACAACAAATTATTGGATGTCTTATATAATTTGCTGAATATTTACATACAAAAGCTGCTGGTAGCATGGATACTTCAATAGATCAGGTATTTGCCTTTGTGATCATATGGCTGTTTGTAAGCTAAAGCATGCTGTCACTTCCCAGCATGGCAAATGAGGAACAGATGGCTTTCACTAACCAAGGAAAATATCACCTTTGTATCATCATAGAGTTGAAAAAAATCATAAGATAAACCATAAGTTAGGGACTACTATATATATTATATATAAACTACATATAGACATATATATGGTATATGTCTATACACACACATGCATATACATTTATTTTTACTTTGAAGTTTCTTTCCTATTGCTTTACTATCTCTGGTTGTCTGCATATGAATTCCCCCATCTGTTGGTTTTGTGTAGTAGCTTTCTTGGTGTTGAAGTTTCTCATATGTTTCATAATTCTTATTTAAGTCTTCATCGTCTTTGAATATGTGAACATACTTCCTGTAGAATATTTGAATAGTACATGGGCTCTAAGATGTTGTTAGAAGTTATTGTCAGATGTCTCTGTCTCATTTCTTAGACTCAGTAGTTCCAAATTAGTATTTATATTTCTTTATTGGCTGTAGCCAATAAAGGGTAGGTTAAGTAGTGAATTATCTTTAGTAACAACCAGTGGAGACTTTTAAAAGCTATTCAGTTTCTGGCTTTGGACTTCAAATAGAGAACTAAAGTACAGCTCCTTGCCCTTTACCAAGCTTATGGCCCTGACAAAGGCCCAAAGCATGCTTACCATGCAGTTGAGGAAGCTAGGGATTCGGATATTCACTCCCTAGGGCTTTTTCTGTGACTCTAGACATGTCCTGGCTTTAGTAAAAGTAAAAATATGTTTTTGGAAAGAAAATCTTTGAACTTAAGTTATAGGTCTCAGAAAGCTTTGACCTACTCATGCTCATAACTTGTAGTGCATTAGATTTCACAATCCTAAAGGAGTAAAAGTATATTTGGAGTCCAGGTTCTTCATACTTTGGGAGGCTTCAATGACAGTGATGACATTAGCTTACTACTCAGTACCAAAATCCCATAATGGGTGTTTTGGACTTTCAGGACTCTCTCTCTCTCTCTCTCTCTCTCTCTCTCTCTGTGTGTGTGTGTGTGTGTGTGTGTGTGTGTGTCTGTCTGTCTGTCTGTCTCTCTTTCTCTCTCTCTATCTCTCACATATTATTAAATAAGCCATTTGGATGAACAGAAATGTGATGTGGGAGTGTTCTCTTGCATTTTGTATTACTCTTATTGGTTGAATAAAGAGCTGCCTGGCTTATAGATAGGTCAGCACTTAGGTGGGCGCAGTAGACAGAACGGAAGTTCTGGGAGGAGAAGAAAGGAAGTGGGACAGACGCCATGAGGCTCCCTTCGGAGATGGAGGTACCTTAGAACCGTCCGGTAAGTCACCCACCTCGTGGTGACATACAGACTTTTATAATGGGTTAGTTTAGATGTGAGAGCTAGCCAAGAAAAGGCTAGAGATAATGTGCTAGTCAGAGTTTAATTGAATACCGTTCTCATGTGTGTTATTTCGGGTGCAGGCGGCCAGCAGCTGAGCGGGCCAGCAGCTGGCGGCTGGGGAACACAACCTGCACCCCCCCGCGCAATTACAACAGAAATGCTAACTGAAGCTTATTTTCTACATGTTAAAATTTTTGTAATGGCAGCTTCATTAGAGAAGACAATTTTTTTTTAGTAGAAAACTTCAGTATGGTATGTTTTTAAGAAAACTGTAACTTTGATAATTTAGTCTGACTTATTGAGAAAATTATGAATAGACTTCTTCTTTCAGAGAATCATTTTAAACTCCAAAACATCTTCAAACCATACTTTACCTATTATGAACATTTAGGAACTTATATCAATTCTTAGGCTGATTTTTTCCCTCCATTTTTAAAAATGTGAAAATGCCTCTCAGATTCTCAAAACAAGTTTACAACATGGCTGTATATACAATTCGGGCAATTTTACACTTAGAATAAGAATATCTCAACCGAGAACTCGGGACTGTGGATTGCTGTCATTTGCACATAGGAAGAGAAATTATACCATAAGGGAGACACTGTGCTTCCTCACTCACAATACACAATTAAGAAATGACAAAATAAACAAATAAAAACTCTAAGTTTCCTGAAGGTAATTTTTCTTTCTTAGAAGGATAGGATATAAGAATGCTAGTAGAACCAGTTAGACACTATAGTAAGATAGAAAGTCACAGATCAAAATATGCTATCCTGATGATTTTCCTCAACAGTGGAAAATTAAATTCCAAAGTATGCAGAACAGAGTTGGAAGGCATTTTCAATTGTGCTGTAGTTTTGAAGGACTCCATCAAAGCTCATGCTGATATTTCATTCCATTCATTCAGCAGAGAGATGGTAAGAACTTATAGGAACTCTACTGTTTGGAGGAATGGATGGTATGACCTAATTAAGTTAAGGCCATTGTGGTGTTGCCTTAAAACATGAAGGCCTTCATTCTCTGTTATTTTACATACTCTCTTGAGACTCTATAGGGAGTCCACATCAGAAATCAGGCATTGTTCATATGTGGCCGCCTGACCCTGAATTTGTTAGCCTTCATGACCATAATTCAGATATACTTTTTGTCCTTATACATTATTCAATCTGAGGTATTCCAGAAACAGATATGGCAGAATGTAGGCAAACAGAGGTAGTAATTGAGAACACAGATTAGAATCTGTTAAAGTCACACATGGATCTCAGTTGTCCAAGGTATGCTGTGACTTTGACCAGTTGTTTAATTTCCTAGACTCTCAGTTCCTAGGTATAAGCTTTGGGATTCTATGCATTGCAAGCATCCAGATAAAATTGTGCTAGAACAAAACAAGCAGTCAATATCTGTCAGTCATTATTACTGTTCAGAGTTAAATATAAGACCACAATCCATGCAATTTTAGTGACTCCTCCCACTATATTTCCTCACAAGATAAATAATAATAATTTTACTGCCTTTTTTTAAATAAAAACTTTCTAAATAACCACCTTTATGTAGTTGTAATGTTGAAATGAGACAATTTACATTAAATAAAGTTCCTAGCCCAGTGCCAGGTATATTATAAGAACTCAATAGGTAGTCACTATTCTCATACTGACCACTAAAAAAATTTTTGAGGAAAAATATTATTAAAACATATTTACAATAGTAGAGTGGTCATAGATTATAACAACGCCACTCACATTTCAAAACAGTACCTCATCAAAAATATGTGAGCTGATGGACATATTAATTACCCTAATTTATTCCTTCCACATTGTTCAAATAATTCAAAACATTATACTATGTCCCCAAGTGTATGAAATTACATTTGTCAATTCAAATTAAAACTAAAAATACAAAATAGGTTGTATTTATAGCTATCTCTTAGAATTGTGATTGAGAGACACAAAGATATTGTAGATAGTCCTCCCATTAAACAAATATACAAGATTTGAATTTAAGAAATCCCTTATAATAACTTTCCTGACAATTACAATGGAGGCCTAGGAAAGTTTACATTATACAATACACAATAGTGAATATGTAAACTTTAGTATTTGATACTAAAAAAGTGACTATTTAAGTTAAGCATATATTCAGAAAGGAAGAAAAGATCATTTAAAAGACCTTAAAACATCAGTGTTAAAGCAGAATGATAAGAAAATGTCTCACTCCAGGGAATTTTCTGTCCTTTGTGAGGAATATTAGAATCCTTATTTGACTAGAAACTGTTTTTAAAGCTGAGGATCTATGTAGTACTCATTAGCTCTGCAAGGTAGACTTTTGGATTTGTCAAAATAAAATTGATTTGTATAAAAATTAATTAGCAGTGTAACTCACAGATGACTATAATCTCTTCCCCTTAGAAAAACTAATTGCAAGGCAACAGCATCACAGGAGATTTTGTATTTATTCAAATTTCTACTGCCACCAAAATAGTACCAATGTTTCTTTAGGGATCAAATAAACAACAATTATACATGTGTGATTAGGTTAAAATGGCAGGTGCCTCATTGGGGACAAGCTATCACAATCTTTTTTCCTTTTTAGTTGCTGCTGTTGCAAATATCCTTGATAGTAGACTTTAAACAACATTAAAAGAAAAGGGTTAGCTACTTTCTTTAATTCTCCTTATAGCATGCCTAAGTAATAAGGAACACCCTTAAAAAGGATAACTTATCACAACAGAAATGTCAGTAAGTGTAGAAACACATGAATATACAGAATTTCACAGCTTTGCCTAGGAAAACAGAGCAGAAATCCACATTAACATTCTAAGCTATCTTCCTGATTTTGCAAGACAGCTGAACTGTTCATTCTTGCAACTGGATTATTCCACTTGTGTTCCAGAGAAGAGAGCAGGACCTTGATGTTCTTAAGACATTCAAAGTCTTCCTAAAATCACTTTCTAACTAGGTCTCCTGGAAATAGTCTCCTATTGGATCTCTTTCCCTCTGGGCTTGCCTCTCTTTAATCCACTTTTAATACTGCAAATGTGTGATATTTTTCCCATCGTTGGTTCCTTAGTTCCTTTAATGATGAAGATTGAGTTCTTTAATGTGGTGTAAAAGGCTCTCCATCAGAGATCTCTACTTAACTTCCAGTTTAGCTTTTTATCAGTTTCCACCAATATTATGATTCTACTTCCTAAATAGATTTCATATCAATATCTATGAGTTGGTTCACAGGCTCACTGTAATCACTGCAGTCCTTTAAGGTTTTTCAACTAGATTGTAAAATTACCTTCTGTTTGGTCTTCCTTCTTTTACACTTGACCCTGTCCAACCCATTAGTTAACCTTCAAAGAATGTTTCTGGCTCCCCTCATCATAAGCTTCTTGTGGCTTCCTATTTCCTATAGAACAAAGGGCAGGCTCTCCCCAGCTTGGTTGACAAGGCCTTTTATATACTGTGTGTGCATTCCTAACCTTATATCCTCTACCATGACTGCCATCGTTCCCAACATTCATTGTAGCACTCACATATAGATTCAAAGGGATGGCTTAAATAAATATTAATGAGGATATGGAGAGATATTTGTTTCTGCTGAGTAAGTTCAACAGCTAAGATTTGGGGGAAAAAAGAGTCAGCGCTACACTGCTTTACTTCTTGCACAAAGCTCTTATTTTGCCTGTATTCCTCCTCCATTGAATTTTTCCATTCTAAAACTCTAAATGAACTTTCTGATTTTGCTGGTACTGTGATTTGAACTCATGGCCACTTGCATCCTAAGTATCATAGAGTTATGGCTCTACCTCCTTCAATCACATTTTCATAGGGGCTTTTAGGTTTCAGGACTCCAGCATTTTCAAAGCACATCTAAAATACTTACACTATTCACAGTAGCTTCAGCTATTTTTAATGGGCAATGGTTACAATGTTTGCTGTGGAGTGAAGAGCCACTACTACATACTAGAATAGACAGTTCACTCATTTATGCATCTTCTGAATCATAAGGCAGAGGTAACCTTTTATTTGCACAGCTAACATTTGAATCCCTACTCATTCATCCATTCATTCAACTGTTATTAAAAGGACAGCATTATAAATAATAGACTGCTCATACAATGACTTGTCAGTACCTGTTCTGAGTCCAACACAGTGAATATTCAAAAGGAACTCCAAATAAGAGCTCAAATACTCCACCCTCAGTATTATTGGTTTGCACTTTTCTACAACTTGAAGCAGTTACTTTCACATTGCTCATCCATTGCTGTCTTAGGGCATGTTCCAGAAACATAGTGAGGAGCAAAGAATATGAGACTTAGTGATTGTTTCTGAATGAGGACTATATTTAGCCTGAGGGGAATCTCTTTCTGCTTAGCCTCTACAGTTAATTGATCAATCTATAAAACTGAAATGAAAAGGAAAATATAACATGGGAACCCTAAAAGATTTTTATAACATATCATGGAGGCTAAATGAAAGTCAGTTAACTGGACAACATGTAAAATTGAAGAAAGGTTGCTCATTGCTTGGCTTACATTCCCTCTGCTTAATGATAAGAGTTCTAAATGACAGCTCCACACCCAGTTTCCCTCAAGTGTATGAGACTTTAGGAGTTCAAAAGCTAAAGGTAGCAATATACTTTGCATGAATGAAAGATGGTTTCATATTAAACAAGTCCTCCCACACAGGAAAGAAAATAACCATTTTCATTTTTGTAGTTAGATTAGTTTAAGTTATTCAGTTCAAACTATAAACTATGCATAATCTTTTATCATGATAGAGTTAAGCATTAAGAAATCAAAGATCTTCAGGGAACACTCTTTAACCTATCATCATTTTAATCATAAATACAATGATTATGTCTTAATTCATGAAAACTGTCTCTGATTGGCTAAGCCAGGTAGTAACAGACAGTTGTTTACAAACCAGAGTACTGCCTTGTGAATTAATAAATGTGCTCCTAAATTTTGTTGACATGTAATGTATTCCAGACATGATCTAATTTTACAGAGCATAGGATTACAGCAGCTGAAGAAGAATTTCTTAACTTATTCTCAGGATTTAGTTCTGTAATCTGTAACTGGACGTTTTTGAGGTACAAAATAATAGAAAGAGAAATGAATGCAAGCTCCTACAGAATGCAGCCCGTAGAACAGTGAAACATCTTATTCTCGGTACACTATAATAAACAGGGATGAGTATCTCCCTCTCCAGCCTTCACCATAAAGAAAATGCTTTTACATATCCATGAGTAATTAAATGATCAGTCCTCAGTAGTGTAGAGGAGGTGTTTTTGTATCCTTGGTAGAAAGGAGTTTGCAGAGATAACTGGGTGGCAATAATCTGACTGGGTATCATTTGTTTACACATTCAAATTCCCCTTGACCATATTGTTAGGACATTAAGCTTATAGCTTACAAGCCTGCAGAAGCTAAATAGCAAGGTGAACCCAAAGAAAAACATATATA
>JAQHUG010000260.1:1265106-1287053 GCA_028555095.1 Dicrostonyx torquatus | reverse complement strand
GGGGAGGGCCTTGGGCTCCCCATAGGACAGGGTATCCTGCAACATCTTAAGGAAGCAGGGGGAGGAGGTTGGGTAGTGGGGGAGCGGGAGGACCGGGAACAAGGGGAGTAAATGTAAATTTTGCTTTTAACAATAAAAAAATAATTAAATTAAAAAAGAGTGAGGTAAAATGTATTTTACTTATTTTTTTAAATGCTGTTGGTAATTGTATTCATCTGTTAGAGCTTTGAAAATAAAACATCACATACTGCATACCTTAAGCAGCAGAAGATTATTTTCTTGAAGTTCCAAAGAAAAGGAGTCTGTGACAGTGATACTAGAAATGGTTTCCTTTAAGGTTTTCTCTCCTCGTTTGTGAATGGCAGTCCTCTTTCCATACCTTCATGTACTGCTCTGTCTATAACCTAATTCTAATAGCATTTGTCTTTATATATAGCTATTTACACAAGGCATATAACCACATATGGTCAATTGGCTCAAAACCTACTCTTATAGGCTTAATTTTAGTCTTAATTACCACTAAATGTTCCATCTCCAAACAATTCCTATTGTGTTAGGATTTATCCATTCAAACTCTGGAGCACAATACAGTTAATAATAGTAACCAACAACTTTTCCAAGGCAAGCAGCTAATTGCTGTTTATTAATCTGCCCAATATCAATTCACTTCTTTCAATTAATTTATTTTATTGAATGTATCTGAATGTTTGCATGCACTTATGTATGTGCATTACATGTGTCTTTTGCCTGTTGAGGCAATAAGAGGGCACTGGATCACAGAGAATTGCATTGTGTGAATACTGAGTCATCTCTAAGAACAAAAGAACTCTTACCTACTGAACATCTTTCCAGCCCCAAAGCCACTTCTTTAATGCAAGTTGAAAGAGCTCTATATCCAAATGTATTTTAGCTTTCCAGATACATTTTTCATTTATTTTCTACATCTCAGCAACAAAACAATTCTAAATTGTACCTTGACATTTCAGTAAAATCCTATTTGTTATTTCCATTCAAATTTGTTTTCTTCTGAACAAGTCTTTTCCTGGAACATGTATTTCCCCTTATACAAACATTGTATTACCTAACATACACTGGGCATATATGAGAGAGAGTGTATGTGTACGTATGCATGTGCCCAGTTGTGTGTGTTTGTTGAAATAATTTAAAGAATATTTATTTTATGCCCTGAGTGTTCACATATGTCTGGCACATATGGACATACAATAAATATTTGTTAATAAATTGGTGAATATCTTGGTTACTAAATGTCATTCCTAGGGGATTCCTTTAGCTTTATAAGGCTAAATTCTAAAACTATACAATTAAAGTAATTTCCTATAAGCTTTTTTTTGGAACACTGTCACTTAGAATCCAGACATACAGAACACTGACATTATTTGTATTTGCATTTGGTCAAAGGAGGAGATTCTTGTATTTTTCTTGTAACCCATTTAGAGTGGCTTAGGCATCTAGATTACATGGCTGATAATAAAATTTTGGAAGCAAACATGAAGAATCGTAGGGAGAAGTCAATGCCAGGTTTTGTGAAGCCACGATTACATGCCAAGAAGAATAAACTCTATGGAAGAGTGAAAAAAGGGAGGGAGTTACACAGTTTCAGTAGGAGGGGTAAAGTATTCAGAAAGACCACAGGGAAGCTTGACTTAACTGAAGAATTCTTTAGCAATGGTTTCATCATTTTCCGATTCAGTATTTCAATTTAACAAACTGCTTCTTACTTTACAGGTGTGATTAGTCACTAAGACCTTTGTATTGTATCTTTCAATACTAAACATGGAAACCAGGATGTCATGCATATTAGTCAAATGACCTCCCACTGACCTAAATCTGTAGCCCCAATATGATCTTTTCTATTTTCTAGGCATGTTGATTTTAAATATGCTACATGAAAGCAAAGATTTTTTTCTTTTTTTTATTGTTAAGAGAAAAATTTACATTTACCCCCTTGTCCCAAGCCCTCCTGCTTCCCCACTACCCCACCGCCCTCCCTCCTGCTTCCTTGAGATGGGACAGGATACCCTGCCCTGTGGAAAGCCCAAGGCCCTCCCCCTCCATCTCAGCCTAAGAAGGTGTGCATCCATATAGAATAGGTTCCCAAAAGGCCAATACATGCAGAAGAGATAGGTCCCTGTGCCATTATCATTGGCTTCTCAGTCAGTCCCCATTGGCAGCCACATTCAGAGAGTCTGGTTTGGTCATATGCTCATTCAGTCCTGGTCCAGCTGGATTTGATGAGCTCCCAATAGATCAAGCACACTGTCTCAGTTGGTGGGCCAGTCCCTCATGGTCCTGACGTCCTTGCTCATCTTCTCCCTCCTTCTGCTCTTCCACTGGACCTTGGTAGCTCAATCCCTTGCTCTGGTGTGAATGTGGGTCTCTGGCTCTATCTCCATCCATCATGCGAAAATTCTATGATGATGATCAAGATATTCATCAATGTAACTATGGGGAAAAGTCAGTTCATGCACCCTCTCCTCTGCTGCCCAAGTACCTAGCTGGTGACATACCTGTGAACACCTGGGATCCCCTCTAGAGACAAGTCTCTTGCCAATCATACCCCTCTGCTCCTCGACTGCACCTTGGGAGCCCATAAATTTTTGATGATTACTATGTCAAATGTGTTTCCATTTAGGCTACAAGTCAAAGAGTAGCTTATTCTGTTTAATATTTTTGTAAGGACAACAAATGACATATAAAGACAAAGGTAGATATAGAGAAATAAATCGAAAATCAAAAAAAAAAGTGTCAAGCAAGCTAGTAAAAACAACACAATAGAGTTTTTTCCACACCACATTGAGATCAATTTTCAACATCTAGTTTGAGATAGAGTGTTCAGTATCTCACCAGTCCCTGGGATATTGAAATAATAGTATTGTTAGAACACTTTTATATCAATGTTATTATATTTATGACATGGCTTTCTTATAAGCACTCTTTTCCAGGTTTACTTTTTCTTTAAATAATATAAGATGTAGGAGGCTGAAACAATTTAACTCTGACAAGTTTAAGACCCTCCTTGGTACCCAGGCTGCCTGGCTAGAAAACTATCAGCAAAACACTCAGATGTATCCTTCTTATTTACACCTGGCTCCTGTGAACAGCCTATTGACTCTTCAAGGGAGAAAATAATACAGCCACCATGCTGCTTTTACCAAAACTCAAGTATTGCTTCAGAAGACACAGTCACAGCTACAAAAGTTTCCAACAACTTGCTCTAGATATGTTGCCAACACAAGCTTTGGCAAAGTCCAGATGATCATGAAAACCACTACCACTCAGGAAAGAGGACAAGAACTTTCCCTGGTAACCCAGCAAAACGCCTACTAATGGTGAAAATGGAGTCCTTCATATGAAACTCTGTCATGTCTCATGCAAACACCCTCCCTACTACATAAGAAGGCTACCTGTTTGGCTCATTTTCTTGAGTCAGTGGGGAGATGTCAACCTGTTTTGCCCTCTAAGTTTGCAATCTTAGAGCCAATAAATGGTTTCTCCTAAATGTTCCTTCCTTGCCTCCTGTTGATATTGATTATTAATTAAGCAGGTAAGATAGAACATGAGATACACAATGTCAGATGATGCGGGTGGTGAAAGTGACAATAGCAACTGATAGCTAGCCAAATAGTTCTGGCTCAGGCAGAACTGGCAGGGAGTAGAGGCAACAATGAAAGATAGTGAATGTAGAGATAGGCTAGAAAGAATGAAGGCAAATGGCTGTGAAGTGCCATAGATGAGAAATTGAAGGAGTAACAGGAAGATGGCCAGCTTTTACTGTCATGGGTCCTCAGCACCCTAGGCTCAATAACTGTACTATTAGACACTGGAGAGTTGACCAATTTCAGAATCCAAAACCACTGGAGAATTGCAACACCAGCAGGTGCCGCACTGGTAGGTATTTCTTGCTGCCTGCTTCTGCCACAGGGCCACAGAAATTGAAGGATTAAAATAGCTACTAAATGTTAGAGCCACTGGTTGATATAGGCCAGAGCAATAAGCCTCCAACCTGAGAACCCAGACTTGAACAATAGGACCCTTATTCCCAAGGTGTTGAGAATAAGTCTCTTGGGCTGATCAGTCCAGTGCATAGGCCATGGGTACTCTTGGACCAAGGCTGACATAACTGGAAGAAAATCTCTGAACTGACTCATGATTTCTATTCAGTAGAGCCAAAATTCCCCAGCCTATTAACTATACCCAATTCATGTTGAGATATAGGCAAGTAGTAGAGTTCTTCACTATTTGGTTATATTTAATACTGAATTACAGGGCAAAGATTGCTCTTTTCCAGCTTCTGCCTCTAATAAATGGGCTAATGTGTCTGGCTAAGTTAGTGACAGTATTTGGTCCTGATAGCCTGACTTAATCAATCTATTTAATTTATTGATCAAACCAGCAGTAAAAGAACGTTCTCCCTTAAATAGGTTTGTCATCTAGAATTATAGCGCTAAATGTATTTTTAGAATCTGAAATTCAGTTATCACATGACACACTGTCTGTCTTGGAAACAGCTTGCAAAGAGAAAAATCGAAAGATTAAAAAAGACTCTGTGGCTTTAAGTAATGACCAGGAGGTCAGACTGCAAAACTGAGCTGTATTCTGCCTGTCTACTTCACTAAAATTGCAATGCAAAGCAATATTACCTCCAAGTAGTTTTAGGCTGAAGCCTGAAGTTACAGTCATTAAACAGTATTACATATGTTGTGCTGAGCAGGCGTGCGATAGGTTATGATTTTCTAAGGTCCATTATGTTCATTACAGAGAAGATGACTACCTTTCTACACCAGTTAGAATAAATTCCCTTCCAATCCATATCAAATAATGAGGCTACCTCCGAATTACAGCTTCATAATACCAGTCTGTGAGAACCACGATACCTACCGTTAATTAGGATTTAGGGATGATACCTACATTAACACATGCATCCTGTCGGTAAGTCCTGCTATACATAAAACTCAGAAACATCATATAATGTGGTTAGGATTTGACCTTAGGTCAATTAAATTCTGAAAATTGTGCTCTTTTTATTGTATGTGGCTTCTCTGATCTGATTTTACTTGCACATATAATTTAACATTCAATTATCAGTGTTTTCCACACAATTCAGTCGTTTTATGTTACTTTTTTTTTTGCTTCCCTTTACTTTTGCCTTCACACGTCAAAAAGATTCACAGGTAGATAAAGGACCATGAGTCAGGGTACCCGTGGATACATGAGTGGCATACCAAGGAATAAGAATTCACTAACTTTAACACAGCATTCAAAATGTGGGAAAGAACATTATAAAATTATAGCACACACACACACACACACACTAGTAGCCTCATTAGAAATAAATTTAAAAGTCATTTGAACAAAATCTCAATGGGAGAAGAGCTAAGCAGGGTAGGTCAATCAAGTCATTATCTGTATAAATTGAGTGCCATATTACTGTTGCACAGTTTTAGAGATGTGGGAAAAAGATTAATCTCTGGTCTTCCTTGCAATCCCATTGTTATTTATTTTCAGCCAGCCATCTAGCGAAAGAATGACTCTTCCTATTCAAAGGTTAAATGAAAGGTCATTGACTCTTGAAGATATTTTCAGATACTATGGGGAGAAAATTGTCTTGTCCTCATGCCTCTATGTGGAATATCATTTCATTCATAATAAGGGGATTCAAGCATTTTCTTATAAGCTTTTTTCAAATAAAATACTTTCACAAAAATATCTGAAATACATTTTACACCAAATTGAGACCGAACACATGTGTGAAAGTTAACATAGATAATGGATTAAAATTGTTAAATTTATACCTTCTATGCACCTCAAAATTCCTTTAAAGAGATATGGGTTCATAAAACTTTATAAAAACATAAATACATTTCAATATTATTTGTTTTAGTTGCTGGTTTTAATTGAATACAGCGGATTCTTGTTGGGAACTTATACTTTAAAAGTTATTTATTTTTATTGGAGGCTGGAGAGATGGCTTAGTGGTTAAGAGCAATGGCTGTTCTTCCGAGAGGACCTGAGTTCAATTCTCAGCACCCACATGGCAGCTCACATCTGTCTTTAACTCCAGCTCCAGATCTGACACCCTCACACATGCAGGCAAAACACCAATGCATATAAAGTAAATAAATTACTTTTTAAAGTTCTTTGTGTATATGTTAAAAGTTAAAGCAATTTGTGTGTACATATATTTGTGTGTGTGTGTGTGTGTATGAAAGTTAGAGGTCCACCTTATTTTGGGGGACAGTGTCTCTGACTGTGACCTGAAGCATGTAACCTATTAGACCAATTGGAATTCATGTCTTAGAGATGCACATATCTCCACCATCCAAGAACTGACATCATAAGCACACACCACTATGCCCAGATTTTTCACATGGGTAATGAGGATTGAACTTAGGTAGTTTGTGAGGTAATCAGTTAGCCAATTAAATAATCTCTCCTGAACTTAAGCTTTTACAAAACTTTGAACCATTGTAAAGACAGGCATTTCCATCACTCCCTAATAACCAACCTGTTAACAATATAGGAGACAGGTTAGGGCTGGCTTTCTAGACTTCAGAAACAGATTTATAGTTTGTCCCAGGGTCTTTAGAATAACCATTACTACTTTGAACTTTTTGAGGAGTGCTAAAGACATAGAAGTTATAAATAGTCAGGACTGACAGATGCTGATTCAGTAAAATGCTTGATGCACAAGCATGAAGATCTACATTTGGATCCAAAGCACTTCCTCAAAACACAAGTTCCACATCCCAGTAATCTCAGTACTTGAGCAGGGGATTGAAAGGAGAAATTTATGGGTATGAATGGTTAGCCAGTCTAGTTGAATCTATGAGCTAAAAAAAAAAATTCTCGGAGAGCCAGTGAGATGAGTCCACATGAAACGGAGCTTGCAACCAAATCTGATAACCTGGTTTCAAATTCAAATACTTACAACCAAATGGTATTAAGAGATAATTGACATCTATGAAGTGTCTTCTGACCTCAACAGATATGCATATGTACATGTGTACAGACAGGCGCACACGCGTGCACACACACACATACACACTAAACAAACAAGCAAATAAATGATATAGACCTCTGGCCTGCATGCACACATGTGAACTCACAGATATACATCCCCCAAACCAAAATAAATCCATATATATAATCACATAAAGGAATTCTAAACAGCTGGGTAGTGTTGTAGTAATGTTCTCAGCCTGCATAGTAAAGACAGTGAACTTTAGAAACAGTAAAGATTAAAAGACAGCTAACTTTAGAGACAGAGAACATAATTTTTGAGGGCAAAGGCGACAGCTAGCAGATTTGTTTCCAAGTTACTGGACTACTTAAAAGCAGATTTATACTGCAATCTCATGATCTGGTTAAAATAAATTAAATCACAGATTATAAGTCCTTATATAGCACTGCAGAAGTCATTTCTTCTCAATTTTATCTATGAATCATAGCTTTAAAATATTCTACTCTTGGTAAGCCACAAAATGTATTTTAAACATAGTGTTTGAAGGTAAGTTTTCCAAAGACCATGAAAAGCTACTTTGAGCCGAATCAATGTCTTACCATTATATATAAGACATTAGCATTAAGCGTGGCAGAACTGGAGTAAAGTGATGTACAAACACACGAGTTCACAAGCATAAACTTTTAGAGGGATTTTAGTCATCTATAACCTTTCATGGTCACATGGAAAACAAGTTCCGTTGTGGTAGACTAATTTCTGTCGTGCATTTGTCACATGGGCTTTTGTAGCCTTTGTCCTGCTTTTTTTCTTGTGTGACATCTTAGATAGAAACTGACGTTCCGGACTCTCAGAGGCTTTTGCCTTTGAAATAATAAATATCTGAAGGGCAGGTGACCTCAAAATTGTCTCAAATGGATTGTAAACTTGGGCTATCAAATATTCTCATAAGATTAAGTATATCATCAAGTGGCTTGAAATATGAAGGGAGGTTACTAGAGGATAAAAACGGGGAAGAGTGGAGGGAGGCAAAGAGGACTAGGAAGAGAGTTACTAAGGAAACAACACCATAAAAATGCCACAGTAAAATCCAGTGCTTTTTTGCTAATCAAAAATAATATAAGGGGAAAAGGGTTACCAAATTATTCCATTTAATATCCTTCTAATAAAATATTATGTTTTATCTATTTCATTTTATGTTAATGATCTTCTAGTGTATGAAAATAAGCAACAGCAGTTATATAAGTCAAAAAATACCTTAGATAAACTGTAAACTACATGCCAGGCACTGAGTCAAGTGTTTAACTTAACCCATGCTGTAAAATATTATAGCTTCCTCATCATCTGGAACTTAACCTATGCTGTAAAATATTATAGCTGTTCTCATCATCAGCAACTTAAGAGAGTTAAGGACATACTCTGTGTACTACAACTAGCAAATGGCAGGGTTGAGACTTCTTACCTTCAAGCTGATTTTAAAGCCTCTGCTACTCACACATTATGCACTCAAAAACACATGCCTTTCAAATCTGGGAGATACTTTGCTAGAAATCGGAACTATTTCCCATACCCTTGACTTAACCTCTGCTATTAGGCTGACGTTTTAGCTTTCTGTATTTTGAATTACAATTTTCTCATTACATGTTAGGCATGGCTTCTAGCTCACTCAGGCCCAGATGGCAATTCCCTTTTATAGTTCCTTCGTCTACATTGCATTTGCTCCATGAGTTGCCCTTTGAATTAGGAACTAACTGTCCAGGCACTAGGTAGCTCTAAGCTAATAGCTCATTGACCAACCTGAATTTCCTACTCAGAATTTTCTGGAACTGGATCTGCATCTCAGAATAGAAATGTCTGTTTGTGAGGTAAGAAGATGGGCATTTTCTTTATATTCAATGGCAGGGAAGTTGATACTCAGACCAGAATTAACAGATCTGTTGCTCTGGGGGCTAGACGTACACCCAATCATCATTTCTAGAATCACCAAAGTTTGCCATGATGTTCACAAAGACTTTTGGCTGTTTGAGAAAGATTTGGTGTTTGGCATTTAGGGACTAAATTGTTGCAATGGTTATTTTCAAACATGATAAGCAGTCCTCAAGAACTAGAAGCACTGCTCAGCAAGGAAGACACAGTATCTTCTTTCTTACTGATCCAGTCAAGAGATCAGTGTTGTATATGCTTCATGCTTCACTCCTATTTTGTCATTTTTCTTAGTAGAGTTCCATCACAATTGAGTGTTTTCCTCTACTGCTGTGCTCTTGACATTCTTGGTTTACAGTTCACTTGCCTCCTTTTAGATATTGCTTTGCAGCATTCTCATACATTTTTCAAATATTCTGCCTTCAAAACGTACCATTCTATTTTTTTACAACAACATCCTCAAAGGCAAAAATACTCTTTCTTTTGTAATCAGTCCCGACTCTGCATACAGTGGGTGCTCCACACATGCTATTTATTTGAATATACTATTAATGGAGAGTGTCCTTGGCTGTTAGAACCCAGATTTGTACTCAGGAAGTGAACAGACAATGGCAGAACATTTCTCTGAACGCTTTCCCAAATAGATTGTGTGGAAGGATGCTGTGCTTTTTCTGTTTGTGCATGGTTAAAACCTAGATGGTGACTCATGGAACAATGTCACATTTCAGTTTTAGAAGTGATTATGAATAATTATCTCTGGGCTTTAGTTCAGGAAGCAAATAGGAAGTTTGAATGAGTTCCACCTTAATAAAATCAGTCAGAGCTGCCTGATGGCTTGCATAGCTGGTTCTGCAAACCTAGGCGTATTCAAGCACATGATCTAAGCTGGGTAACCACATTTCAAATCCAAGGCATTATCATGAAAGATCTGAGTTCCCACCAAATAATGTCTACTTACCTGTTTTTACGGTGCATAGACTTAAGACAGCTCCATCAGCTTCTACATGTTGCCCAGATGATTTTTCTACAAACATTGTTTAATGAGCAAAATGTCATACTCAAATACATTTAGTAGTCCACCACTGACCAGGAAGCAATTTCAGAGCTCACTACTTGTTAGTAGAGTTCCATCACAATTGAGCGCTTTCCTCTACTGCTGTGCTCTTTTCATTCATCTTAACCGCAAATTCTATCATGCAGCCACTCCACCATATCATTTAGTGATAATGTCTGACATAAGTATTGGTTAATGCTTTTTAAAAAATTACTGTTGTTTTGGACTATAAATGCCTCCCCACCCTGCAACTGCTGTGCTCCTCTTTACCAGTTTGAACAGGCTAATTTTAAGTCCCATGTTATAATATGTTCCAAATATCAGTCTACCATTCACAAGCCACTGTTCCTACTAACACTGGAGATATTCTAGGACATTGAAACTTTACCCAATCACTCTAAACACTTTACTTACTGACTCCGTAACTAGTTGTCTAACATACTATGGTAGTTTGAATGTAATTGCCCCCCATAATCTCCTAGGGAATGGCACTATTAAGCAATGTGACTTTGTTGAAGTGGGTATGACTTTATTGGAGAAAGTGTGTCACTATTGGGGTTAGGGATTCCTAGGCTCAGGATACTACCCAATGTGTCAGTTGACTTCCTGTTGCCTGCAAGATGTGGGACTCTCAGCTATTCCTCTGGCACCATGTCTACTTGCATACTGCCATGCTCCCCACCATGATGATAATAGATTAAACCTCTGAATTATAAGACAGTTCCAATTACATATTTTCTTTAGAAGAAGTGCTGTGGTCATGGTGTACCTTCACAGCAATGAAACCCCAACTAAGACACACATGATCATAATCTCATCTTTTATACTACACTATACAAAATTATATGCATGGTATCCCTCACTTTGACAGAAGTGCAAGATTTACAAACGCAAATATTGATCAATTTTCTTAAAATTTTCTCCCGTTTGTACAAATAAGCAGCTTGTTAAACACCTCCTTTAAAATACATTTAACAAATTTATGTTGGACTGTGTTTGCAAAATGCCTTCCATGCAGATGTGCAATTTTCATTCCACACAAGAAAATAGGAGTAGATACTGTTGATGCCCTACGTAAACACCATTAACTGGGGCAAACGTGCATCCACTTGTTACCCAGGTTGTGTATTTGGGCTGCTAATGATTCACAACTTTATTCACCTTGTGAACTGAGACGGGACACCTCCCTACACATTTTATAAAAGTTTATTTAGAGTCAACCAATTACCAAAGAATGACACAAATAGGGAGACAAAAGTCCCTCTCTCTTACCCAGGATCAAAGCACACTTACAGATCTAATCCACTTTTCTATGACCCCAATGTGAGCAAACTATGCTTTTCCAATGACATGACCTCACCTAGTTGCTTCTCCTGTTTAATCCAATTCTTGACACCATTTCATCAATAAACTTTTTACCTAAAAATTCTAATCTCAGGCTTAGTGTCTCAAGAGTGTATATACTTATGACAAAAGTATGCCAGAAATGGGTCTTCAGAGATGAATATTTATAACTGCTTCTTCGGAGAAAATTTTGGACAAACTGTTAACAGGCAATAGACCATCAATAAAAAACAATTACTGTTCTTGAAGACAGGCATACAAAATGTTGGGGTGACTTGCTATCAAAGAAGATCCAGCCCAGTGATTCCCCAACCTCGTTTTTCATCAACACAGACTTTTTTAATCTATTATTTTCACAAGGCAACAATGTCTGTGAATTTCAACGAGGTTAGAAGAATGAGTTCAAGCTTAGATGTGAGGGTTAGAAAGGCCTCAGAGTTGATTCTAAATCTTCATTTGTTTTTTAACTCAGAAACAGAAACAGCACATTGCCAAATACTCCAAGGTCACCTAATTATTTTGTGGTAAAGGTGGGAGCAGAGCTCATTTCTCTACGTGTCTAAGACAGGGTTAATCTAATGTGGTATTTTACAATACACACTTTCTGGGATACTACTTGCTAGTCTTAGGAGATAACTCTAAATAAAAAAGAAGTTTCAAACATTTCTTACTATGCTCTTTTCCTAGAAATTCACAGTGGAATAATAAAAGCTCTAAGGAAGAAAATATCAAAAGATCAATCTTTAAACTTTAAAATTTACTGATTATTTTTCTTTTTCCATGTGGTACCTACTAGATGTTATCACTCAGATCAAGTGACACATGGTATCTACAGGAAAAAGACAAGCTAATTTATTATATTAGGCTATTAGTTGGTGTTGGAAAAATTATCTTTTGGGAAAATTACCTTAGTAATTGTTTATATTTTTATGTTTAATTGGATGATAGAATAAGCTCAAATCTTGATTTTACTCATGAAAATGAAAAGAAGAAAGAGTAGGAAGGATCACAGAAGGAACAAATCACTTGACATTAATAATTTAAGGTTGTCCCAATAGATGAGAATCTATACAAATAGATAATTAAAAGTTAAAAGTTGTGAGAAAACTTCTAAAAGGACCATGGGCATAATCATATAGTATATAGAAGTTATTTGTGTTCTTAGTTCACTTTTGGTATGCTCTATACAGAGTATTTAGAAACTAATCATATTTAAAAAGGGGTATGTTAGGAATAGAGAGATGGCTCAGTGGTAAGAGAACCTCTTGCTCTTGCAGAGGATATAGGTTCAGTTCCAAGCACCTACATGGTCACCCACAGCCATCTGTAATACTGTTCCAGGGAATTCAATATCCTCTTCTGGCCTCCATGGGCACCAGGCATGCACGTGGTACCTGACACATGTTCAAGCAAAAACTCATAAATGTAAATAAAAATATTAACAAATATATTTACAATGGTATGGTTTATAAAACTATTTCAAGTCTAAATGGAAAGACATTACAATAACGTGAAACAATTAGAAAGTAACAAAAATGACCTATGTAGTGCATATAGCTAAAAAAGGAAACTTGACCACGTGGAATAATATCAAGTTGTAGAGTATTAAATCCTAATACTAAACTTTTCCAGAAGTGAGAAAATCAGTTTTATACAATTCACTTATTTAACCTGGACCTGTTTTCCCAAGGAGAATTTGTAAATTAACATCCTCATGATAGTATGTTTCTAAAACACCTAAACAAGTGAATCTCAGATGAGGTGGGTCTTGCACAGTGTTTTGATGGTTAGCTTTCAAATAAAACCCAAAGTCATATTTTCATTTAATGCCTTAATAATGGACAAAACATATCACTACATGGTTAATTAGCTACCTTTAGATTAAGCAAATGTGCTCTGGGTAGCACCATAGCATTCTTCAAGGAACTGATACTAGATTTGGTACTTTCCCATTTTCAGCAGCAAATCAATATTGAGTGCCAACAGAACAAGTCTGAAAATGCATTCTTTCCCTTGAAATAAAAAGACAAAACCCAAGTTTTTGAGGAAAGGAAGCGAAGGGAGAAATACTTTAATTAAATTACAATCTCAAAAAGAAAAAAGCTAAGTTTAACTATTGCAGTAGGGGAAAAGACAACAAGGGAGCTGAGATAGGGTGTGAGGGACTGGATCAGTTCATCATTTATTTGAAAAGCAGTTAAAAGGAGGAAGATATGCTAAAAGGTTTAGTTATGGGGCAGGTAGAATCTGGCAACAAATCCTACCTGAAGGAATGAAAATTGCTTTTATACATGACTAACCACGTGAGTAGAACCCTGGTGAAAAACAATCACAGTCCCAGTTGCATTACCATGCATAAAGTAGACTCAAGAACAGAACTGCCAGAAAATTATGTCAACTCTTCTTTTTATACTTTTATTAATCAAATAGTTTCCATGAAGTACCTGTTTCTATGTAAGGCTATGAACGAAAATACTAACTCTCCATAACTATAAATGAGTCATTTCTATGTAAAATATACCTGGTTTTCTCTCCCTACCACCCCAAGTTATAGGACGACCATTTTTCTCTAAACATCAGCAATGGATGCTCAGGGAAGACAAAAAGACTTTTGTATTATTAGGTTTTTATAAACTGTCTTCCAAACATAACATGCTTTTTTCAAGTCTCATTTTAGGTACTTTATCACTGTTAATAGGCCAGAGATAAGCAAACAGGATGATAAGCCCTATTAATTCAAAACTTAATAAACCTCATAACTGTGTAGATGATGAGTCAAAGCACAAGCAACTCCTGACAATAAATACTAAAACTAAAGCAGAAATAAATCATCAGAAGAGGCATATTAGGAGGCTAGGGTATGGAAAGGGGTAAAGAATCACAGGAGTTCCACAGGTTCTCAACACACTCTCTCAGGAAACTCTCTCTCTCTCTCTCTCTCTCTCTCTCTCTCTCTCTCTCTCTCTCTCTCTCTCTGTGTGTGTGTGTGTGTGTGTGTTTGTGTGTATGTGTTTGCCTGTGAACAAATAAGTGTAAGAAGGCCAGTGTTGTGTCTTGTTTTGTCCCGTTTGACTGTCAACTCATGGAGGCCTGCACTTTTCTGAAGAGGAAACAGGGAGAGTTGATGTGGAGGAGAGGGGAGGTGGGGGTAGCTAGAAGGTATGGAGGGAAGGAAAACTGTGATCAGGATTTGTTGTAAAAGAGAAGAATCTGTTTTCAATTTTCAAAAGGTCAGAAGTCTACTTTGTCTCTTCCCCTCACTTTCAACCATACTGCAAGAGACAGTCTGTCACTGAACTTTGAACTTGCAGTTTTAGCTACACTGTCTGACCCTGAATCCTCCTGCCTTGCCTCCCAGCCTTGGAGTCACAGGCACATTCTTCCAAGTCTAGCTTTTACGTAAGATCTGAGCATCTGAACTCAGATCCACATTCAGCAAGCACTTAGCCCACTGAACCATCACCCAACTCTCAGAAAGATTTTTATAAAAGTCTTTCAACAACATATTGAGCAATAAGAAGGGGTGGCATGACATGAGGGAGAAAACATTTGAACATGCCCATATTCTGAGACAGAATCTTATCGGCCCTTTACAAGTAGAGCTTGATTTTAGAAATCATAACTAAATGTTAGATGAAATACTTCTTTTCAGACATCAAAAATATTACTTTTGTGGCTGACATAAAAATCAGTAGCTCCATTCTTTGGGATATCAAATTCAATTCTGAAATTTCACTTACGTTATCAATAAAGAAAATCCAATACATTACTAAAACCAACAAACTAAATCAGAAAGACATTGGATATACTTATATAATCTTAAAAAGAGCAAAGAAAACACTCTTAGGGTCCTCTTTGCTGTCTATCTTCTCTGGAGTTGTGAATTGGAATTGTAGGCTGATTTTTCTTTGTTTTATGTCTAAAACCCATTTATGAGTGAGCACATATTATATTTGCCTTTCTGGGTCTGGGTTACCTACTCAATATGATGCTTTCTAGACCTTTTCATTTGCCTGCAAATTTCAAGATGTCATTTTTTTTCCACTGTGTAGTACTCCATTTTGTAAATGTACCACATTTTCCTTATCCATTCTTCGGTCAAGGGGCATTTAGGTTGTTTCCAGGTTCTCGCTATGACAAACAATGCTGCTATGAACATAGTTGAGCAGATGTCCTTATGGTATGTTTGAGCATCCTTTGGGTATATAGCCAAAAGTGATATTGCTGGGTCTTGATGAAGGTTGTTTCCTAATTTTCTGAGAAATCATCATACTGATATCCAAAGGTGCTGTACCAGTTTTCACTCCCACCAGCAATGGAGGAGTGTTCCCTTTTCCCCACATCCTCCCCAGCATAAGTTGACATCAGTGTTTTTGATGTTGGCCATTCTGACAGGTATAAGATGGAATCTCAAAGAGAATTGTCCATATGAACTCATTTCAGACTGAAACATCCCAGTGTGTAGTTGGGACACCTAAGGAAGACATTTCTAACCTGCTCCTATGAAGGAAGCTATTTTCTTCATGACAATTTCTGTAACAGATTATAGAAAGTTGTCTATCATGAACAACAAATTCATGAAAGAAATTTACACCTCTCTAGGAAATGTTTACGTTCCTTTCACAATCCTTCTGCTTAAAAAGTTATACCAAGAAGGCCATAACCTCAAGTAAAGGAAAAATAAAACAATGTGAAAGTAGATGAAAGGAAACATTTTACATTGACAATTGGACTTTGACATATCAAATTATGTTCACGCTTAAATAACATGTTTTGAAAACTGCAATTTCTCCATTTATCCCATAATTACGCATAATTTTTGTAAAAAAGTAAATAAAGACAAACTGGAGTGACCAAGGGAAAGCAAGATAGAAATGGATAGATGGTATGTTTAATGTTTTACCTTCTAGAAACCAAAGGCATCATTAAACTGGCTATGATAAAGATATATTTAACTTCAAGACCTCCACTGTCTGAGGAAAATGCCTATTTACTGGACTTAAAATCACATAACAAATACATTTCTAAAAAAGCATCCTGAGGTCCACTTACAAATGTACTACTGTATAAAGAAATTTCAAATAGCATTGAACAACACAGATTGATTCTTATTTATGCAAAGGGGAAGTGAGATACTACTAAAAAGAAAAAATAGAAGTTGCACTGTTTTGATTGCAAATCTCATCACAAGTTCACAGTACTTTTAGATGAGACTAATAAACTTCTGTTGCTGCAGTGGTATTTCATTTATATATTAATAAATAAAATTTGCCTGAAGATCAGAGAGCAAAGAGCCCCATTGGTCAGCCTTACAGACCAGGCAGTGATAACACACACCTTTAATCCCAGTAGCCGCACTAGTTTGCCATAGAAACTGGGTGGTGCATGCCTTTAATCCCAACCCTAGAGAGGAATGTAAGACTGGAGGAGATAGCTCACAGACACAGTCTTATTCTGAGATTTTTGGAGGCAGGATCACCATTTCAGACTGAGGTCGAGGTAAGAGCCAGTGGCTGGATGTTTTGCTTTTAAGTCTTCAGGTTAAAACCCAATATTTGTCTCTGTGTTTTTATTAATAGTGCTACATGTTGCCTTCAATTACATGTAACCGGAATAGTAAAAAGAGATCAGAAAAAAATGAAATAGATAGTTTTTTCAAATAGAGAAACATAGAAGAATATATTAATTAGATGACACATGAAGAAAGCCACCTAAATTGGCTTTTGATAAAAGTTAATAAAATCGATATAGATTCTCAGCCAAAAGTAGGATAAGTTTTGAAAGGAGAATTCGAATTAAGGTCCACAAATGAGGTCAAATCTCAGAATAATGCATAATATAAGTGGTAAAAATAACTATATGTACAGTACATGTTTTTAAAAAACCTAGCAACAAGATATATGCAGGTTGCATAATTTCTAAACTAAAAGCAGATTTAGAGTTGAATCATCTATATAAGAATCTTTGCTCCCTAATTATTTATATAAGTTTGGGTAAGTTATATATTTTACATACATCTAAATCTGTAATTAATGGGTAGCATCATTGCAACCAGAGTTATAGTGATAATTAAATTATATTAAATGCTCAAAAGAAAAAGTAGTATCTGAAACATAATTAGCACCTGACATCTATTATCTTCTTAGGTTTAACTATGTTTTCCAGAAGTTTTCATATTTCAGCTATTGAGCTTAGGTCTGCCTCAAAGGTAAAACACATAGCTTGCAAGCATGAATCCCTGGATTCAATCATAACCAAAACATCCTCATATTTAAACAATAACTCTTTGATAAGCTAGTCATAGATAAAAGACTGATAGTAAAATCATATGACATGATAAAAGAGACACATCTATTTATAACTTCCAGCAATTGTAGGCAGAATACCTGAAAAGACACATAGTTGAAATTACCTTCAATTCTTTTAAAAAATCAGCTAAAGTGCTCTATAATGGCCACATATAGTCAGCACAAAGCACTACGTTAGCAAGTAAAAGATGAAGCCTAACTATTATTCCCTATCTGCATCTACTTACAGTTTATTAATTGGGATCTAGGACATGAACCAGTTGATAAGAGGGAGAGAGTAGTGCTAGTAGGTTACAAATAGCAGTCATTAATGAAAAAAACCCATCATTAATAAAACACAGAGTATAAATACATAGATAACAAGACATTCTCTGTATTCCCAGGAGATGAAGAATCTAGATACAGAAATAAAATACATATCCATGTGTATAATGACAGCTTTTGTGAAAATGTGTAAGAGCTAATTACGCATAAGTTACTACAGGAGTTAAGTTAATATTGATGGTGGAGTGAGTTTCTATTCATTGCCATGTGACACTGTGATGTGATATAAGAGAATGTGAAATACAGTTTTCCCACACTCCTCTTTATTGTGGACCTAACTGTAAGACAGTCATAGACTCATTTAATAGAAAAAAATTAGAATTCAGAAAGATTAAATGAATTGAACACAGTGACCGAAACAATAAATGGTAAAGCAGAAAAATGAAGTCTGTCTGACCCTATAACATTATGGATGTTTTGACAATATGGATGGTCTTGAGTGAATTTTCCTGATTATCTGTAGGGTGTGTGATATATCCACTAAAATCCTATACAGTTCTCTTCAATAATATCAATCACTTGCTTCCCAGTACAAAGAATTCCATGTATATATCCACCCTTTGAGTAAACGTACTGCTAGGCTCCCTAGTATAGGCAGGTGTGACATGACACTAAAGAGCTAACAGAAAGTACTCTCTGCAGCACAATAATGCATTTCCTCAACACTGACCTTCCTTTTTTGCTTTATTTTTTGGAGAGAAATGCAGGTGGTAATAGTTGATTTCTACCAAACTGCAGGTCTAATATGGAAGTTCCCTAATATTTTAGTAAAACAAAATGTTAGTTCTATTTTATAATATTTTTATTGAGTTACTATATATTTATTTGATTTGAGTTTTATTGATTAGCCATCACTGCCTGTTCTGAGCCCTATGATATTACTTGATCTCGTCACTGTCTTTATATTGTCTCACATCTACTCACTGTCAGGAATTAGATTAACCATTGCATGATCTCTTTAATTTCCTCTATTCTTTAATTATAGAAAATTTTCAACATAATCAGAGAAGAAAAATTTCTTGAACTAAATAAGGGCATGCCTATAAAGGAACAAGAAGCTTACACAACAACAAACAGACTGGACAAGAAAAGAAAGTCTGATAGCCACATAATAATCAAAACACTAAACATACCAGATGAAGAAAGAATATTAAAAGTGGCAAAGGCAAAAGGCCAAGTAACATATAAAGGCAGACCTATTAGACTCATACCTGACTCAATGGAGAACCCAAAAGCTGGATGGGCCTGGACTGATGTCTTGCAGACTCTAAAAGACCAGGGGTTTCTGCTATACCCAAAAATACTGCCAACCACCATAGATGGAGAAAATAAGGTATTTCATGACAAAGTCAAACTTAAACAATATCTATTCATAAGCCCAGCCCTATAGAAGGTAATGGAAGGAAAAATCCCAACCCCAGGAAGTTAAGTACATCCACAAAAATCACAGACAATAGATAATCTCATACCAGAAAAACTCAAAGAAGGGAAACATGCACACACATACTACCACCACCAACAAAAATAACAATTATCGGTCATTAATATCTCTCAATATCAATGGAATAAATTCAACAATAGAAAATACACAGACTAGTGAATTGAATATGAAAACAGGATCCATCATTCTGCTGCATACATGAAAACACACCTCAACATCAAAGATAGGCATCACCTTAAAGGAAAGGGTTGGAAAAAAGATTTTTCAATCAAATGTGAACCTAAGAAGCATGCTGGTATATAGCTATCGTGATATCTAACAAAATAGACATCCAACCAAATTAAATGAAAAGAGCTGGAGAAGGGCATCATATATTCATTAAAGGAAAATTCCACCAAGATGATACATCAATTCTTAACATCTATGCCCTGAATACAAGGGCATTCATGTTTACACAAGAAACATTACTAAAGCTTAAACTATACATTGACCTTGACACATTAATAGTTGGAGACTTTTATACCCCACTCTCATCAATGGAAAGGTCATCCAGACAAAAACAAAACAGAAATATACTGGAGCTATCAGACAACATAAACCAAATAGAACTAACAGATATCTTCAGAACTTTACACCTAAATACAAAAGAATATACCTTCTTCTCAGCACCTCATGGGTCTTTCTCCAAAATTGACCACATACTCAGTCACAAAGGAAATCTCAACAAATACAGGAAAATTGAAATAATCCTCTGCATCCTATGAGACCACTACAGATAAGAGCTGGATTTCAACAACAGAAAGCTGACAAACTCATAGAAACTGAAGAACTCCCTACTAAATGAATGCTGGGTAATGACGAAGTAAAGAAATAAACTAGATTTCCTAGAATTGATTGCGATTTGCAATGGCAATTACAAAATGATTACAGGACTAAGAGGAAAGCTCATAGCACCAAATGCCTACATAAAAAATTGGAGAGATCTCATACTAGCAACTTAACAGCACCCCTGAAAGCTCCAGAACTTTCATCTAGGGGTAGATGAAAGGAAATAATCAAAATGAGAGACAAAATCAATAAAATAGAAGCAAAAAGAACAATACAAAGAATCAGTGAAAATAAGATTGGGTTCCTTGACAAAATCAACAAGATAGACAAACACTTATCGAAACTAATAGGCATAGAATATCCAAATTCACAAATTCAGAAATGAAAAGGGAAACATAACAACAGACCCCTAGGAAATTCAATGAGTCATTAGGTCATACTTCAAAAAACTTTATTTCACATAATTGAAAAATCTAAAAGAAATGGACAGTTTTCTTGATAGATACCACTTACCAAAGTTGAATCAAGATCAGATAAACAATTTAAACAGAACTATAACTCCTAGGAAATAGAAGAGTCATTAAAAGCCTCTCAATCAAAAAATGCCCAGGGCCAGCTGGTTTAGTGCAGTATTCTACCAGACTTTCAAAGAAGAGTTAATGGCAATACTCCTCAAATCATTTCACAAAACAGAAACAGAAAGAACAGTACTAAATTCATTTTATGAGACCACAATTATCCTGATACCCAAACTATACAAAGATTCAACAAAGAAAAAAATACAAACCATCTCCCTCATTAACATAGATGCAAAAATTCTCAACAAAATGTTTAAAAATCAAATTCATAAACACAGCAAAAAGATTATTTATCATGATCAAGTAGGCTTTATTCCATAGATGCAGAGATTGTTCAATATATGAAAATCAGTGTAAACCACATGATCATCTCATTAGATACTGAAAAGTCTTTGACAAAATTCAATACCCCTTCATGATAAAAGTCTTGGATAGAATAAAGATAAAAGGGAAATACTTAAACATAGTAAAGTCAAATTACAGAAGGCTCATAGCCAACATAAAATTAAATGGAAAGAAACTGAAAGTAATTCCACTAAAATCAGGAATAAGACAAGGTTGTCCATTCTCTTCATATCTATTAATTATAGTACTTGAAGTTCTAGCAAGAGCAATAAGACAACTGAAGGAGATCAGGAAGATACAAATTGAAAAGGAAGAACTCAAAGTATCTTTATTTGCAGATGCTATAATAATATGCATAAGTGATCCCAAACATTCTACCAGGAAACTCTTACAACAGATAAAAACTCCTTCAGCAAAGTGACTAGATACAAGACTAACTCAAAAAAATCAGTAGCCCTCTATATACAAATGACAAATGGACTGAAAAAGAATACAGTGAAATAATACTCTTCACATTAGTCACAAGCAGTATAGTTAGGCAACCCTAGCCAAGCAAGTTAGAGACTTATACAACAGAAATGTCATAACTTTGAAGAAAGAAATTGAAGAAGATATCCAAAGGTGTAAAGATCTCCCACATTCATGGATAGGTAGAATTTACATAGTAAAAATGGACATTGTACCCAAAGCAATAAACAAATTCAAGCATACCCCATCAAATTTCAACAAAATTCTTTATTACCCTTGAAAAGACAATACACAATTCACAAAACAAAACATAGGGTAACTAAAATAATAATTAGCAGCAAACAAACTTCCTAGG
>JAQHUG010000260.1:1244766-1264541 GCA_028555095.1 Dicrostonyx torquatus | reverse complement strand
AATCCAGATTCACTAGACCTGTTAGAAAAGAAATTAAGTAATAGTCTTGAACACATTGGCACTAGAAACAATTTTCTGAATATATCACTAGTAGCTCTGGTAAGAATGTGGAGCAAGAGAAACAGTCCTCCATTGCTGATGGGAGTACAAACTCATACAGCCACAATGGGAATCCATATGGCGGTTCCTCAGAAAATTGGGAATTTATCTACCTCAAGATACAGCTATTTGACTCTTAAGCATATACCCAAAAGAAGCTAGACTCTACCACAAGGACACTTGTTCAACTATATTCATAGCAGCTATATCCATAATAGCCACAAACTGGAAAAAACCGAGATATCTTTCAACTGGAGAATGGATAAATAAAATGTGGTACATTTACACAATTACTCATCTGTTAAAAACAGTGAAACCATGGAATTTGTAGGGCAAAGGATGAAACTACAAAAAAAAAATTATCCTGAATGAGGTAACCCAGACTCAAAACGACAAACACGGTATGTACTCATTTATAAGTGGATAATAGTTGCAAAGTAAGGGATAACCATACTACACTCCACAGTCTCAGAGAGACTAGGTAACAAGGAGGGCTCAAGTTGAGGTGGGGTATGGGTCATCCTGGGAATGGGAAATGGAATAGATTTCATGGTAGAATGGGGGCACATAGGAATGGGAATAGGTGGCATCAGGTGGGAAGGATGCAGAAAAAGAGTATGGGGAGAGACTACTGGAAGAGGTAGGTATTTAGAGGGTGATGTGGAAACCTAGTGCAGTGGAAACTTCCTGGAACCTATGATTGTGACCCTGGTGAGGGTATGGAGCCTAAACCATTCAACTTCTGTAACCAGGCAAGGCTTCTACTGATGGGACTGGGACACCAACCCAGACATAAAAATCTATGACCCACAACCTAGCCCAATAATCACCAGAAATGATTTTTCCCAGAAGTTGGTAGGAACAGGTACTCAGAGCCAAGCATTAAGAAGAGCACAGATAACTGCAGAAGAGGAAGAAGGATTATAGGAGCCAGAGGGGTCAAAGACACCAGGAAAATACAACCCACAGAATCAACTAAGTCAGGTCTGTAGGGGCTCAGACAGAGACTGAAGTGACAACCGTGGAACCTATTTGTTTCTGCACCAGGCCCCCTGCATACATGATGTGATTCTTTAGCTTGGGGTTTTTTGCGGGACTCCTAACAGTGGGATCCTAACAGTGCGAGCAAGGGCTATTCCTGACTCTTGTCCACTCTTAATATCCTTTTCCGCCTACTGGGTTGCCTTGTCCAGCCTTGTTATGAGGTTTTGTGCCTAGTCTTGCTGCATCTTGTTATGCCAACTGAAAGGCTTCCTCCTTTCTGAAGGGAAATGAGGGAGCAGTGGATCTGGTGGAAAAGGGAGATGGGGAGATTGGGAGGAGGTGGCCTGCAGTTGGGATGTGCTGTATGAGAGAAGAATAAATAAATAAAATTAAAGCAGAACTAGTAAAAAAACAAGAGGAGATTGTCCTTCTTGAATATTTAATATGCTCTAGGCACTGTGCTGAGCGTTTCATCTATACAGTACTCCCCCTTAAAACTGCAATTTTGCTTTCTGATATATTATCTGCTTCCCAGTAAACTACAATAAAAACATATTAAATGAAAATTTTCAGATATAAACCATTCACACAAGGGTGCACACGCACATACGTGTACATCCACACATCTGCAGTGCTGGGGATAAAACCTAAGACCACGTGCACAGCAGATAAGCACTCTACAACCAATTAAAATTAATAACTTTTATGTTAGCATATTCCTAACTTTTTGATTTAATTATTAGTAATTGCTAATCCCTTACTGTGCCTAATTCATAAGTTAAACTTAATCATAGGCATGCATTATAGAAGAAAACCTACAATATACAGAATTTAGTATTCTCCACAGTTTTGGAGTTCCATGGGTGGTCGTGGAATGTAGCCACTGAAGATAAGGGGAAATACTCTAGTTTTTTTTCGGTTTTTCAGATAAGAAAAATTGAAGCACAGAAAGTAAAATAACTTGCCCAAAGCCATCAATTTATTCCATGTTAACACCTGGATTTGAATTAAAGCCATACAATTTGAGAGCAAATTTACTTAGTCAGTAGTCTCAGTTTTCTTATCTGGGCTCAATATTTATTACGTTCCTATGCACAGATTTTTTTGGATTGACAACTGCTTGGTTTCCCAGAAAAAAAATAGAAATATGCTTTAAAATAAAAAAATACATTTGAAATGTAGTTAACCTATGATATTCAGTACTATCAAAATGAAAAGTTAGCCCAGAAAGGTTAAGTAAACTGCTTAAGGTCATAAAGCTATGAGTGTTTGAGTTAGAACCCAAAGCAATTCTTCATGACCCCAGGGCCCAAGTTTAATCACTGGGCTAAGCTAATAGTTTCAGATTGTGCATCACTAAACTTAAACTATTAAATAGTACCTTAGCCTTTACTGAGTAAAGAAGACTTTAATATAGTATCGAAAGAACATAATGTTTTTTGTTTTTGTTTGTTTGGTTGGTTGGTTTTAGTTTTAAGGACACTTTTCCTTCTGAGTCAGAGAAAGATGAAGCCACTACAGGAAGGAAGAACTAGTTAAAGTTGAAGGCAACAGATAAAAGCATTCTTTATCTGACAGATTAGCTATGTCCTTTCCTTAATGCACAATAAGAATATTGACCTACTATCAGTAGAACAGCAACTCAGTTATTCTTCAGACACTAATTGAAATGGGGAACTAGAGTACGTCTAGCTTTTTGGAGGGGTTACCTAAAACACTGTCTAAAATAATTCCTAGAGAGTACATATTTCAGTCATAAATTATGATTATACTATAATACATAGCAATATCAGATCCATAGTTGTAGTCAAAGTTAAACAAAAGTTATAGAACATTCTCTAAAATGATATATTTTTCCTAAGAATGCCTCATATATAAATATTGAGAGATGATGCACATAAATGTAAGAGGACTCTGGGGGTTTGGCTATAGAGATCCGTAAATATTACCTTGAAATATAGGGAAAAGACTAGGAATAGGAGAAATGAGAAAGGGTAGATAGAGGGAATCACCCCAGAATTATGCTAAATGTATTGCAGCAGAGGACAAAGTAATCATTTAGCAATTAGCTTGGGAAGAGCTAGAAGAGTGAATATAAGGGCAATTTCCACGAACTTTAATTTACACTGTCTCTGAAATCACAGAAATCAGCAATACTAAATTTTACTCTAACATAAACAAATTATATGTAGGAATGTATTTACATACATTAGAAATTCTAAAATTATTTTGAAATAGCCGGACTATGCTCTTATGCTGTCTATCATAAAGTTTACAAATTATTTTACGTCTTCAGAATGATATTGGCTCTCATTTAGTTACTTAGCCTTTTATGAATCTGCAAGTTTTTCACCAAAATTTAGCCACATATGGTAACTTGGTCCTTAAGGAGGGAAAAGGACCACAGGGCAAGGAATGTAGGACAGCCTCTAGAAGATAGAAAAAGTAAGAAACAATTTAGACCCTCCAGTCTGTAAAAATAAATAGTAATACCTCCTGAATCTTAATTATTTTTCTCAAGGACTTGTTTTGGATTTCTGGCTTCTTGAACCACAAGATAATAAATGTATACTCTTTTAAGTTACCAAGATTGTTTTGTTAGCTTTTTTGTTACATCAGTAATAGGAAGCTAATACATCCCTTTCTGTTTGGCTTTTGTTGTTTTAGTCTCTTAGTTCTTTCTCTTGCTTCAGTCTGAGAGCAACCAGATTTCAGTCTGCCCTCTTTGTTTCTGAAGCATGGACTGCCAATAGCAAGGGCCCCCCTCATCTTCACAGACTTTTATCCCCTTTGCTCTGGCAGTTTCCTGACGATACTCTGAAGATCTGGATAGACTTAATTTGTGGTCTCAGCTGATGCCTGTCTTTTATTTATACCACACCCTCACTCACTTCTCTATAGTGTTGTCTTATATTACTGTTACCTTTTCCTTCTGAGCATTTTCAGAGGGTATAAGAATGAAAATGGGACCCAGTGACTCATTAAGAATATTTTAGATCTCTTATATTTTTGGTTGTGAGCCTAGCCTTTAACAGCTGAGTAATTTTGCAGGAAAATGGATGGATCTAGGAAACATTATTTTGAGTGAGGTAATCCAGACACAGAAAGACAATTATCACATGTACTCAATCATAGGTGGTTTTAAACATAAGACAAAGAAAACCAGCCTACAAACCACAATACCAGAGAACTTAGACAACAATGAGGACACTAAGAGATACTTAAATAGATCTAATCTATATGACCAAATAAAAGACAAGATCTCCTGAGTAAATTGGGAACAGGGGAACCTTGGGGGAAGGTTGAAGGAGGGAGGAGAGAGGCAGGGAGGGGAGCAAAGAAAAATGTAGAGCTCAATAAAAATCAATAAGAAAGAATATTTTAGATCATATTCTCCCTAATGAAGAAACAAGACAAAAATATTCTTATATAGTGAGGAATGCCACACAAAGGTTACTTTGTATTATCTAACACAAAGTAACAGGCTCTTTCAAATCCACACCTCTACAATGGTAAAAGAAAACTTAGAAGCAGTAGTGTTATTAAGAATTCTAGGGATGTGGAGGTGGCTCAGAGGTTAAGAACACTTGCTGATTATCCAAAGATCCTGTGTTCAATTCCCAGCAACTACATAGTGGCTTTTAACCATCTATAATCAGATCTGCTCCCCTCTTCTGGTCTGCAGGCACACATGCAAGTAGAACACTGTATACATAATAACAAAATAAATTTTTAAAATAATTTGTATTGTTCTCTTAAAATAAACAAAATGGTATCTAAAGCTCTTTCCTTTGGCTACAGTGCTTTATGTAATAATATGGTAGGTCTTGTGAAATCAAGTAACCATTGAATAAATAAACCATCTGCCTACCATTTTAATTCATCTCCCAGGCTCAAAGAATCTAAGTAGAGACTCAGACTAACACCTACAGAAGAAATGGAAAATAAGTGCCTATTAAAGGGTGATCAAGATGTCAGTTGTTTGCTTCTTATTCATAGGACAATACTACGTAGTTCAGAGACAGGTGACATCAATAAAGTTTACAGCATATGGGGAATACTTATTTATATAGGAATAGTAACAAGAAACTCAAATTTTGTTTTATTGGATTAATTCCTTCAACATCGAGTAATTTTTGTAACGTAAAAATTAGGATGCCTCTAAGGTTCACTCTCTGGTCAGGGGTGACTTACCTTAGCACAGTTCTGCTTCTGTATTTCTAAGAATAGACACCCTATGGCACATGCCACTGCTCTAAGAGATGGCTTGGATAATTGAATAAAAAGACATGGGTAAATGGAACACAGCAGTGGGGGAAAACAAGATCTAAATAAAGGAAGGCTCAAAAGAGAGAAGAGGAAGGAAGCAACTTCCACAGACCTTCAAAATGACAATTACAGACTCCTTGTCAAATGTAGCAGAGAAGACAGCTGTGAAAATCAGCCCAAAGCTCCCCCCAATGCTGCTTTACTGGTACGAAGAAACAGCTGCAGTTGCCTTTCTCACTTCTGCTCTTGCCCACCAGGAGCTTAAGGACACACTCATAGAATATTCTGCAGGTTGACAGGAATAAGCCTCATCGATATCGGCACTGGACTCTGTTCTCTAAATCAACGTAACACGTAAGCTAACAATACTGAACAGAACTACAAGCTGATCTTATTGGCAGAAGAGGACTGATAATGAGAACAGACTGGAAGGAGTAACCTGTCATTTCAAGGGATCTGGGC
Organism: Dicrostonyx torquatus; assembly: GCA_028555095.1. Lineage (NCBI taxonomy): Eukaryota > Metazoa > Chordata > Mammalia > Rodentia > Cricetidae > Dicrostonyx > Dicrostonyx torquatus. The sequence goes on along the minus strand of JAQHUG010000260.1, from coordinate 1,258,727 downwards.
AGCTCAGTCACAAAAAGGATTTATCACAAGTAGATGTTTATGTATGCTCAGTGAATGGATGTTAATTGAATGGACAACTGCAAGCACTACACAAATGAACATACAGATATTCTTTAGTATACTATGTGATGCTTTTTATGACCTTTCTTTCAATGAGCATACCTTCAAGACCCTAAGTCCCACAACTCATATCTGTGTGCTGCTTCATCTTTCACCTCTGTAGTAACATCCACTATCACTTTTCCCACCTGCTCATCATGCTCTATGACTCCCGAGTCAAGTCCTCAGGTATCTTTACTGTTTTGCACTCATGGTAGTTTATATGCTATTTCTAGATGTGATCGTTCCCTCCCTTTCTGGACTTGGTGCCAAGCTCCTTTTCATCACTGGAATCTGAATTACACACTATTTCCTTGGAAAGGTTTTTTGAACCCCTCACAGAAAGCCAACTATAGAAGTATGCATCAACATGTAATTTATAGCATTCAAGTAATTAAAGAGTTGATACCAGAAGGTGTGACTTAGTTCTTTAATATTATATCCCTAGTGTTCTCGTCATATTTGGAAGAAGACACTGAACAGATTCTAGGCATTAGCTATTGTGCTACAATTTTTATGACTTGTGTAGGTGAGTGAGGAATAAAGAATCAACCAAGACCAGATTTTGAAAAGGTTTAACTGAGTTGAGAACTAACCAGTCTCTGTGTGTGTTCTTTCCTCACTAGTGCATGAGTTCCTCCAGTTCTTAAAGTCCCCTCCTTATTCAGAACGTCCACCTCGACTAATATGCTCTTTTCGATTCTGTCCTCATTCAGCATTCTGAAAAAAATGAACCTGCCAAAAGGATGGCAAGTTAACTTCAATCTTCCAAGTCTTGCACACAGGGTATGATTTCGTTTCTATCTTCCAACACCTTCCACAGGCAAATGATGTGAATCAACCTACTATCACATTTAAACTCTAAGTCTCTTTCTTATCTTGCATGCCTCAACAAAACTGAATTTTTGACTATCATGAGAAAAGTGCTGGTGTTTTCACTGAAAGAGACCAACAAACAGAACCACCTTGTCTTTACTCAGTATTGAAATCTTACTAGAATGTCCTGGGCAGTACTCACATCATGATCTTGGTGGGAACTACAAACATTGTCCCTAAAGCATCACGATGCACAAAAGAACACTCATTTTGGTAGGTGACAGAGAAGTTCTAAAGATCAGTGGTCATTTCTTGCCCAAAGCCAAGTGTTACACACCATGCTTAAGCCCCTATTTTTATGCCTCTGACAGAAATATAGAACTATCATATTGTGAATAATAAAATGTTCTGTATACAGACGTCGAGAAAGGTGTCCAAGGGCTAGATTAACATCCTGAAAATAATTTAGCATATTATGTCATTCTAGATTTTTTCCTTAGAAATATCTGTTTGATAGGCAGTATGTTTGCCTCTTAAAATGATATTCTCAGCCCTTGGGTACTTTTTGAGTTTCTCAGAGGGCCATTTAGATTGCCCTTCCTGCCATTCTAGTAAGCTCGGTAATTTCCTCCCCAAACTCATTAACCTATAGGAAATGAGACAGAAAAGGGAACCACAATGGCACCTTGTGTCTGAGCACAGGGCTCAGGTACCTCACACAAATGGCATCCAGTCTCTTAGTTACCCAAATATTCACTGCCTGTCTGATCCTTTTTAACTATTTTTTTCCATTCAAAAATTTACACTTACCCCTGTCCTCCCATTCCCCTCCCGTTCCCCCACTCACTCTCCTCTCTCCCCCTCCCTGCCCTGTGGAAAGTCCAAGGCCCTCCCACCTCCATCCAGGCCGAGGAAGGTGTGCTTCCAAATAGACTAGGGTCCCAAAAAGCCAGTACATGCAGTAGAAACAGGTCCCAGTGCCATTATCGATGGCTTCTCAGTCCACCCCCATTGGGCAGCAGAGGAGAGGGTGCCTGAACTGGCCTTGCCCCACTATCATACTGATGATTATCTCGAATGTCACAATAGAATCTTTGTCTGGCGATGTATGGAGATAGAGACAGAGACCCTCATCAGAGCAATGGACTGAACTCCCAAGGTCCAGTTGAAGAGCCGAAGGAGGGAGAATATGAGCAAGGAAGTCAGGACCACAAGGGGTTGATCCACCCACTGAGACAGTGTGCCTGATCTAATGGGAGCTCATCAAATCCAGCTGGACCGGGACTGACAAAGCATGTGATCAAACCGGACTCTCTGAATGTGCCTGTCTGATCCTTAATCAAGACTGGAACCATAGAAAGCAAATGGACAACTGGACCCCATACTCCATGTTAAAGGGCTTGAATGATAAACAACTACCCTGCTATGGTGGTTTTTTAAAAAATGCCCCCATAGGCAGTGGCACAATTAAGAGGTGTGGCCATGTTGGAGTAGGAGTGGCTTTGCTGGAGGAAGTGTGTCACTGTGTGTGTATGTGTGCCGGGGAGGGGGGGTGAGTGAGGTCTCCTATGCCCAAGCTATGCCCAGTGTGGAACACTGCTCAGTTCCCACTTCCTGTTACCTGCGGATCAAGATGTAGAACTCTCAACTCCTTCTCCAGCTCCTCATTTCCATGCATGCCACCATGTCCCACCACGATAATAAAGCCATTTTCACCATGATTGAACCTCTAAAACAGTAAGCTAGCCCCAATTAAATGTTTTCCTTTATAAGTATTTCCATGGTTATGGTGTTTCTTCACATAAATAGAAACCCTAAAAAAAAATCTTACTTCCAAAAGAAACCATGTCAGGCACATTATCTATCCATAACTTTCCAGACACCTCTAAGACTTGGTTTCCGTGGTCACCTTTCTCCTACTTTCTATTTTATTTTATAAAAATTTGTTCCTTTCTAACTCAAAAAGCAAGGAAAATATCGTTTTGGGCTTAACTCTATTTTGTAGTTTTGAAGATCAATTACATTTGTCCATCCATTCAATGTGAAACTTATGAAAAAAAATATCTCAATGCTTTTATTTTCTCAGCAGCTCTGTTTTTCTTAATTGGGTCTCCTCTGGCTTCAACAATCACCAAAACACTACAATTACTTTCTCCAAGATCATATGAAACCTGCTGAAAACTGACTTTATTCTTAAACTCTGTAGTTTTGCCTGATATTGTTCATCTTTCCTCCCTGAGCCTTTTCTTACTTGGTTTTGTCTGCTTTTGTCACTATCCTGCATTTTAGGGCAATTATTATTTTTCTCCCCAAGACTTTACAGAGGTGGTATTATGTAAATCTCTATCCTTAGAGTTCAGTGTTCTCATCTCTAGCATTTTCTCCTTAAGAAACAAGGAAATATACAAAAAATGTGAGTTTAAATGCTTCCAAGAGCTAGACAGATAATGTTATTAGATAAAAAGATGAATGTGTTTAAGATACAGTAAAGAATGCCTAGATACAGAGCATAAAGTATAAAATCAGTTTATGATTCTAAAATCAAGCTACTATTCAGCCCAATCCAACTCACTGGATATATATCAATAGAAGATTCTGTTTTCAATCAAAGTATTTGTTTCTTCTCTCCTATTTTACTTCTGAAATCTAAGGTCCATATGTCTCTGTTAACTCTTCAATTTGTGTGTGTTACGTGTGCTTAGCAGATAAGCATGTATAGTCTTCAATACCTTCTTTGCATTATTTTTGAGATAGGATATTTCACTGAACCTAGATATCAATGATTCACCTAGGCTAGTTTGCAAGCAACATCCTGGGATCTTCCTGTCTCCACTGCCTCTGGGCCTGGGGTTCCAGATACCAGCCACCGCACCCAGTGGGTACTGAGAATCGAAATTCAGGTCCTCATGCTTGAGCATAACTCTATCAACTGAGACACCTTCTCAACTCCTAACACTCCAATTATAAAAATGTTACCACTGATTCAGAATTTCAAAACTGATGGAGGTCTTTTCAAGCAAGACAACTAGATAGTCCTCCTAACCCTAATCATATCCCATCTCCAGGCCTAGCATGGATCACATGCTCTGTATTTTCAGCTCAGTCTGGTGAGTTCTGTTTGTGTTGTTCCCAGCTCCTAGGCTTGGCCAAGTTGCATATCTTGTGCAACAGACCAGCCTGGGACTCACACCTAACCATACAATGCACATGCCATATCCAGTCTCCAGGCCTAGAGAAGGTCATAGATTCTCTGTGCTGACTCAGGATGGTGAGTCCTGAAGACACCAACCCTCCTATGCCATTCACAGCCTCTAGGCTTAGCTCTGATTGCACATCCTGGGTACCAGTTCAGCATGGGGACTGAATCAGGCCTACATCATATCTAAACTCCAGGCTCTGTCCAGGTTGCAGACGTTGTGAACTAATCCAGAGTTGGGAATCCCACTGGACCTAGCCCACCTGCATAATATCAAACCTTCAAGCCTAGCCTGGGATACATATTTGTGCAAAGGCTCAGACTGTTAAGAATCTGGAACCTTGCCTGTCAATGCTATTCCTATCCCTCAGGCCTAGTCTCAGTGACAAAGCCTGAACACTGCTCTAACCTAGTTTATGTTCACAGTTCCAGCCCATCCACACCAACTTTAAATTCCTAAGCACAGTTTGCATATCACAGCTGGCACATTAGCCCAAGAAGATTTATGTACATGCTTTCTTGTTTACCACTGAATTGAAATTACCCTCATGTTTCCAAAACAAAATCAAAACCGAAAAGCAAGAATGGTTCAATATTTCAATAAATGTAATAAATTATATAAGTTGACTTAAAAATCACATGACCATCTCAATAAATGTATGAAAAACATGTTATAAAATCTTTCACGCCTTCATAACAAAAATCCAAGAAAGACTAGAACTCCATAGGATACACCGTAACATAATAAAGGCTATATATGTCAAAAATTGAGCCAACTTTATCCTAAATGCAGAAAACTCAAACTCATTCCACTGAACTCTGGAATGAGGAAATTAAAAGGATAAAAGTAGGAAAAGAAAAAGTCAAATTCTCCCTATATGCTAAATATTACAACAGAAAATTTCTAGAAATGATCCAACATCTTAAGCAAAATGGCAGGATAAAAAATTCACTGAAAAAAAAGCAGGGAACTATGTATAACAAAATGAACACCTAGAAAAAGAGATCATCAATATTTCTCTTTTATAGTAGGTTTAAGAATGTATGCAGGAATAAAAATAGCCAAGAAAAAGAAAGATCTCTACAATTAAAACTTTAGATTTATATATTTTTGAAAAGAGGTGAATGAAGACACTAGAAAATGTAAAAACCTCCAATGCTCATGGATTGATAGAATTAATATTTTGAAAAGGAGCACCATACCAACAACAATTCACATATTCAACACAATTCCAATCAAAATTTCCATGAAATTCTTCACAGAAATAGGAAAAAATGTCCTGAAATACATATGGAACTACAAAAGATCCTGGATAGCCAAAGCATTTTGAGGAAAAAGAATAGTAATATGGGGATTACCATACAAGATTTCAACACTGCTCCAAAGCTATTGGGATAAATACAGCATGATACTGGCACAAAAACAGACAAGTATATCAATAGAACAAAACGGAAAACCTAAACATGAGTGCACATAATGATAGCAGTTACCTCATATTGAATAGCGATACCAAAAATACACACCAGAGAAATGAAAGTATCTTCAACAACAAATGGTGCTGCAAAATTGGATGTCCAACTGTAAAACAATTATTTAAACCCAAATCTATCATGCTACACACACACACACACACACACACACACACACACACACAAATCTAACACCAATGAATCAAAGACCAAATATGAAAAATGCTGAACCTGCTAAAAGAAAGCTGAGACAGTACCCTATGTGGTGTATGTGTTGCAAAAGACATTCTAAATGGGTCCCCACTTGCCCAGGAATTAAGGTAAAAATTTGACAAGTAGAGCCTCATGAAACTATAAATGTTTCTGTACAGCAAAAAAGTAATCAATGGAGTGAAAAGAAATCCCACATAGTAGGGAAGACCCTTTCCCAGACAAACATTTGATAGATGATTCATATCCAGAATTAAAAAGAACAACCCAGAAAACCCAAAATAAATGACCTAATAAAAATAACAGGCTATTAACTTAAACAGATAATTCAAAACAAAAAAACAAAAATGGCTAAGAAATATCTTTTAAAGTGTTCAAGACCCTTAGCAATTAGGGAAATGCAAATTAAAACTATTTTGAGATTTCATTTTATAGGAATCAGAATGACTAAAATAAAAAAAATAACAAAAAATGTTGACAAGAATTTGGGGGATTCTCATTTGTTTTTGGTGGACTTGCAAACATGTAACCACTATGGAATTTGGTGCAAAACAAATTCTTTTTTGGGGGGGCGTGGGGAGGGTGGTTCAAGACAGGGTTTCTCTATGTAACAGCCCTAGCTGTCCTGGAACTAGCTCTTGTAGACATGACTGGCCTTGAAATCACAGAGATCTGCCTGCCTGTTTTCTAAGTGTGGAACCAAAGGTGTGTGCCATCATTTCCTGGCCACAAAGAATTCTTAAATGATAAAAGTAGCTCTATCATAAGATCCAGCTAAACCACTCCTCGGAATATGTCCAAAAGGCTTAACATTTTATTCCAGAAATACTTGCTCAACAATTTCTATCGTTGCCCTACTCATAACAGGCTAGGAAATGGAAAGAAACTAAATGCCACTCATTTGTGAAACTCATGTTTACATATACACCATAGACTACTAGAAGAAAATTAAATCTGTAAAGAAAAATGAAATCTGTAGGAAAGCGAATGAAACTAGAATAAATTATGGTAAATGAGGTAATCGAGACTCTGAAAGAGAAGCACCCTATGTTCACTCTTTTTTATGAATCCAGGTTTTATAGGCATGGATGTTTATACGTAAGTATTTAACCCTAAGTAACCTTAGGAACCAGGAAAGTAAAATGTTCTTGTTGTGTGGGGGTGGGATGGGGAGAAGGAGTTCTAGAGAGATGAATTCTGGGACATGGATATAAAAGGAGAAATGGGAAAAATGGGGCAGACTTTATCTGGAAATGTGGACGGAGAGCAATAGAGAGGGGGAAGGATTAAGGACGGATAAAGAATACTGGAGATATTACAAAAGTTCATAGAAAAATGTATCACTTTGTTTTTCTTAAGGTAGACTATGTACCAAATACCCCAGAGCCTCACACAAGAATCCTCCTTTCAAGTCATTGTTCCAAATTGTTCCTCAAACAATGCATCTTCAGGGCTCTGACATCATCTTCCTGCTTTACAGAGCATCTGTATTTCACATGAATAAAAATAAAACTTTAAAATCTATTCCTAAAACCTTTTCCCCAATTTAACATTTTTATTGATTTATTGATTATTGAATTATTATTGATTTATTGAATATTGATTATTCTTTGTGGATTTCACTCAATTCCACTCATCTCCCCATCTTTTCCAATTCACCCTCTACCCTTGCAACCCCCACCCCCAGGAAGATGTAGTGTGACACAGTGAGTCACACACTATATATACCCCTTAGTCCACATGTTATTACTTGCTTGCAAGTGTTCATTGCAATGAGTCATTGGTCTGGTTTGAGGTCTCTGCTTTTGTGTGATACCATAGACACTGGACTCTCACTGGGACTCTTTTGTGATATCCTGTTGTTGCTCTGTGCCATGGAGATCCTGCCACTTTGGGTTTGCAGGGTGGATCCCTTCACATGTTCCATCGATGGGGTGGATGTTAGGATGGCCCAACTCAACTTAGTTCTCGGTTTGGGAGATTGCTGGGTTGGTCAGCCTACCAGCTCTCCCTGGTCCTCAACACCAACGTGAGTTCTCCAGCACCCACTGACTAGCTCACCCTGTGTTGTAAGTAGCTAAGGGTGTGGTCAATTCTCCTGCTTTTGATTCCTTCAGGATGGTTAACCACACCTGCCCCACCAGGACCAGTTCTACTGTGTTGCCAAGGCAAGGTAAAGGGACAATTCTGTAGAGTGCTGCAATTGGTGAGGGGCAGGGCCAGCTCTCTCATTTATATGACCTCAGGGACAGCTTTTTCACCTGCCACAGGGTATGAGGGGTACTACTATGTTGCCCAGGCAAGGTTCAAGGCCTACTCTTCTGAGTGTTGCAGCTAATGAAGGGAAGAGGCAGATCTTCTACCCTCATGACCAGTTCTCCTACCTGCCACAGGCAGCAGGGAGGGGGGAGGGGGAGGCATCTCTCCCCTGTCCATGCTGCCATATGACAGATAAAAAGCAAGGCCAGCTCCCCAATGCCGATGCCTTTGGGTTGGTTCACCCATATCCCCACCAGCAGGGACAACACTACAGTGCTTCCAAGGCAAGGTGCAGAGCCTGCTCTCCCTAGTGCTTCAGCTGGTGAGGGGCAGGACCAGCTCATGGGTGCTCATGACCTCAGGGCCAGATCTCCCCCTCATGCCATAGGAGGTGAGGGGTGCTGGGGAGGGAGTGGGAAGACATATACCCCTCACTCATCTCTCTCTCTCTCTCTCTCTCTCTCTCTCACACACACACACACACACACACACACACACACACACACACATGAAAACTAGAATATACAACAAAAGTTAAAGAAGATTATGAGTGAGCTTGGGCCTGTGAATAAGGAAAGAGAGATTAGAGATTTCTTTATATACAGAGCTATATCAATTGTTCTTTGCAGTTTTGCCTTATTTTGTATGGACATTTTCAAGGGAAAGAATTTCCCATTTAAGAGATATTCTATTCGAAATCAAAACCAGCATCTTCTTATTTCACAGTAAAGCCAAACCATATTCCTAGAACGTCATCAGAGTATCAGAGAGTGCCAGACGAGACCTCAAACAGTCCTAGGTCTTGTCTCACTGAGTGATGTTTCCAGGAAGATAACCTCCCCTTCACCTCATATTATGAAAATTATTATAGATATGAGGAACTATGATAATCCATTGTTCCTTGTGAGTGAACAGGTTTGTAGCTACATTTGTTGGAATAGCTATGAAAGACAAGGGGAAATTTTGAAGAAGACAAAGAAGGGCTAAAGTACCTGACAAAATCCTTCCTTCATTCAGGTAGTGGTCTCTGGAGCTGCAGGTCCCAGAAGACACAGTGGGAATCTGAGAACCAAGTACTTCGTGTGGAAACAAATTGTTCTATGTATTGCCATCTGTAATCAATTCTCAAATGTCAGGATCCTTTGCCCAAAAAAATCATTACTCAAACCTGTGTTCATTGACCATTTTATATTAAGCCCCCTCCCCATTTCTTAACAAAGATTCAAACATCAGCTGCCATATCTTAGGAAATATTGTCCAAAGGGACTGAATAGAAATTAGGTCAGGTTTAGGGTAAAGAGGTCTGTGTCATGGGATTTACCAATGTGGACAATAGGACACTACACTGGTAGGTGGGGATGAAAGTTTTGAAGTCCAAGCCAACACTGAGCATCTTTAATGAAGATTGCCAAAATATGTAGCAGTGACGAAAAGGATTAAAGTCTTAGTCCTTATTCTAATAATAATAAATACTTTTACTGAGTGTGCAGAGTATGCTAAACATACCACACGCATTACCTCACTAAATTTTCCCAACATATTCAGGTGAGAAATGGCTCATAAATCTAGCATGGATCATCCACATTACAAAGCAGAGTAGGAAAGACTCAAATTTGCAAAATTCACTGATAGTTGGTGCATACTTTGCTCTTATAATTGTCACAGTGCCATAAGACCCATCATTTTAATAGTTTTCAGCCCATCTCTCCATTCTGTGAATAGGATATGTATGACTATGAGTTGAAAAGAATATTAATATTTTTTCTCAGAAACATACCATTTTCTCCCTCAGATCAAGCACTCTTCTAGTCAAGTACTTATTCATCAAGGGTAAGGATGCAGAAAACCTGGGGAAAGAAGTCTACTAAGAAGTAAATAGTTCCTAAACCCAAATACAGTTTGTCATAGTTTTTAGATGTGAGTGAGCGGTTGAAAATGGAGGACAACAAAGTTATTGCTATGTGTCTGCATTTGGCCCAAGATGATCTTCCAATTTTAAAGCCAACTAGAGGAAATCATGCCAAGAGACTAAGATGCTGTTCAGAAGCTTACAGAGAACCTGTGCTCCATGGCCTCTTCTGTAACCCATTTCCAAAAACCCAAATATGGCACTTCTGAAATGGATAATTGTGTTTAAAAGGCAGTGGATATTTCAGCCAAAAGATTAAGTTATTAGTAGAAGTAAATTATTAGCTGAGTTTAAGTGATTTGCTTTTTAAAAAAAAGGCAAGAAAGAAAAATATCCTTAATCAAGGTGCCCCTTTCTGAAAACTCTATTGCAAGTGTTTCAGAATGCACAAGAGTTATTCAGCAGCTGTTTTACTGAAAGTCTCATTCCACTTCTCTATCCTCTTAGGGATATTACAGAAGGCTACTCTAAACTTCAGTAGCAGTGACTGCCAAAACTCAAGATAAGATTCTTGTTTCAGTTCACTGATCAGATGTTAATGTCTCCAAAAGATCTGTAAAGACAGTCCCATGCCAAGTGTGGTACCAGAAAGGAAGAAGAGGCCATTTTATGAACCTTTTTGGAATTCTTTTCATTCAAGCTCTCTCAGTCAGATAATCTGATTCATCAATTTCAGATTTAAACTACTGTTTAGGAACTTACAGGTTTGCTGTTTACTGTGTGGGATAAAAAGAATCTGCTGTCCCTAGCAAATACTCTCCCATTAACTTCCAGCAGAAGGGTGATGGCAGAAGATCCTAAAGCAATCAGGATGGAAGCCATCTCGTTCAGGAGCTAGGAAACCATGTTAACATTTGCCAAATGGAATTGCGCCACAGATAAAGTCTTATCTTTGCACTTGGATACACATAACACTGATACAATAAACCAACTCCAGCCTCAGAAATAAAACACACTTCTTCTTTCCTTCCTCAAACACCAAGACTCTGCTATTGGTGAACCTGTTTGCCAAGCCTCACAATTTCTACAGGTCTCCCTCTCCCTCCTCCTGCAATTCCAAGCCCCTGCCATTTGTGAACCAGTACCAAACTAGTAAGAAATGCAATGTAACTGTCTAATACTCCCTACCTACCGGATACAACCCTCTTTGCTGATAGACTATGACACGGAAGTGTAAGTTAAAATAAAAACCTTCCTCTCCAAGTTGCTTTTTGGTCAGAGTGTTTTATGACTACAACAGAAAGCAAACTAGAAAAGAGAGCAATTTAGGCCAGGCGGTGGTGGCACACGCTTTTAATCCTAGCACTTAGGAGGCAGAGGCAGGCATATCTCTGTGAGTTCGAGATCAGCCTGGTCTACAAGAGCTAGTTCCAGGACAGGCTCCAAAGCTACAGAGAAACCCGAGAGAGAGAGAGAGAGAGAGAGAGAGAGAGAGAGAGAGAGAGAGAGAGCAATTTAGATGGCAACAAGATAATGAGCTCAACATAGCTGGTATAGATAGATATGTTCAAGAAACTCAAAGCTAATATGAATAAAGGCCATCCAGAATGGAGACCACAAAAACTCAGGAAGATAATTTTTAAAAAGGAATATATAAACAGAATTCAATAAAGATAGAAACTTGGAAGAAAACTGAAACTAAAAGAAAAATGAAATTTTTGTAAGTCTAAATTTTAAAAATAGACTACTTCAACAATAGAAAGGATCAAGTGAAAAACCACAATATCATTGCTTGGAGACAAGGGAGTGGAACTGGCCTAGTCAATCAAATAAAATGATTAATCTAAGAAAATAAACAAATAGCAACAAAACATGAATAGGAAATGCAGTGTGGGGAATATTGTAAAAAGACTAACCCTAACAAATTATTGGTCTATAATAATTTGTGGAAATAAGTCCACCACATTAATGGCACAAAAGTATTTTCAACAAAATCATAGAAACAAATACCTAAGTCTTGGAAAAAAAGATGCCTACTCAGGTCCAAGACTACCCAAAAGACAGGACCAGAAAAGGAATTCCCTATGTCATATAACAGTGAAAACATACAGAACAAGAAAGGATATTGAACGATGCAAGAGAGAAAGACCAAGCAACACAAAAGGACAGGTTTATCAGGATAATAGCTGAATTTTCAAGGGATACTTTAAAAACCACAAGAGCTTCAGTTGGTGTACTATGAGTTCTGAAAGACCATAAAAAATACCCAGAAAATATCCTAAAACATATTTAGGAATTTATGACAACCATACCATCTATGCAGAGGACATTGGGATGAATACTTCAGACTAAAGAGAAGAATGAACATATCCAAGAGATAAAAAGGGAAATATAAAAGTATTGGATCAGTGATTAAACAAAGGAAGACTAAGTACACAAGTACTATAAAAGAAGAATCAGCACACTTCTTCCAATAAAAACTTTAACTATCAATGAAATAGCTCTATAGCCAAAGACTAGCTTATAAGACTAAATTTAAAGATAGTATCTATCATTTTGCTGCCTCCAAAAATACACTTCACCATGAAAAATAAATACTACTTTAGGATGAAAGGATATGTAAAGGTATTACAGGCAAATGGAATTAGGAAACAAACAGAAATTGCTATTCTAATATCTGACAGAAAATTAAACCAAAACTAATAAGAAGTGAAAATGTTACTTCATCCTGAACAAGGGAACATTGAGAAGACCTTATAATCCTATGCATAAATGTGTCAAACTCAAAAGCACTCAGTTGCACAGAATGAATTATCCAAAACACATTAATTAGATCAGCAACTTCAATAAGAAACTTTAACCAAGAGATAGTTCATTCAGACATAAAAAATGAACAGAGAAATATTAGAGATAAATGACATCATAGATAAAATTGCCCTAAAGAATAACCAAAAAAATGGAATTTTCACTGAAATAGACCTCATCCTGGAATATACAACAAGTTTCAACAAGTATAGGATAACTGAATTAGCTCTTTGTATTTTATTTCACCACAATGAGAGAAAACTAGTTATCAACAGCTACAGAAGTCATAAAAATGCATACATTTGTGGAGATTGAATAACTTGCTATTGAATTATGAATGGGTCATGGAAGAAATAAAAAAGAAATTTAAAAATTTCTAGAGTTGAATGAAAATGAAAACACAACAAAACAAAATTCTATGAAATATAAATGAAGAAAGTCTTAAGATGAAAATTTATAGATATGAGTTCCTATAATAAAAAAGCAAAGAAAATAAACAAACAACACAAAAAATAAAAAACTCAACAAGAACAAACAATACCCTAAACCAGCAGATGGAAAGAAATAACCAAGATCAAAAAGTAATGAATTTAAAAAGGAAAAACACTTTCCTTGCTCTTCTTCTCTGTCCTTAACCAAACTTGATCTTCCAGATCCCTCATGAAAAGAGATATCTTGAAAGAGGGAGCCATTGTAGGTTTAGCTAGAAACCAGGCACTAGGGAAACTCTCGGGAATCCACAAGGATGACCCCAGATAAGACTCTAAGCAATAGTGGTGAGGGTGCCTAAGCTGCCCTTCCCCTGTAATCAGACTGATGACTACATTGTCATCATAGAACCTTCATCCAGTAACTGATGGAAGAATATGCAGAGATCCATAGTTAATCACTGGGCCAAACTCCTGAAGTTGAGTCACAGAGAGAGAGGAGTGAGAATATGAGCAAAAGAGTCAAGACCATGATGGTGATACCCATAGAAACAGCTGACCCAAGCTAGTTGGAGCTCACTGACTCTGGAGTGACAGTGGGGGAACCAGCATAGACTGAACTAGACCCTGTGAATGTCGGTGACAGTTGTGTGGCTTGGGCAGTTTATAGGGCCACTAGCAGTGGAACCAATATTTATCCCTACTGCTTGTACTGGCTTTTAAGAATCCATTCCCTTCGGAGGGATACTTTACTCAGCCCAGATATAATGTAGAGGGCTTTGGTACTGCCTCAAAGCAATGTGCTAGACTATGTTGACTCCCCATGGGA
>JAQHUG010000260.1:1196764-1238436 GCA_028555095.1 Dicrostonyx torquatus | reverse complement strand
TTTTTTGAGGACTTTAACCTTTTAGCCTGCATATATTTTTAACACATAGTAAACCATTTAGAGGTTTTATTTTTTCTTTGAATCTCTCCTTACTGTATATCTCTCTTTTTCTGACCACGTGGGTCTTTAATTTACCAAGCAATATCGGTAGGACTAAAGCCGTGGCTTTGATGGCTAGATCCAGCCCATTCTTTAGCTTTGTGCTATTCCAGCCTCATGGCGGAGGTACCTGCTTTCGCCATGTTAATCGCCACAACTCTATGGCGTTTCAAGGTCCCTGCCAGCAAGCAAGATGCAACATTCTGCTCACAGACCACATTCAAATGGTTCCTGGCTGGACCGCCTGCTTAAAAGAGTCAGAGTTTTCCCTGGCAGGAAGGCCCAGAAAGCCGGCATTTTAACATGGTGCAGTTTCTTTTTTTTTGTTTTGTTTTTGTTTTTGCTACAACTAAAAACTGAAAAGCATGCAGTTGGCTTTTTATCAACACTATTTAAGGGTTTCGTCCAGTCCCACAAAAGCCACTGAAATGCTTTATAGCCAGAGTTCGAGCTGGCAGCACAGCTAGAAAGCCCCATTCCAAAACCACCTCAGCAGTTGCTGAGTCAGGAAATCTCTCTTAAAGGAGCTATGGCAAGCTGCCAGCTGTGCTAAATTTTATATCTCTATCTAGATTTCCTTTTTAAGTCCCCTCAGGTTTTAAGTGGAGTCAGCCAACCACCTTGGGCAGCCAAACTGTTGTAAATAGGGGAGGTGTGGGTTGTATTCCCGGTACCCAGCTCCCAGGCCCAGCCACCGGCCTGCTCAGTTGCTGGTTGCTTGCTTATGCCCGAAATAACCACATGAGAATTATATTCATTTAAGCTCTGCCTGGCCCATTATCTCCAGCCTTTTCTTGGCTAGCTCTCACATCTGAACTAACCCATTATAAAAGTCTGTGTGTCACCACGAGGTGGTGATCTTACCAGACGGTTCTAAGGTACATCCATCTGCAGCAGGAGCCTCATGGCGACTGGCACACTTCCTTTTTCTCTCACCGCCTTCTGTTCTGTCTACTCCGCCCACCTAAGAGCTGTGTTCTATCTTACAGGCCAGGCATCCTTTTTATTTAACCAATCAGAGCACAGAAATATAGAAGAACCCTCCTACTCCATATTTCCAACAGCCTATTCTATTTTAAGGGCTCCAAATCAACAAGGGTCGCAAAGTTGGGTCTATATTATCATTGATGGAAATGAAGGATTTGGGGTTAAGTAGGTAACTCTGTGCATAAAGCACTTGTCATGAAAACATGAGCATCTGAGTTCAGATCCTCAGAACTCATGTACAGTTGCACACAGTAGCATGCGTCTAATCTCAGAGCTCTTTCAGTAATATGGGATGAAGAGAAAAATAAACCCCTGAAGTACACAGGCCAGCTAGTCTAGCCTGTACAGAAGAAAATAAGAGACCCTATCTCAAACCATGTGGAAGGCTGTCTTCTGACTTCTACACACATATGAACATTTATGCATATATATCATGAATATATCATATACATGTACTCACAAGAATAAAGGAAAACAGAAAATCCCTGATTACATTAAGAGTGGACCAATCGAGTGATTTGCTCAATTTTCAAATAATTATCAGGCACATGGATGCAATTAGAAAGAATTAGTCAGGAGGGGGGCCTGGAGAGATGGCTCAGAGGTTAAGAGCATGGACTGCTCTTCCAGAGGTCCCGAGTTCAATTCCCAGCAACCATGTGGTGTCTCACAAACATCTGTAATGAGACCTGGTGCCCTCTTCTGGCCAACAAGCATACATAAAGACAGAACACTGTATACATAAATAAATAAATAAATGTACATTTAAAAAACAAAAAAAGTATTAAAAAAGAATTAGTCAACTATGATACTGGAGTAGGAGGTTTCATCTGTATTTCTGTGCTTTGATTGGTTAAATAAAGATTCTGCCTGGCTTGTAAGATAGGTCAGCCCTTAGGTGGGCGGTGTAGACAGAACGGAAGTTCTGAGGAGAAGAAAGGAAGTGAGTCAGTCGCCATGAGGCTCCTGTCACAGATGGATGCAGGTTAGATCTTTCCTTACAGACTTTTATAATGGGTTAGTTTATGAGGTGAGGGCTAGCCAAGAAGAGGCTGGTAATGATGGGCCAGGCAGAGTTTAAATGAATATAATTCTCATGTGGCTATTTCAGGCATAAGCAAGCAACCAGCGGCTGAGCGGGCCAGCGGCTGGGGGCTGGGAGCCAGGCGCTGGGAACATAACCCACACCTCTCCCCCAATTTACAACAATGATACCATCCTGTATCAGCATCCTGGCAAGAAGAAATGAATAATGTAATGCTCAAATGGATGAGGAAAGAATTTTTCTTTAAAAATGAGGAGGAAGATTTGAACTAAATGAAAAATCAAGATGAGCAGAAATAATTGTCCCTGCTTAGAAACACTTCAAAATGATTTTAAGAGTTGGAAAAAATATTACTATCTAGACCAGTGGTTCTCAATCCATGGGTCATGATTCCTTGGGGTCACCTATTAGATATTCTGCATATCATATATTTACATTATGATTCATAATAGTAACAAAATTACAGTCCTGAAGTAGCAAAGAAATAATTTTCTGATTGGGCTAGTGCCACAAAATGAGGAACTGAATTAGAGTGTTGAACCACTAGGAAGGTTGAGACCACTGATACAGAAAAATATTAGCCATCCTTGTTTATAATTGACAGCCCCAAGCAGTGAGAACCTGACACTGACTACATTAGGGCCTGGCAAAGTAGATACAAATTAATGATGCTCCTTTTGTAATGGTTTTAATGAAAATGTGGCCTATAGGCTCCGACATTTGAACACTTGTTCCCCATTTGTCAGTGCTGTCTGGAGAGGTTATGGAGAGCTACAGTCTTGCTGGAGGAAGTATATCACTGGATGTGGGCCTTAAGATTTTAACGTTTTATCCCTTACAGTTTGCTTTCTGCTTCACATCTGTTGTTGAAGATGTGATCTCTCAGTTTCAAGCTCTAGTTGCCTGTTGCCATGGTTTCCCCACTGTTTCAGACTCTATCCTTTGAGAACCATAAGCCCAAATCAGTTCTTCCTTCCTTAAGTTGTTTTTCGTCATAGTGTTTTATTACAACAACAAAAAAATAACCAACACATCTTCGTTCACTGATTCTCCCACATGTTAACAAGGTTATTATTTTCCAATTGGAGTACAAACTATGATTGATGTAAAAGGGTCAATATCTATTAATGCAAAAAATATTTGGAAATTAAGATACTTTGCCCTGGGTTAAGACTTATAATGCAGTGAGAAAAGCTTGGTCAGAACAAACATTACAATTAGGACAGGAAAAAGAAGAGAGAATAATCTAATGCAATTACTCTTCTTCAATAACAGACTATTATTGGTTCAAAAACTGATTTATCTCCACTATTGTCCCTTCCTCACAAGCAGACTAGCCTTCCTACATATCCAACGCTCTCTCACTCCACAGGTGTTTATAGCCATCACAAATGATCTCTTATATTTGTGTATATTTCAAGCACTCAAAAGGCTGGGGAAGCAAAGAATCTCAAATTTGAGACCAGCCTGAGCTACATAACTGTGTCTTAAAAATAATGAAAGAAAAGAAGGTAGTAAAGAAAGGAAAAGACAGTAAAGAGAAAAGGAAAATACTTTTAAAGAGGTTTTCCTTTATGTGTATGAGTGTTTTGCTGGAATGTATGTGTATCACTTGTGTATCAAAGCTTGAAGGAGTTGGATCCCTGGAACTGGATTTTCTGATTGTTGTGAGACACCATGTGGGTTCTGGGAACAAAACTTGGATCCTCTAAAAAAGCAGCATATGCTCTTAAGCACTGACTCTCCAACATTGGAAAACTACCTTTGAAACAGATGCAACATAATGAGAAGCTTAAATGAGTGTGAAATAAGCAGACAGATAGTATTTCATATCATAGATGTCCCTTAGCAACCTTTATACACTGTGTGTAACTGTTTCTCACTGAGGGACTATTCTTTCTATAAAAAGGTTCATCACTTCCCAAGTAGAATTTATAAGAATGAGACAGTGAAGTAGAAACACTTAAAGATTGACATTGCCATAGAAAACTATCTGTAACAAAATTCTAGGAAATCTGACACCCTCTCCTGAACTTCTTGGGAATCAGGCATGTGCATGGTGCACAAATATACTTGCTGGCAAAACAAACAGACATATCTGTCTTCATTTTTAAAAACAGTAAGTAACAGGGATGTCTAAATAAATTATGCTAGATCAACTACATTAAGCATCTAGAAGTGATTATAAAAAATTATGTACTATGGACAAACATGGAAAAATATTTATGTGTTAATTGGAAAAGCAAAACATGAAATTGTACCTACAACAGCTACAGTGATTTCAAATTGCATGGGCCTGCACTTCGATGAAAATAATTATGTTACATAGGTAGATTATAGTCACATAAAATTTACTAATTATATCGAAAGAAAAATTATTCAGAAAACCAATGAAGCACAAATAAGTGATATCTAGCTTTACCACTGCATAATATGAGCTCTTTGAAAGTGGATTGATTTTTCAGATGTCAGTTTCCTTAGGTTGCTTTTAATAAGTCTATGTTCTTTGAGTCCTTACCTGATGGTAGAAAGAGGACATGGGGGGGGAGGAATACAAAGTAATTCAGCTGAGTTCTGGGTCACAACATGAAGTAGTTGTGAGAGTACATATTTGTTGTAAAGGGTGTTGGGAAAAATTTTTGTAGACTTTTTAAAGTGGTTATAGAGACATGTCTAGAATGTGCCTATAAGGATGAGGATGGAAATGATAATGAAAATGGTGAAGAAAAACGATAAAGAAAGGTTTGGATAGCTCTGTGTTGAGTAGCAATTACATACAACTGAAGTCAGCTATTCCTAGAAATAAAAGCATAAAACAGAATTGTTCCTTTCAGCTTTGAATCAAACCTAAACTGCTCCCAAATTGTATCCTATTACTGTAACTACACTGTGCCACATAATAGATGTAAACTTCAGCGTACACTGCTGCACTCCGAAATATACACATCTCCAGTCTTATTTACAAATATTTATAGCATCTATGAAGTCCCACCAAGATGAAGACCATCTGCCCTCTTCCTCTTACATAAAATAATCTCAACTAAATGCTCAAGTAGAAAAGAAAGAGGCTATGGAACATTTATCTTAATAATGGATATAATTTAATGATACCAACTATAGTTCTCTTAATGACAGCTTGAATTTGCTCAGCGCCTTATTCAGCAATATTTTCACAGAGTCTAAGTAGCGATCAGAGGCTAAATCCCTGAAGATAATTATTCTATCAAAGCAACTCTAAATTTCACTAGTGCTACCAATTCTTTCCTATCTCAGGGGCCGTTTGCTGGTCAT
The DNA here is from genome assembly GCA_028555095.1 of Dicrostonyx torquatus. Lineage (NCBI taxonomy): Eukaryota > Metazoa > Chordata > Mammalia > Rodentia > Cricetidae > Dicrostonyx > Dicrostonyx torquatus. The sequence goes on along the minus strand of JAQHUG010000260.1, from coordinate 1,233,014 downwards.
TCTGGAGTAATTTGACTGAAGAATATAATCAGAATAAAACTGCAGTGCATTTTCCTGCTCTAGGCACCCGAGTCCAAAAGGCTCTGCTATCTGAATTAATGTCTATAGTCCCTTTGGAAGGCGGGATCCACCATTCGTGATGGTGGATTGTTTGCGTGAAACCATTGGTCACCGCAGAACAGATGAACTCATGACCTGATCAATACATTCTCTGAGAATTTTTGGCAACAGCTATGGTTGCTTTTCTTTTGCCCCCGTGATACATTCACATTGACCTCCATTATGGCAACCCTCCAAATCATGTTCTCCTTAAGCAATACTCTATATTCTAGAACTTTCAGTCTCCGTTGCTCATCAAAACTGGTCTGAAATAAATTTTCCAAGGTCTTCTTGTTTGGTAATGGACTGAATATTCATGAGAAAAGCAACTTTTTTTAACATGCTAAACTGTAAATATCATTCTTAATTTTTAAAAATTTGACCATTTACTATCTGTGAATTAAACTGTATATACAGTCAATAGCACAATTATTAAAAACACAGTAAAATATGTTAGTGAATTCATATTCTACAAACTTAAACAACATTTACAGAGGTTGAAAATGAATATAGGCATGCTCACTGGCTTGATATAAAGACATTAATGTGTATACTACTCCATGGATCACTTTTTGATCACTTTTTGAAAACCTTTTTGATGTGTCACAAGTATGAATAGAATTTAGAACCATTAATACAAATTTGCTATTATTCATTGTTTCTATAATACCTGGTGTTTTATTTTTCTGTATACTCAAAAGTGTGTGTGACTACACATATGTGCACATAATTTATATACACATTCTCTTGAGGCTGGTACTATTATACTATTATCATTTCCCATTATATAAGAAATAGTAATCAGAGAGGTAACTTTATTAGATTATAATTACCCCACTAATTATTATCCAAAGTCAAAATTCAAGCCCAGGTCTGTCTTATTAAAAGAAGTGTATGCAATTAATTCACAAACCATATTGCTTCTCATTAAGCATTCAAGCAGTAAATATGCTTCAACTTTCTGTTTCCTTAATCAAGTTAAATAGCACTAATGGAGAAGGGCTGTCAGCCTTTGAGGGTGTTAATTGGAGGTGAATTCTTGAAATCACACCTGTGTGCCAATCTATTAGTGCTCAAACATATGGTCAAGATATAGCTTTAAAATCACAGGAAGAGGTGTATGTTTAAGATGATTAAAATGCCAATATTCAATTTTTAAATAAGTGAGGAATGGCCGTAATGGGAAAGAAAAGCAATATTTGGTCCTCAGAAGTAGGCTCTCAGAATGTGGGGGTGATCTGGCAGTGACATCTGTCACTCCGTTGGTGGTCAGCCTTGATTTTGTTGGCCTTGCTGAGTAAGTGGGTATCCCCTTACTCCTTCTGAATGGACATTATCCCACTTGAGCATGTGGTTCTGGAAGGCTTTGCTCTTCTAACCCATTCTCTCTGTCTTGCTTAAAACTCTTATACTACATTCCTAAAGCTGCCCACTAAGGTCTATTCCCTTATTTGGCCACTTCATCCTCCTGAGGCTGACTACCAAAGTTCTACAATCAAAGTATTGAAGTCCAGCAATCAAAAGCCCCCTTTATTTCACCAAATTAACATGCCCAATTAAAGTTAACCACCTCATCCTAACACAGGGTTTCCCCTTTACCTTTATGAACCACCATTTACCTATATATCAGGTCTGTCTTCCCTCTATTCAGAGGCAATCTTTTGTCCCCCTGGAATGAATATCCCTGCCCCCTTTTCCTTGTTCCCTTCCCCTGTCCTTTGATCCCTATCTCCTTTCCCACCACATCCTAGCACATTCTAACACAGACCTCGCCCCTTTTGACTTCTTAAATATTACACCTGCAAGGTCCTTTGCTGCTGTTTTCTGCCAGAATCAGAAAGCAGTCACTTTAACTTTTTCTCCCCACTTAATAAATAATCTCTTGGTGAAAACAGCTGTTTGTTTGGGTGTAGATTGGATCTGGAAGGGAGCCTCCACTGTGCAGGAGTCCCCTTCACCCTTAATACTCCATGGGAATCCATCTCAAAGCTATACCAGTGAGTTTAAGAAGATGATCTTCCTGGAATAAAGTCTTCAGTCAAGGGTGTACAGGTAGAGGATCTCACCTTCAAGAACCTCTAAACAAGCTCACATAGTGTGAAATCTGGATTCAGTATTTTTTAAGGGCTACAAATTCCCAGGTCACCTTAATTCTTTTCCCCTGACTTTTATATCAAACTCCAGAAATCCATGCTGTTGCAAGACCACCATCCAGGGTTTTCTGATGCTCCTCAAGGCAAGTAGGTCAACCATCAAACTAAATAGTGATTAAATACAGTGGTATAGTTGTCTGGTATTGGCATAAAAACAGATAGGAGGACAAATGGAACAGAATTGAAGACCCAGATAATAATCCATGCACCTATGAACAACTGATTTTTGACAAAGGAAGAAAAAATATAAAATGGAACAAAGAAAGCATATTTAACAAATGGTACTGAAATAATTGGATATCAACATTTAGAAGAATGAAAATAGAGCCATATTTATTGTCATACACAAAACTCAAGTCGAAATGAATCAAAGAACTCAACATAAAGCCAACCACACTGAACTTTATAGAAGAAAAAGTGAAAAGTACACTTGAATGCATTGGCACAGGAAACCACTTCCTAAATATAACCTCAGTAGCACAGACACTGAGAGAAACAATTAATAAATGGGACCTCCTGAAACTGAAAAGCTTCTGTAAAGCAAAGGACACAGTCAACAAGACAAAATGGCAGCCCACAGAATGGAAAAATATATTCACCAACCCCACATTGGACCGAGGGCTGATCTCAAAAATACATAAAGAACTCAAGAAATTGGTCATCAAAAGAACAAATATTCCAAGAAAAATGTAGTACAGACCAAAACAGAGAACTCTCAACAGAGGAATCTAAAATGGCTAAAAGACATTTTAGGAAATGCTCAACATCCTTAGCCATCAATGCAAATGAAACAACTCTGAGATTCCATTTTACACCTGTAAAAATGGCCGAGATCAAAAACACTGATGACAACTTATGCTTGTGAGGATGTGGGGTTAAGGGAAAATTCCTGCATTGCTGGTAGGAGTGCAAATTAGTGCTGCCTCCTTGGATATCAGTATGGTGATTTCTCAGAAAATTAGGAAATCACCTACCTCAAGACCCAGTAATACCACTTTTGGGTATATATCTATAGGATGCTCAATCGTACCACAAGGACATATGCTCATCTTATGTTCATAGCAGCATTGTTTGTCATAGCCAGAACCTGGGAACAACCTAAATGCCCCATTGACCAAAGAATAAATGAAGAAAATGTGGAACATTTACATAATGGCGTACTATAAAGCAGAAAAAATAATGACATCTTGAAATTTGCAGGCAAATGGATGGAGCTAGAAAACATCATATTGAGTGAGGTAACCCAGACCCAGAGAGACAAATATTATATGTACTCACTCATAATTGGCTTTTAGACATAAAGCAAAGAAAATCAGCCTAAAATTCACAGTTTCAGAGAACCTAAAAAACAATGAGTACCCTAAGAGAGACATACATGGATCTAATCTACATGGGAAGTAGAAAAAGACAAGATCTCCTGTGTAAACTGGAAGCATGGGGACCTTGAGAGTGGGCTGAAGGGGAGAAGAGAGACAGGGAGGGGAGCAGAGAAAAATGTAGAGCTCAATAAAAATCAATAAAAAATAAAATAAAAATAGGAAAACAACTCTTGGAGAAAAATTAATCCACCTGTAGCAAGATTGGTAAAAACAAGATGATTAATAACAAGTGAGCTCCATTTACCTATGTTTGAGACTTAGCTTACTAATTGTAAAATTTTAAGAAAATAACTGTCTGTAAGTAAAGGTAACAGTAGCATCTCCTTCATAGGAATTTTGTGAAAATTAAATGAGTTAATTCATGTAACACACATAAAAACATGCTTGAAGTTTAATTAATGTATAACAAAGGTAAACTGTAATTGATCATATGTCTTTTCTTAGTTGGAGTTAGCACAGTCTGGAGAGGCATATTACAGGCATTTCCATTATGTCCACAAAAAGAAGCTTTAAGCTACCTCTCCAACATGATGACAAAGGAATGATAGTGTTGTTGTGACAGTAAGGAGGGACAAAATGATTCAAGTTACCCAGTTGAGTGGCATTGTATTATAAGCACCCAACAAGTGTCATAAAGCACTAGCTTCTATAAAGCAGAGTCAAAAAAATGATAGAAAAGGGCACTCTGAGTCAGCCAGTTGTTCCCTAGATCAATGAATCCTCAAAGGACACTTATACTGACACCCGTGACAAGAAGAACATCCCTCCCAAACAAAAGATGCACTCATGACAATCTCAGAATCTTAGTTAATATTTTTAGTGAGAGAATGCTGAGATTTTTGAAATGCCATTTTCTTCTTGGAAAGTAGAGTCTGAGCAATTATTTGGAAAAGGATGTTGAGCCCTTTGGGCATCTGCAAAAGTACTAATAATTGATAATATAGTGATAATACCATTTTCAGTTCTTAATGTTGTATATTGCAGTGTAGAAACTGAACTCAGGGCACTGAACATGCTAGGCAAGCACTGGACCTTTGAGCTGAGTCCTCAGGCCAATAACCTCAGTTTGATAGAGTTTTGTCCACATCTTTCAAAAGTTGTTTTCAGAATAACCCTGTTTGGGCGTTCACTCAACATCACCATGAGACAACAAAGGTGGGTGTTGTGATAGTAATTTCATGGACTGGGAAATTTTGTTCATCTGGTTGGCTAGGTGGGATTATTCAATGAATGTCAAAGATGAGATCAAAACCCTTCCTTCTATTTACCAGTCTATTATTCTCCCTGAAAGTCCATGAACCAGCTTTGTTTTAGCACCAGTGACATCCACGGCCGAGGTCAGTAGCACACAGAGGAAAACAGGACTTAGTCAAATGCATTTCCTAGCATGGTTCTCATATGGTGCTGGAGACTTGTCTGTATTCTGTCAATCATGTTTTAAATAAATGCAAATTGGCCAGGTAGGAAGTATAGGCAGGTCAACCAGACAGGAAGTAGAGGCAGGGTGAGGAGAACGTCTGGGAAGTAGGAAGCTTCCTTGGCATTCCTGCACAGACCACCAAGGAAGCAGAATGTGTCCCTGTCACAGCTGAGAAAAGGTTCCGGCCATGTGGCTAACATAGATAAGAACAATGGGTTAATATAAGTTATGGGAGCTGGTAGGAAGACTGAGCTAATGGGCCAATCAGTGTATAACTTAATGTAGACTCTCTGTGTGATTTTCTTTGGGGCTTTCTGGCTGTGGGGTATTGGGTGGGACAGTACCCCCAACGAGCAGGCCCCTCATGTTACACTCATACATGGCAGATTTCTTCACCTTTGTTAGAGATATCTGCCTGGAATTTGAAGCACAGCTAGGAACTTCAGATTTTTACCCCTTTCAGTACTTCTTCCCATTATATTTCATCATATTTCAACAGGTTCCTGAAAAACAGAAATTTATTCTTTTCTTTTATTAAAAAATTAATTATACAAACTAAGTCCCAGTGGCAGGAACAGAAGTTTGTATGTGCGTCCTATGAATTCAGAGTAATTTTACAATAGACAAACCTATACATATGCTATGGGCAAATGCTCCACAAGGAGGAAATTTGGACTCCTGGAAAGATCCAAATATCAGAACATTTTCTCAAGGTGGAGCCTTGTAAAGTCACTCTCCTTTTTAATAATGCAATCTATCACTTTTGTATTGCAAAAACTTGTACATTATGGAAGGAAAAAGGGAGAAATGCAATAATAACTTGGGATTGTGAGGAGCTGAGATTTACCAACTGGGAAAATGCAGCTGTGAAGTGAAAAAGCAGGGAAGGGGAAGAGGCACTGCTTCAGGGTGTTGTCTTGTTTGTTTTCTTGAATCCCCAAAAAATGACTTCTCAACAACGACATTGTTGAGACTGATTCATTCCTCTGAACTGATTTCCTCCTAAATCTAGTTCTGGAATCAGAACAAGGCAGTCTTTACTCTCTGACACCAACCCAAGCTATGTGCTATCTAACCTTGAAAAAAGGCAGTGTGAGATGACACATATATATGTACATATATACATATATGTATATATATACATATATTTTTTTTCCTCCCTAGTCACTCTGCTCATGGTGAGTGAGAATGCCGACACATTTGACTCCAAAGATGGAGTCAGTCCAAAATCTTTTATCACAAGCTACTTTACACTTTTCTGTGGGGTGGGTTCATTTTGAAGAACTAGTTTGAAAAAGGCCATGTTGTTTTCACACCACAGAACTTTGCCACACCTAGCAACATGTAACATAACAGAGCCAGAAAGGCCTATCATAGATATCATATATGCAAAATAATTCAAATAGTGAAATGGAGATATGTCATACAATTACAGAATACCCACTCTTTAACTCAACTAGAACCGTGGAGATTAGATGAAGTCCCAACTGAATGTGTATTGTTGACATGAGCATGGCCATGCCAAGTACTACAATGCCTCCCACTTAGGAGAATTTCAAACCCTTCTCCACGGCAGGCTCAACAGAACTGTAGCACTTTCCCCAGTCTTAGTAGGAATGCCGACAAACTGTTGACCTTTAGTTAAAACCTTCGTGTGCAGAAAGTATCAGTCGCACGCAGCTGCCTCTTCCTGAATGCTTACAGTGTGTGCAGAAACTACCAAATGCAGCCTGGCCCTCTGTGACATCAGCCTGAGACTGCTTCCCTACAGAGAACTCCTAAGGAGATTACCTAACCTGCCTTCTCCTCCTTCCTGCTGGATATAAAAAACCTGCAGCGCTTCCAGGCTCATCTCCCTCAGATGCCAAGACCCACCCAAGCCCAGTTTTTCTGTATGTTTGTCACTTCTTCATTCCCTGTCACCCCACTTAGGTCAATCCCTAAGGCATGCAGGTCACCAAGTGGAAGGTTCTCACTTTACAACTGTTTTGAAGTATAAGGGAAAATAGGAATTCAGTCTTCTCGCTGGGGAAATCGCTAGCATGTAACACTTCCACAATCACTTCCTCCCTTATGAGATGACTGCTTACAAATAAACATGTATTCATGAAAACATAAAATTCCCATATTAAGGCAGCAGAAATCCCTCTACACACTTCAAAACATACTTCATGCTTTTCAAAGCTCTTCTTCCAGTAAACTTGCCTATTTCCATAATATCATGTATCAAAATCTCTATCCCCGAGATGCAAGCTTCCAAATATTCATCATAATGTGAACCCTATCACACATGTTTCTCCCAGAGGAGTGACTATTGCATAGAAAGGCAAGTAAATGAGTTAGCTGTAGAGATAGGAGCACTGCTTATCTAATTAACCACAGTGCTGGGTGAAGAGGAAGGGGAGGGCGGCAGCAACAGGAGAATGCTGAAATCTACTCTCCAAAGCCACTATGTTGTCATCACAAGATGTTTACTTAATGATCCTTCCATCCTTGGAAATCTAGCACCACTTTCACATGTGTGAATCCCATGCCACAGCTCCTGGATTTCTGTAATTGTGTTGTTTACTTTCATGGTATCTCCTGTACAGAAATCTAAAATAAAATGATAATAATAGTCATGCTACATGAAATTTGGGCAGAAAAATCTTAGTTCTCCTTATAATTTATTCTTTAACCTTGGGAAAAATTCAACGTATTAAAGCTTGGTAGGGCTTTCCAAAACATACTGGCCCTGGCACACATAGTCAATGCCAGATAGTTCAGTAAGACTTGTACAAACTCTGAGATGGCTTCCTGCACTGAAAACGAGGTGCAGGTTCAAAGCAAATCCCTATGTTGTTGATTAGTGCTTACAGGAGTGTGGATAAAACACTGAAGTTTGAAACTGTAGATTTATTTTAGTATTACAGCAGTGTCTTTATTCCATGAAGTGTTCATATTTAGTCGTCAAACCCGAGTATCCTATCTTTATAATACAGTAGTTGAAGAAGGTGATTAATATCTGTGTTCTTGGAAATCCAAATACAGCATATAACTTTCTTTCTTATTTAATTCAACTGACCTTCATGGATATAATACATATTGTCACTAAAATGTTCTGATTAGAAAAAACTGTAATTTCTAACATCCAACTGTAGCACTCATCCAAATTACAGTTATAGAATGTAAACAACAAGCAATTAGCTTCTGTAGGTTTGGTCTTGCAAATTTCAATTATTTCACAAAATACATCATCAATGACGAACATATATGCTGGATAGTCTCCAAAGAAGTGCACATAATTGCCTCATTTTCTTGGGTTTTCAATACAATAATTTATTTGACAATTATTTCCTATGCACACAAGGTATTTTAGGACTTCTGCTACCTGTTTATAATATAATGTTAAATAGTTAGCACATGTACCATCCCCTACAGTTGGAGTCTAGACACAAAAGAGCAGAGTCTGAACTTTTTGGTATGCTATGAAAGAAACATACTATGATTGTCACTCCCAACCTGGAACATGAATAACAAAAATCAAGCATAATTATGAAAATATTGTCTGAATTATCTATAAAGCCCACATGTGACCCTAATTATTAAGCATTCCAGGAAAAAATATAAAGTGTAAAATATGAGTAAAAACTCTGAACTTTCAACAACGCAAACAATTAATGGAACAATAAACTCAGCTTTCAGTAAATTATGACCAAGAAAAAAATAATAGAGTACTAATTTGGTGATAGCTATTTAGAGTCTTGACTCAGATATTTAGTAAAGCAAAAACTCCAAAAATGGAATCAAAATTTAAATATCCCTAATAGTTTTAAAAACAACTCGGGAGAATTTTTCTCATGAGTTGGAGATATCATTTAAATGAATAAAATGAAGATTAAATGATCTGATTACCACAACTAGGACCCAAATCATCAATTTTATTCCAATAACTGCAAGATTATTGTTTTAAACCTTATCCACTACTCTTTCTTCACGTTTTGTTATTTATTTTTGTGACTATAATTTAATTACAAAATTTCTTCCTTCCTCTTCCCCACTCCAAATCCCCCCAAATACCCCTCTCCACTCTTCTTCAAATTCTTGTCTTCCTTATTCATCTACTGTTATTGCATGCATATATGTATTTATATACTATACATTCATAAATATAACCTATTGAGTCCATGTAATGTTCCTTTTTCAGTTCACTTATTTTCAAGTATTTTGTTCTTTCCTACCATACTGTTAAAAAATGCTTAAGCAATATTCTAATAGAGATAAAATACCATAATGCTATTTGTGTTGTACTCTGTTAGTCAATAAAATGTGTATTGTCTCCACTGCACATATTAAGAATGATTTCCTCACAACACCTCACACAACGGTTGCCTTTCCAATCATGGAACCTAACTGCTGTTCTATGTCACCTCTATCCTATTGTCACCTATACAATAGAGGAGAGAAAGAAAGAATATCTGCCAGCTCTTGAGAGCACCTGTATCAGTAAAGAGACCCAATAGTTACTGTTGTCCCATTCTTCAAAGATTCCCAGTTTTTTATACATGATGAAGCAATCATTAGTGGACTTGGTTCCTAGTTCTAGCTACCACCCTTCTGGGGCCAAAGGTTCCCTTATGACTCATATTCCTCTTTTCTAAGAGTGTTTATCTCAAATGTTGCTTCTATTATTCTAGAATTCTATATTTTTTAAACTTATTTATAATATATACCAGGAATAATTTCAAAACAGTATTGTCAACATATGTTTTAATAAAACCTTGGCAAGTATTGCACAATAAGCAGATTCTTCTGTAAGCTGAGCATAGTGGCTTAAAAGCCTAGGCTCTAGAGCCAAACTCCTTTGGCTGTAACTTCAGCTCAGTACAGTATTAGTTATGTGATCCTAAGCCAATTATGTTATGTTTCAGTGCCTTGGTTTTCTACTCTGTAAAGAACAGGGATATTGATAATCTTCCCAGGGATGTTTTGAGGACTAAGCATGTGGATTCATATGAAACCTTCAAAGAATTCAGTAAGTAAAGGATTTAGTAAGCAAAATCTATTAATATTGCTGCAATTGTCAACATTATTTAATGTGTCTGGAAAATTTAGGAAAAATTTAACCCCCAAATTCAGAAATAATCTATAATGCAGGAAGCAATAGTCTTTGAATTTACTCAACTTCACAATTCTTTTCCTCATTCCCCAGCTTTTCCTTATGGTCTTTTGTGGAGGCAAACAGACCTTGGTAACCCACTCTAAACTAGGGGCGAAGGGACATGGAATTTACCTTGTCTTCTCTACTAATTAGGTATGTGACTTTGGGGAAACATCACACAATATTTCTGTTCCCAAATCACTCATTGAAATGAGACCCTTGAGGGACATAACTGACAAAACCTCATTATGCTGAAAATTCAAAACTACTGCATGGTAAACACTTTTTGAAGACCATGGGGGCTGATCAAACTGCCCCTACTTGATAAATAATGTAAACGTTTTTATCTTCTACAGAAGACTTTTAGCAACACTAAATCAGTAGTAGGTTAACCTCTGCCGAGAAGCCATAGAAAATTAAAAATAAGAAAGAATCCTGAGAAAAGCCCACAGTCAGCAACTAGAAACTTCTTAAAAGTAGACATGGGGCCCTTTGAGACCAAAGGTCCTTAAATGAGATTTTTGTCCCTCTACTTTCCTTTAGAGAGAAAAAAATTAAGTTGCAAAGGGAAAACGACTTACCTGTGGTCACACAGAAACTTAGCCACAAGCATATTCTGTTCTGCTACTTCATAAAAGTACTACAGAATGTAAAGGGAGATTTTCAATCCCCTACCCTGCCCTTTCATGCATTTATCTTCACAATCCAGTCTAACCCTGAAAAGTTGCAGGAGCACAGTTTTGAGAGCAGTACTCATGCTGGTACTCTGATCTCAGTGAGGAACAAAGAAAGAGCAGGAAACAGATGCAAAAAGGAGGTACCCTTTGCTGTGCATACCTGTGCACGATATAAAACTCTGTCTAGAGCTAACTCAAGTTTTCCTCTCTATAGGAGTTCAAATCCAGCTCACAAAGCCTAACACCACAGAGGAAGTTGTGCTCTATTTATTTGCTTGTTTGATAATGAGCATACTGCAAGGATGCTTACTTAGAATTACTAAAGCTGAACATTCATAACTCCCTTGGAGTTCTGCTCTTTGCTTATCTAATAGACCTTTACACTCATGTTTATTGGTTGATTCCCTCTAGGCATGAAAGTGAGAGGCAAGGAAAAGAGAGAACAGGAGAGTGGAAGCTGTGAAATAGGAGTAGAGGGAGCCGGAATTATCCTCTCTTCCATATTAAAGCCTTAATAAAATTCTGATTTAATCTCTTAAATGGCCTTATAACATTTCCAAAACTCAGTTTCCTCAACTACAAAACAGAAATGCTGGTAGTGCCCCTCTAGCCAAATTTTATGAGAATTCTATCCATTTAGGCATAAGAAGCAGGGTCTGAGTTCTAGGTCAGTGGAAAAGCCACTGCTTAGTATGCATAAACCTATGGTTCAATCTCTCTCTCTCTCTCTCTCTCTCTCTCTCTCTCTCTCTCTCTCACACACACACACACACACACACACACATCTCTCTTTCACACACACACAGAGAAGCAGACAGACATTCACACACATACACACACACACAAGACAGAGAGAAACAGAGACAGAGACACAGAGAGAGACAGACAGAAAGAGAGAAACAAAGACAAAGGAACAAAAACAGAGACAGAGATAGAGGAAGAAAGATGGGGGAGGGAAGATGGACAGCTGGGGTGGATGGAAGCAGAGAAACAGAGAATTTAAGGCAATGTCAATCTAGCATATGGCCATTGTCCAATAAACAGCGACCAGCAACTGCCTTCTACTTGCATATATTGGTGCTGCAGTATAAATTAACACTGTATAAGAAAGGACAATTTTGGGATTGGAATCTTAAGTCCCTAAATGTGAACTGCATTTCCAGAAAATTTTCCTGGTTAAAACAAAACAATGTGCAAAGATTACAGAGTTATACATAAGGAAACAGAACAAAACACTAACAAATGTTATATCTGATATGATGAGGAAGAGTGACTACAGGTGATTTCTGTAGTTTATACCTTTTGTGTTGTTTGAGGGGTTTAGAAAAAGCACATGCTATTTATCAAATAACAGAAAATAACAATATAGTTTTTTCTTTAACATGTTTAATTTGTTGATTTTTTTTCCTAGAAGATCTATGTCCCAGAGATTTTTCTTTTTACCGTTCACCATTCTAGGTTCAAAGAGCTGAACTGAAGTTACTTCAGAGAGCTGACTCTTGATTACTGCAAGTGAATTCCTGGAATGATTCTAGCCACCCTTTACACTTTCTGTCCTCTTTTAAAAAGACACCAAGTTGAAAAATCACTACACAAAGCTACACAGAACATACCAAAGCATCCCAGACAAATGGCAATGCAGATGAACACTCCATCACAAATAAAACCTCTCTCTCAGCATCCATCCTCTTCTTCCCCTCACCCCACCTGCTCTCTGGGTAAGTTAATATCCTGGTGTCAGCATTAACTCTCCTAGCTTTGGTCAGTCTGTGTCACAAGCGTAGAATTATTTAAACATCTGGGAGATTGTGTATATTAGAGTTTAAGAAGAGAGACCAATGCATGCACATAGCACCATAAAAATTCTGCCGAGTGTCTGCTTCCCTGGCTCATTGTGTCCTTCAGACAGCAGTGACAAATGGAGCAGTCTGTGGAGAGCTCCTCCTGGTGACATGAGTTACCTTGCCAACTAGGGCTCATTACAAAACACGAACCATTGCACTAGGCTGGAACAGAAGGCAATTTTCAATTCATTTATAGCTTATGCCACTCACTTGTTTCACCTCAGCTCTTAAGGGGATCGTTTTGCAAACATAAGGCTCCTTAGCTATATGAATTAGTGACTTAAATATAAGCTTAAAGCCAAAACACTTTAGGTATCTCAATTCTTTTGTTTAAAGATTTATTTATTTATTATGTATACAGTATTCTCAGTATTCTATCTGCAGGTATGTCTGCAGGCCAGAAGAGGACACAAGATCTCATTACAGATGGTTGTGAACCACCATGTGGTTGCTGGGAATTGAACTCAGGACCTTTGGAAGAGCAGGCAGTACTCTTAACCACTGAGCCAGCTTTCCAGCCCAATATCTCAGTTCTTTTTGTTTGTAGTTATTGAAACTAGAAATCGAACCTTTCTGACTTTAAATTTGCATGTAGGTCCTGAAAATTATATTAACAGACTTTATGCCAAACTCAAAATGCAATTCACATGGCACATCTCTCCCTTGTAGTCACCAGTTAGACATTTAACAAGCAACAGAAGAATGCAGCTTGAATGGCAATGCTGTCTCCCATTTCAATCCAGAAATCACCAATCTGACTATCAATGGCTTTTCTTCTTTCAAATACTTTTGATCATTATCAAGAAACAAGCGCACAATATAAGATAGTGGCTAAAACTACCTCATCAGCAGGGGATAACAACTTACAAATGCATTAAATAGACTCAGGTTTGTAATTCTAATTTGAAGAATGTTTGTTGTCACAAAGAGATTGAGAAGTATGGCAATCTTTGTTGAACCACCCAGTATGTGCCATATTTACTTAAAGGCTTTGTTTAATCTAATCAACAACAATGTGAAAGGACGACTCTTCACTCTTATTTTACAGATGACAAGAAAGATTGGAACCACAGTAATCACCTACCTTGCTTACTGATATTCAACACTAAGTGTCAAGAGCCATTAAACCTCTTTCAAAAATTATGGGGTGATGTTGATATTAATTAAGAGTTGATATCCCCCACGCAAGTCTTTTTTATTATTTATGAAAAAGTTTCAGCTATCCATAAAAAAATCACACGCTAAATGGAAGGTCTTCAAACCCACAAATAGTTAATATATCATGATGAGTCAATAGACCCCAGCATTTGGACAGTTGACATAGGCAAGTCATGATATATAAGTCAGTCTAGGGCACCCATTAAATCCTAGATCATCTGGGATCTACCAAGATAAAGTTTGTAAGACATGATCAGTTACATTGTAGGTCTCAAGTGCTCATAACTAAGTGAAAGTATTATTTTGTGTTTTTTCCACAGCAAAATTTTGGTGGAAAAGAATATTTTCTTTCTCATGATAGGATGTTTTACACAGAATCATTGAGCAATGTCTCTGATTTGTTGTTATATATGCAAATATGTCCAAAATCTGTCAGGGGAGTATCAAGGCTTCTTCCGCAAAGGCACGTCTATTTTAGAGGCATTTGCTCGTGATATTGGCCAAAGTCTCTCTGAAATTTAAAAGTTGTCTAATTCTTACTGTATATATGCCTGAAGTCATGATTTTCAAATATACTAAACCCCGTAAGGCCTAGACTTTCCTTTTTTACGAAAGAAACTCCAACCTCGAAGGTTATGTAAAATTCTACTCTTTCCAAAAAGATTTTCTTGATTTTATCACATTCTTATCCTTTCTGTCATAGTCATCTACTGGTTTCAGATTACTTTCAAGATTAACTGAAGGCAATCATTTGTTCTTTGTAAGAATCCTCTCTACTTAATTGTAGCAAAAATATTGTTTGACTCCAAAAGTCACATGGAAAGAATTTCTCACATAATAGTCCAATCCCTCTCAACTTTGACTCTGTGCATCTAAGTTATCTGTAGACATTATTTGTAAAATATCACTTTACTGAAATATACAGAGAGCTCTCAGATCAGAGACATCAAGGATAAGATACCAGATGTCAACATGAAAAGCTTTCTAACATGTTATGATATATTGTCAAACGTGAATACAACTCTCCATCCTGGCAAGTTCATCCAGCCTAGCAGATTCTTGGAGTAGGTAGATTCCTCTACTCACTGGTCTCTGATCCTGTGCATGGCCACCCCTACAATTAACTATTGCACACAATAACTGGTCATTCTATGGGGTCATGACTGTCAAACTCCTCTTCTCTAACTGTAGTGTCCCTATGCTCTAGTTCTTCCACGCCCTTATACTTTATGCCACTAGACCTTTGGTTGTATATATGAAGGCTTGTTTATTCATTATTTTAACAATAACTTGCCCCAACCCCTGAACCTCATGGTTTTCTTAAAGGAACATACATATAATAGGAAAGCATACTTTACTACTCCAGAAGTACAGAGTATCAAGGTAGACCCAGTCATGTAAACACAAAATCATCATACAGCATGAGAAGTGCTGCCTTCTATAAAATCGAACTCTTCATAGTTCTTTCCTATTGCTGCTCACACACTATCATTTCAATCCATATGTGTTTATTTAATGGTTTTTTTCTTCTCCTTACACTTGGAAATAAAATTCAAGAAAGTAGATTTTTTTTCTTATCTCTTCCCAGTGTGCGAAAGAGTGACTGACACAGCAGTGCTCAATCAACTGTTGTTAAATGAATGAATACAATAGAAAAGTGCTCTTGGAGATATACGAAGAAGGCACAAAAGACAGGAGAATCTATTTTAATTGAGGGATGCAGGAGTGTGTGTGTGTGTGTGTGTGTGTGTGTGTGTGTGTGTGTGTGTGTGGGGAGAGAGAGAGAGAGAGAGAGAGAGAGAGAGAGAGAGAGCAAGTGTGTGTATATACAGATGAGAAAACAACTGGTGTGGGAGCAGAGAAAGAGATAACGGAATTTTTTCTCTTTCTCATGGACAATGTGGTTAAATTATTTTCATTGGATCCTTGGGCTAGGCTAAATATCCTCTATGGGTTCCCTTAGCAACATTAGTATGTCTCTAATCTCACTTGAAGAAATATTTTAAATGTTTATTTGATACGTGAAAAACCTATCTGATATCTACAAGAGTCAGGACAGTAGTCCTCCTTTATACATTGTTCTGATTTCAATGTTTCAGTCAGTCATTGTTAAGTAGGGTCTAAAAACACTAGAAGGAAAATTTCAGAAATAAACATGTTGTAACTTTGAAATTGTGCACCATTCTAAAGAGCATGATAATATTTTGTGCTTTCACATGCCATTCCAACCTGCTAAAAACACTAATCATCCCTTTGTCTGGTGTATGCATACCACACAAGCTAGTCACCCATTAGTTATTTAGAAACCACCTAGGTTATCAGAATGGCTGCATGTTATCCCAGTATGTTCAAATAGCTCTTATTTTTACTTAGTAATAGCCCCCGAAGAACAGTAGTGATGTTAACATTCTTGATATGGCAATGAGAAACTATGGGGGACTCCCCTTTAAAGAGAGGCCACATTTACACACATTTTAATATTCATTTGTGGTTTTGTTTGTCTATTATTAGTAATCTCTTCCTATAACTAATTATAAATTAAACTTTAATCACAGAAATACATGCATAGGAAAAACACAGTCTACATACAGATAGTTCAGCACTACTCATCAACTCATATTCCTATAAGGGGGACTTAAAATGCATTCCTTGCTGATAAGGAGGCTGCTGTACAACATGTTACCTCTTTTACAAAATGCTCCCACAACAGCAGTCAAAATAGTGTTCATCAATTTTTAGCTACCTGCAAATAAGGGATAGATGATTTTTTTTAAAACAGTGGTAATCTAGTTTAGAAAAAGTTTAATTATAAGCTTTTACCAGCCCCATATTCTGTACTGCCATGTTAAATGACCTTGTACAAGCAAATTAACCTCACCGAGTCCCAATTTCTAGACTCTTCCCAGGGATTATATAAGAGAAAATTTGTGCTCATGTAATATATACACAATATCTAGATTACCCTCAGGCCTATGATAGGCATTAAGGACATTGTATCTTCCATATTAGAAGGTATTTACATCAGTGGGAATGAAGCATTTTGGGATAGATTTTAATTGAACATGGTATCATTTGGGAGCATACTGAGGCAACCCTGAGGATAGCAGAAGGCCTGAGATCTCAATAGGTATGAAGTCAAACCAATCTTTGTACAACATTTTCTTTTGCCTGAGCAGAGGCACTGCGGGTTGGAAACGGGCAATACATATGATGTCTGTAGAAGGAGGGAAAATAAATACAGAAAAATAGCCTAGGGTTAGCACTAACCTTGAACCAGGCCATCTTATTGTGGGCAAAAGAAATCAGAGGCAAGCATTTCATTAAGAACCTGACTCACCAAGTGCAGTATTAATGGGCTGCTTCTAAAGAGAAAATGTCAAAGTGAATGCCCTCTGTTCTTGGTGGGTTTGAAGTGGACAAATTGTAGTGCATTCTGATGAGGAGCTGAGCAAGGCACATCACATCAACTGCTTGAGAATTCGAAGTGACAAATTGTACCAAGCAACATGGAGGCATGCATGACATTTGTGTCTGCAAACTAAGCAAAGTGCCCTCAGGGACAATACTGAGCCAACTTCTGAGTAGTTTGCTTTGCCAAAGTCCATCGCTGGGTTTGCCTTCTCTTTTTGAAAGAGGTAAGTGTTAATTAACATTAGCTACTACTAGGTAGAAGTACTGATGTCCCTGGAAGTTAAAATGCCATTGGCAGGCATCAGCTATGTTAAGAAAAGAAACATAGAACTATGAAAGTAAAGGCAAATGCCAGGTTATAACACAGATAAGTGAAGGAAAGGAATCTAAATAAGGAGCCAAAATAGCCAGACAATGCTCTTATTCAATGCAGTAACTGGGACATCCTTACCATGACATATGAAGTATCAACATGGGTTCAACAAATGTAGGGATGACATGCCTGGAGAGTGCAATTTAAAAAGAAACATTTTATGACTTTTTAAAAATGTCTTTATAGCTATTATTTGATTATTTCCAAGCCCAAAATGTTACAATTGAAAGTGGAACAGTAATTCTCAAAGCCCAACATACTTTTTTTCGACGTCAACAATGTGAACATTAATGTGGTGTTCAATAACTAGTCCTGTCAACATGAATGTTGGGTATCAACTTTTTTCATCTTTCTCTACTCTATAATTATTTCCTTCTTATATGCTATGTTACTGTTTAGTCCTTTTGGGAATATTTGTGGATAACACATTTCTAAATATAATTACAGGTGTTTAAAGATATCCAACTTTTAAAGATATCCAATAAGACATAAGAAGTAATAGCTAGAGAAGATGTGCCTACTGCCGTGGCTCCTCTCCTCTCACCCCCTGCTTCCCTCTCCTCTTTCCCTTTTCATTCCATAACCCACTAAATAATTACCCACTGTCTCTGCAAAAAAGGAGTAATAGCTAACTCCAGAGAAAAGAAGGACAAGCCATAACATTCTCACAAAATATATTTAAAGAGATGTGTCAATCAATAGGTGGAAAAGACAGGAAAAGAGAAAGAAGATAGAGACATAAACAAAGACCAGAAAAACACATGAAAGTGATTTTTGTATAATCTTAGATTCTACTTTTTACTCCAAGGCTTCCGCCATGATTAACAACTACATATTGAACATGTTTTATAATATTTATACCCATTCAATCATCAAGGAATATATTATTATATCCAGTGAGAGACTACAAATAGCCTAGATACCTATATCTGGTTACATGATATTTACACTGCCTTAAGAGAAAGTAGCAATGAGAAAAATAAGCTTGCCTGAATATCATACATTACCTAAATCAGAATGCAAGATTTAGAAGAAAATGTTGCCACCTTCTCTCTTAATTTTAAATATATGTCTTGAAAGATAAAAATCTCAATAAGTTTTGAACTACTACATTATAATACCACTAACTCCTGCATAAATTCAGGAGCACTGTGACTGAAGATGGATCCTTCAAAACATAATCAATAGAAGATTATGCAGTAAACTTGCCACAGAAAGTTCACATGTACCTTGGTACCTAATTTCAGCATGAAATTCCATTGTAAATAAAATCTCCCTTACAGTGACTAAAACATGGATCATAGAAACAAGATTCCAAGGAATTATTGGTATTTGGGAAAAGGGACAAGTCAGTAAATGAGCAAGGTCTATTGCAATGTTGATGCAGCAGCTACAATCTGGATTTTTATAGCATCTTTTCAAAATGAGCTTGATCTGCTGGAGCATTTTTAATACCATTGTCCATTCTTTCTAAGAAAGATTCCCATTAAATGCAAGGGGATAAAATTTGCTGGTTGTAGCATGTTTTCTTCTGAGCAGATTAAGAGCTGTTCAATAGAAGTATAATAGAATGTGTAAATCTTGTATGACTTGGGAGCAGTGTATCTGACATTGAAGATACAGAGCTGTCATCGTGGAGATAACCTGTATATTGAGCAATAGGCTTTCTAGTAGAGATAATGCATCTTCTGACAATATTTGAGCAATAAAAACAACTTCAAAACAAAATAAAACACCAAACACCTCATAAAAACAGTCACCAGCAGCGACTATTTCAGCATAAAAATTCAACAGGGATCCTTGGCAATTAAAAAGGCATCCTTGACAGTTAAGCTGAATTGCAATAAATCAAAATGAATTCTGAAGTTGGTCTTGTAATGATGGAGCATATAAGAAGAAGATGTTCTTGTCCCACTGGGCTAAGGAACAAGTTACTTTGTTCCTGTTCTGATAAATGAACTTAAAGCAACTAACTGAGTAGGCTGCTTCATCTAAAGAATGGTCCAATTCATCGATCTGTTTCCAAAGCAAACACTTTTGGGATGACTAACACTTCCTGCCATAGTTCTGAAGAAAAATGAGAGAAATGCTTGCTAAGTTTACCACCTCCACAGTTCTCATATCTGATTAGCTAAGGCATTTACCTGTCCACCCTCTCACATCTACCCTCAAAAGAAAACTCACACAGAGAAATAGTTTTCACTGTTCTTATGTTAATTGCCACTGTTCTCTGGCAGAATCCAGTTCTTTTGATGCCTTCAAAATGTTTTCTTGAGGAAGTGTTAACACATGAACTAAACAGTGGATGAACTTGTCTTTTTCTTTATTTGTGTGTTCATTTTTATTTCATGCATATGAATGTTAGCCTGCATGTGCATATGTGCACCGTATGCACACCTACTTCCAGAGGACAAGCCAAAAGAAGGTATCACAGTTCCTGTAACTAAAGTTACTGATGGTTGGAAGCTTTCATGTTAGTGCTGGGAACCAAACCCAGATCCTCTACAAAAGCAACAATTGCTCTTCCCTCTGAGCTGTATCTCCAGCCCCACAGAAAATCTTTTCATTCACAAGTCAAGGAATTAGAAGGAAATCATGCTACTACACATAGGAATTTGTTTACTGTATATTTTCTTGTAAGGTGAATAACTCCTCAAGAATAAACAGTACTAACAGTCACTATAGGAAAACACCCACAAGTCATTTATATGCAAGATTCATGTAAGGTTATTATAAACCATGGACTATTCTTGCCTCTTTATCTCCGCAATTTCCAAACTGTACACACATTAAGGCAAAGAAACAATGAATCTGAGAATGACCCTACTTAAAACAATGCCAATGCTCCAAAGGCCAATTTCTCTTTTCAAAACTAAGATGTTCATCAAAGGAAATGCTTTATTAATGTATGCTTATAAGAATACAAGTCTAGAGAAAGATAACTCAGTGGCTCAGAATGTCAATATTATAAGAAAAGAATCAATAAAAATAACTACACACAAAGTTTCTACTTTGACAAAATAATACTGAAATAATTAATGTCCTTTAAACATAATTTCTCAAGAAGAGCTACAAAACTCTATAAATGTTAGGATAAATATGTAAGTTGGCATAGATTCTATATAAAGCTTGTTATTCCTAAACACTGTATCTACAATAACTAAAATATCTGAGTGCAGGCTATTCCTACATCTTCAGCAGATTGTCACTTACTGATACCTTCTGCTTGAGTTGGTATATTCTGTAAGTAAATGGTGATGTGAAGGATGCTGCTTGTCTTTTGAGACCTTTTCTCCCCAGCTTACACTCAGTAACATAACAGAACCTCTCTCAAGTTCTGTATTTTTGTCATTGATCTGCTACAACAAAATACCACAGACTGTGTAATTTCTACAGAATGAAAATATAATGCTTGTAAAAGCTAAAGGTGGGGAATCACAAGACTGAGGTGCTAGTTGATCTGCTTCCTGTAAGTACTCAGGATCTGCCTCAAAAATACTTCCTCTCTTGCCAGACGGTGGTGGCACACACCTTTAATCCCAGCATTTGAGAGGCAGAGGCAGGTAGATCTCTGTGAGTTTGAGGCCAGCCAGGTCTATAAGGGCTAGTTTCAGGACATTTAGGGTTGTTTCACAGGAAAACTCTGTTTTGAACTGAGTGTAAGCTGGGGAGAAAAGGTCTCAACAACAACAACAAAAGGCTTTCTCTCATCATTTCCACATGGCAGATTGGCAGAGTGATCCTTTGAACTCCTGTTGTAATGTTACTTACTGCATTTGCAAGGATAGAGCCTTCTCAATTCAATAAATTGCCAATATCTTCATCTATTAACACTACTTCAGTGGATATTAAGCAGCAACATATGAAACTTGGGACATGAGATCCAGAAATTAAGTCTGTAGTACTCTAGCTAGAGTCAACAAGACTTAAAAAATGACAACAAAAATTGACATAAATATCAAAGTGGATAAGGGTATTCTCCTGGGGATTTATCCCTCCCTCAACTAAGAACTACAGGCAACTAATGGTTGCTCAGAGGAGATTCTGTCTTCTCTAGTGAGCATAAGTTAGCCATTGCCAAAAGGTCAGTTTTAAACAAATATGAACACTATTAAATTATCTCAACATGTTATACTTGTGAATGTGTGTGTGCATAACAATTATAGTTAGAGAATAATCCATGAATTTGAATTGGAAAGGAAGAGTTGGGAGAAGAAGGAGAGGAGACTGATACACATACAGTACTAACAGATGAAATTCTCAAAAAGTAAATTAATAAAATAAAACTACATTTGCTACTATTATCTCTTTAAGTTATGTGTGACTGTGAGACTGTCCGAAGTATATAAAGGAATGAAAGTGTATGTATCTCCTGTTTCACATCACTATAAATAAAAATACATAATCTCCAGACTTTATTTTCTGATTATTCTCTTTCTCATAGGCTAGAATAGAGATGCAACTGTGACCTAAATAGATATGAGGGATATTCTTTTTTTTAATTATTAGATTTTTTAAAAAAATACCAATCCAAGTTCCCACTCCCTCCCCTCCTCCCATTCCCTCCATACACCCTCCCACCCCACCCCCACCCAATCCTCAGAGAGGATAAGGCACATTCCTTTGTGGAAGGCCCAAGGCCCTAATAGAGATATTCTTTTTTATTGATTTTTATTGAGCTCTACATTTTTCTATGCTCTCCTCCCTGTCTCTCCCCTCCCTTCTTTAGTCCTTCCCCAAGGTCCCCATACTCCCAATTTACTCAGGAGATCTTGTATTTTTCTACTTCCCATGTAAATTAGATCTATGTAAGTCTCTCTTAGTGTCCTCATTGTTGTCTAAGTTCTCTGGGATTGTGGTTCATAGGCTGGTTTTCTTTGCTTTGTGTTTAAAAAACACCTATGAGTGAGAATGGCCAAGATCAAAAACACTGATGACAACTTATTCTGGAGAGGTTGTGGGGTAAAGGGAACACTCCTGCATTGCTGGTGGGAATGCAAGCTGGTACAACCCCTTTGGATGTCACTGTGGTGATTTCTCTGAAAATTAGGAAACAACCTTCCTCAAGACCCAGTAATACCACCTTTGGGTATATATCCAAAGTATTCTCAATTGTGCCAAAAGGACATGTGTTCAACTATGTTCATAGCAGCTTCGTTTGTCAGAGCCAGAACATGGAAACAGCCTAAATGCCCCTTGATCGAAGAATGGATTTAAAAAAATGTGGTATATTTACACAATGGAATACTACACAACAGAAAAAAATATCGATATCTTAAATTTCGCAGGAAAATGGATGGAGATAGAAAACATTATTTTGAGTGAGGTAACCCAGACACAGAAAGACAATTATCACATGTAGTCAATCATAGGAGATATTCTTAAGTCATGGTGGAATCCTATGATGGAGGGAATTGGGTTTTTAAGTGATCTCACTGAAAAGAGGTACCCACTGAAGAGCATGAAAATAAAAGGGAGCTATATATTTGGAATATATATCTCTATGATATCATACCTTAGCCTACACATGGCTATCAGTAAGCAGTGTAAAACTTATGCTTCAGTCACACAGACTAGTTTTGACTCTCACTTTGTATTTCTTGATCTTAAGAGCGTCTCCTAAGCAGTCCAAACATGAATATCATCATCTGTAAAGCATTATTAATACTGTACTAGGAGTTTTGTGAAGATGGTATATGGAAAACACTACAATATTTGTCTAACAGTAAAGGCTAATAATTATCAACTACAATTATATGAAATGTGGTTTGATATGATAGAAAAATTTTTAAAAATAATTAAATTAATAAACTAGAATTTCTCTGACTCAAATAAAATTCTACGACACTATTATTAGGAATCCTCTCTCAATGGGTTTCATTTCATTTTCACATATTACAAGTTATATGGATGACCTATACACATGTAGAAGGAAAGAATTCCCTACAACAAGTCTGACTCTGTCCATACCAAATAGACTTCTGCAGAATATGCAGATGAGAATGTCACTGAAAGACTGAGCTGTTTAGGTGGCAAGTTATTAGCACAGGTAAATCACTTCCACAATACCTGGAGGATAAAAACATTCCACACTAGCAATCAAAGAGACACCGGCTTCTCCAATGGACAAGCCCATATTAGAATGCAAAATGCTTGGCTCAGGGACAATATAAACATACTGTTCCACTAGGACTGGTATGACAGCATTATTCTATTTTCAATTTCCAATGCCAAAGACAATTTAATATAAGGAAAGTGAAGGGAGAACTCCTGAGTTCAAGAAATGAAATAATATTAATGGAAATTTTATAATTAATACATAAAATCTTGCCCAGCAAGACTTGTGTACCATTGAAGCACAAAATCTGAAATAATACTAGAAGAACAATATACCATAAATGGTTCTTGCTTTTAATTTTTGCAAGTAGCTTACTGTAGATCTGAATACATAGCAGGTTCTAGTGACAGAAGCACAGCAGAGTAAAAAAAAAATACGTTGCCCTGTACCTTGTGAACATAGGCATGAACAAAACCTGTGGATTTCTCAGAGTTTCGATGACTTGTCAGAATTAGAGTCTATGACTGCAAATTTTCAAATGACTGGATAAATATATGTTTTTAACAGCATGTGGTTTAGTTTATTTATTTTTAATGATTTACTATTATTTCTACTTTTTACATCCTGACCGTGGTTTCCCCTCCCAACACTCCTCCCAGTCTTTGTCCCCACATCTACCCCATCTATTCTCTCCCTCAGATCCACTTCTCTTCAATTTCTATTCAGAAAAAGTCAGGGTGCCCATTGATATCAACTAAACAAGCTATATCAAGTTGAAGTAACACTAGGCACCTCCCCTTGTATTGAGGCTGAATAAGGCCATCCAGTATGAGGATTAGGGTCCCAAAAACCTGAAAAAGAGTCAGAGACAGCCTCTGCTCCCACTGTTAGGAGTCCTACAAGAAGACCAACATACTCTATCACAAAAAAGTCTCAACAGATAGAAAAAAAATTGAAACAACCCTCATCCATCCTATCAGACCACCATGGTTTTAAGCCAGGATTCAACAACAGTAGAAATAACAGAAAGCCTCCAACATCATAGAAACTGAACAATGCTATACTGAGTCAAGGCAGAAATAAAGAAGGAAATTAGACTTTAATGAAATGAATGCACAGCACACACAAACTTATGGTACTTGATAAAAGCTGTGCGGAGGAAAGTTCATAGCACCAATAATAATAGCCTACATAATTTGGAGAGATCTCATACTAGCAACTTGATCTCCATGGCACACCTGAAACTTCTAAAACATGAAGAAGCCAACAGACCCAAAAGGATGGCAGTAAATAATCAAATTGAGGACTAAAATCAATAAAATAGAAACAAAGCAAACAATAGTATAAAACAATAAAAAGAAGAGTTGACTCTTTGAGAAAATCAACAATATACACAAACCCCTATCTAAGCTAACTAAAAGGCAGAGAGAATATTAAAGTTAATAAATATATGTTTAAGTATCATCATAAATAACATAAGGTAAGAGATCTTACAGAGTATAAATATTATTATCTTAAGATGTTTTTGGTATTAAGAGTTTTATTTTTATATACATTTTAATTGAAAATATTTCATATATTCTGATCATTGTTTCCCCTCCTCTGACTCTTCTGAGATCCTTCTCACCTCCCTACCCACTCAATTCCATGTCCTTTCTTTCTCTCCTTAGAAAGAAAAAGAAAGACAAATAAAAAGCAAACATTAAAATTCAGAAACAGAAAACATAAAAACACACAACTCATTGAAACACAAAATAAGAAGCCATATATACAAGCAAAATAACAGTAAGACAAAAAATGATTAAGCAAAGCAATAAGAGGCAAATAGTTTACAAAGATACCACTGAGAGTTCATTTTGTGTTGTCCATGTACAGCTGTGCATGGGAGCTATACTGAAGTGTGGTTAATATATATAGTGAAACTATAGGAGAAAACAAGTTTTGTCCTTGGAAACAGATGTCAATCGCAGATGATAGCATCTCGGTTGGGGTTGGGAGTCTGGGTTTTGGTATTTTTAAATATATCTATCCCTACTTGACTATGTCCTAGTACATGTGGTGCATTTTACAACTACTTAATCTGTGGTCATTATATGAAGCTTACCTGCTTCATTTAATTATCTTCATTGTCATCATGTTCTGTCTAAATGTCCATTTCTATTTATTGTACCCTCCAAATAATAAGTTAGGAGCTATAGTTCTAAGCTCAGTTCTACCACCATTATTTAAAAAAAATTTTTGGCAAGATTCCTTCTTGAAAGACAGGAAGAGAATAAATCAATAAAAACTGAAAATGAGTTTGAGAGAAGCCATAGAGGAAGCAAAGAAAGTGGGTGAAATAATAAACAATAATCAACTCTAGGGACACTAAGTAGCTTTCATCTGTCTCTTGATCTTCCTATTTCACCAAAACAAATTATTTTGTTTGGAGAAGATACTTGAATAATTTGAAACTTGATCTAAAGACATCTGGTTTCTTTTGTGAATGAAGAGATAAATGAGTTTTGGGAAATGTAACAACAGACTCTATGCCCAATATAGAGGAAAATTCATTTCAATTGCAGCTAAAAGGTTGTACTCTACAAAGAAAAACACTTAGCAGTCCTGAAACATTTTGAAGACATATAGATCAGAGATATTCTGGCTGAAAGCCAATATTATCCCTTATTCTTCATTCCTTGCTTCATTCATTCCATAGAAATCCTTTTTCTCAATCAAAGATTTTCTGAGTTATTTTCAGTTGTGTGTAGTGCTGAGTAGGAAGCACTAGCAGTAGGTAATGAAGTGGAAAATCTGCTTTAAAATAGAAAATGTCTTATTAGCTGGGTAATTCTGTCAAAAGGGTTTGCAAGACTTTGAAATTAGCATTCTTGGCAACCAATGGAATGGAAAAGCTAATTGTCAGTCATATATCTGATAAGAAGTTAATGGCCAAACTATGAAACAAACTCAGAATTTAGCATCAAAGAACAGGCAACTTGATTATGAGATGGGTAAGGAATTTAAGTCGACATTTCTCAAAATAAGATATAGAAATGCTCAATAAGCATATGAAAAGATATTTATCATCACTAATAATTATATATAGAATTATAAACCAAATGCCTCCTCACAGCCTGTAGATTATATATAATGAAAAGGAAAAATTTGTACGAATATGGAGAAGTAGAAACTCTTATCACCATTGGTGAAAATGTAAAGAAGAACAAAAGCTGTGATAAACAATAACAAGGTTCTTTTAAAAAATAGAAGCATGGAGATGGCTCAATGAGTTAATCATTTGCTATACAAGAATGAAGACCTGAGTTTAAATCTCTAGATCCCATGGAGACTCAGGTACAGTGGTATATATCTATACTTCCAGTGTTGCCAAGATGAAATGGGAAGTGAAGACAGGAGAATATCCAGAAGCTCACAGGCCAGCTGTTCCCATGTGATCCTAGAATAAGTCACCTTACAGTATTATAATCTTTCAGAGGAGAGTGAGACACAGAAAGCTTAAGGGTTCACAAAATCTACTTTGTAACTTGATGTCAAAGTTAATTGGACAATCCACATTCCTCTAATTCTCAGTGTAGCTTTCAGAACCATTATGGCCTACTGAGCCTTTCAGGATGCACAATTGGATACTTTAAACAATGTAGCTAAGTGTGGTTCATATTCTCCTATAAACTACTAGAAGGATTCTCTAACTTTATACCCTGATGTTTCACCCCCTCACAACACTCTCTTTCCATCCCCAGTTATTATAGGCCTACACACCATAATGGCTCAGAGAGTATCTGTCTGTGAAATGAATAAAATAATCCATGTAAGAAAAGATAAGTTGTCAAGTAACAGGGGACATGCAGTCTTAAAGCCAACTCCTCATGGCAATAAGGCAAATGATGTAAAATGATGATTCAGCTTCCAGCAGTTCTCAAAGTATCTATTGTAATGCTCTATCAGATTATTCTCTAATAAATATCTGTGTCATTTACAGCCCCAGAGAGGCTAGAGAGGTAACAAGGTTACCCAGAGAGGTAACAAGGAGGGTCCAAAGACGGATGCATATATTTACCTGGGTAAGAGAAATAGAGTCTTGAGAAACCTGGAAGGGGTTTGGGGAGAGGGATGGGAACATGAGAAATTGGGTTCTGCAGGCTGAAGGTAGGACAGAGGGAGAGAGTAATGAAAGAGATGTCTTGATGGGGGTGGGACATTTTAGGGTTAGAAAGAAACCTAGTGCCAGGGAAACTCCCAGGAATCCACAAGTATGACCCCAACTAAGACTCCTAGCAATAGTGGAGGGGGTACCTAAACTGGTCTTCTCCTGTAATCAGATTGATGACTACCCTATTTATTACCAGAGATTCTTCATCCAGAATTGATGGAAGCAGATATAGATATCCCCAGTCAAGCACTGGGCTGAGCTCTGGGAGTCCTGTTGAAGAAAGGGAAGAGCAATTGTACAGAGGGTTGGAATCAAGGTCATGACTCAGGAACTCATAGAGACAGCTAACCTGGGTAAATGGGGGGCTCATGTGACTAACATCTAGGGAGCCTGCATGGGACCAACCTTGACTTCTACATGTGGATGACAGTTGTGTAGCTTGCTCTATTTGTGGGGCTCTGGAAGTGATATCCTGCCTTTCCCTGGCGCTTGAACTGGCTTTTGGGAACCTATTCCCCATGCTGAGTTACCTCACCTAGCCTTGGTGTGAAGAGTGGAGCTTGGTCCTGCCTCAACATGATGTGCTCTGCTTTGTTGATGCCCATAGGACACCTGTCCTTCTATTAACCCTGGAGAGACAGAGGAGAAGGAGTAGAGGTGAGACAGGGAAAGGGAACAGGAGGAGAAGTAGGAGGGAAAACTGCAGTTGGGAAGTAAAAGAAATGAAAAACTTTAATTAATTAAAAAAGAAATATTTATATCTCTCTTTCCACACCTATTGTTTATGTAACAATTTTGGGATAAATAGCTGAAGTAAGGAGTTTGCTTGAGCACATTATGCCATTTGCTACTACATCTACATAGACTTTCTTCTATGACCTTCAAAATACAAAAGTTTCGTTAAATGTAGATGCTTCACTATTCTCAGACTAAATCAGTTCACCCATTAGGACATTATAATTGCAGGGATGGTTCATCTTCATTTTCTATGTGACATTAGATTTAATAATTGATTCTTGGTTCATTGCTATTCACATCATTAAAAATTTTTAATTTGTCAGGTGGTGGTGGCCCATGCCTTTAATCCCAGCACTCAGGAGGCAGAGGCAGGCGGATCTCTGTGAGTTCGAGACCAGCCTGGTCTCCAAGAGCTAGTTCCAGGTCAGGTTCCAAAGCTACAGAGAAACTCTGTCTCGAAAAACCAAAAAAAAAAAAATGGTAACAGAGCTTCAATACTTAAAATTAGCAGATGTCCTACACATTCTAAAAATAACTTCCTCATTCAAACCACTGGGAAATATAACCAATCACTCTATTTGTTTTATTAAATTTGAATTATGCACACAGAAAAAATTTCAAAAGGTAAATATACATATTTTCCAGGAACCATAATAGACTATCTTTCCCTCGGGTTACTTTATCTACATTTCACTTTAATACTTTAAAATTTTAATATGAGCTCTCCCTCAGTTTTAATGACCACTGTTAATTTGATCATCTATACCAACAAGACACATTTCTATATTTTATAAAAATGACCTTTATTATAAATAGCTGATACTAAAGTAAATGAGAGTCTGAGTAGTGTTAACACTTATGCTTTTGGAAAGTAGCTATGAGGTGGTAAGTTATTTTGAAAACGTAATTTTCAAATTTTTTAATTGATCGTTAATTTTATGCTTAATTTAGAGTGAATGCCCAGATAGAGCTCTTCTTCCTGTAGGGCACTTACAAGTCTGCTGACACTCTATGCACATCAAAAGGCATTTAAACAGCAAAGCAGGAACAGACTAGGAAGACTGGCAGTTCGGTGGTGAGAGGGCATGTGATTTCAAGGATGGCTAGCAAACAAACCCAAGAGAATATACTACAGAAGATAGTGAAAGTATCAGGTTTTATTAGCTGAGAGAACTTATAACTATAAAGCACACATATCATATCATGCAAACATTTGATCACATGACAACAAAATATTTCAGTTGTGATGTTTCAATTTCATTCCCTTGTCTCATATTAAAATGGTTCATTTCATATTTTATCTTCTTTGAGAACAGAAGATACATCTAAAGCATATTTTTGTGCTGCATTCCACTGGAGGTAAAAATACATATTCCAATAATATAGTTTCTAAATAGAAAAACCATTTATTGTTCTATTTTATGATCAAAGGAGTAATACTAAGTTGCTCAAAATCTTTCTTCTATCATATATTCATAACACCAGTGCTAGGCTTCAGATAAGGAACTCAAAACTGAGGAGTTCCTAAAGAGTTGAGTTGTTTTATTCCTTTGCATGTAATAGCCTTCTCTACTTGATGGCATAATATTCACTTTGGAGCTCAACTTTCAGGTCTCTGTTATGATGATATATATCTCAAGATATCTTTGATAGACACCTTTTGATTTTGCTTTTCTGTAGAATTATCTTTCAAATCTGAGTATTCAATGTCCAGAACAATGCTTCACTAAATAAATCAAATAAATGTATACCTCATTTCAAAACATTATGTTATTCCAGGTCCAGATACCCAACAATGTTCTTTTATTCTCCCTATTCTTTCTTTGTTTTCCCTTTCTGTCCATTGTTAATGTCAGGGAACCCACCATCTTCCTTGTATATGTTCAATGATTTGGCATTCTGACTAAGTTATGTATAAAGTCTGGGACTTGGCAGGGCTGATCAAATGGATCTTTTAAAGGCACATGTGATCTTCTTAGACTGAGATGGAGGGGGGAGAGCCTAGGGCTTCCCATAGGACAGGGTATCCTGCACCATCTTAAGGAAGCAGGGGGAGGGCGGTGGGGTAGTGGGGGAGTGGGAGGGCCAGGAACAAGGGGAGTAAATGTAAATTTTGCTTTTAACAATAAAAAAATAAATAAATAAATTTTAAAAAAAATAAAGGCACATGTGACATAAAATACAGCCCTGAGTTCCTTAAACAAAAGGTAATTTATTATATCACATAATTCAAGGTAAATATATCTACTGATGACTTAAGCAGTGTATCTAAAAATCTCATTCTTCATTCCTTGACCTTAACCTTTGTTCTTATGCATTTCACATTATACAACTCTAAAGTTACAATTTCCATTTAGATAACTCCAAGTCCATTGACAGGAGGACAAGACTCTTTACCAGAAGTGGCCACTTAAGTTTCATTCTATCTGTTTTGCTCTACTTGGATCATATGTCCGGAAGTTGAATGAATCATTGAAGTCCAATAGAATGCAAATCTCTAATTAGCTTGATCCTGAGCCTACAATAAGCACATAAGCTGAGAGCCAAAATGTATAATCTTCAAAGACAAAAATATGAAGAGGATTTCAAAGGAAAAGTAAGTGAGCTCTATGTGGCAAAATAATTAAACCCAATTAATATATATGAAGGAAAACCACCTAAGAATTCACTAGGGAAACATTACATAATATATTCATCATTAATACTATAGCAATATTGCATGAATTTAGAAGGAAGTAGGAACAGCAAATTGTTCTCTTGATTTCATAAACCCAAATATTTTTCACTCTTCAAAGGCTAGAAAATCCTATTTCCCATGGTACTCTTGGATGCTTTTATAAAGTCTTCATAATAGACATATGAAAGACAAGGGTTGATCTAACCAATCCAAACCATTAGTGAAAAGTAACTTTTAGAGGATACATTTTTTTCATAGTATTTTAGAAAAGAAAATGTTATACCGATTTCCTGATTCAAGACAAAATAAGAATTATATGTTTTGTTTTGATTTTTACATTAAATGTGGAAACTACAGCAAGAATGAATCATACAAACAGATCTGCCAATACCCAAATTATTTTTCAAAAGGTAGTATCCATTATTATCCACTAACTACTTAGCCCAGCAACTAATAGTTTTATTTCCTGACTTTAGTATTACCTTTTGTGTAAGAGATTCATAATTAAAACAAAATTTCTTGATCAAATCCACCATTTCATTGAGTTTCATTAAGTGGTTTAGCAATAAAAATGGGAGAAAGGCTGAAGAGAAATAGTATGCCCATATTTTGTATTTTGTTATGCATCTAATATGTATACAGAAGGAGGTGTGTCCATTTGTTTTCTCTGAAGATTATGCAAAATCAAAATTCCCTCTCTTAAAAATCATAATTCAGCTGTGGACCAGAATTTCCCTCATCAATCACTTGGTCCTTTACCAACTTCAACAATTTATGTGATCAAGCACAAGTAGCCATGCCAATCACATGAATGCTTCCTCTTTCAGTTGGTGACAGGGAATCACAATTATTTTGTCCAAGATTTAAAAATTCTTATTTACTTATCTTCCCATTTCAAAATATCACTCTTCTTTCTTGAAACACATGGATTTAAAAAGAAAAAAGTACCACAGATATTAAGGTAACACTACTTTTTCTTTTGAGACCAGTCAAAGGAAATAAAAATGTTTAATAAAATAGAAGAAACAACGAACATTTCTCTCACACCTTATTAATACAAAATACAAATCACTTTTGAGGGTTTTTTGAAAGACATATATAGTCAGTATTTGACATGCTAATTGAGTTATCAGCCTCAAAGGCTGATGAAGAGGAAATCAATTATCACATGGACTTTATTCTGCAGCCTGTAAAGTGATAAATAACACTGGAGCCACCCCTTACTGGGCTTCTGCCCAACATCTCTGCTGCTGGCATCCTTCTGGAGCAGAAATATGGTTGGTAAAATAGGTGTGTGGGAGTAAAGCTACACTGATTACCCCTTGAGTTTAAAAGTTAAATTTAGGAGATCCTATAGCCCAGAGTTCCTTAATAATGCATAATTTTTATAAGGTAAAACCTAAAAACCATGTAGAATAGAGGAGCAATCTTGGGAGTACTGTGTTTTCTCCAAGGACGCTTTTTCACTATTGTGATTGTATGGGGTTAGTGTTTGTGTGTGTGTAGTGTGAATGTTTATGAGCATATGTGCCAGTCACATAAGTGAAGGTCAGAAAACAACTTTGATAGAATCAGTTCTCAGCACCTTCGTATCGGTTTCAGGGGTTGAAATTGGGCTGCCATGCATGTAAGTTTTGTCATCATGTTTGCATGACAAGAACCTTTACTCAATGAGCCATCTCACTGGTCATTTTTTAAAAAAAATTATTAGCATTTTGTATGTATGTGTATGCTCACATGCAGCCCACACATATGTGGGTCAGAGTATATCACTGTGAAGTCAGATCTTTCCCGCCATTTTTACATGAGTTCCAGGGATTCGATCCAAAATTGCAGATATTCCCAGCAAGCACTTTTGGCTACTGAGCTACCTCAACAGCCCTCTCCACGGTTTTAAGAAGTTTAAAATGTACGCGCCCCCTTTATAGAATATCTTCCTTAGAATTTTTATTGAGGGCATTATGTGGGTGTGTCACAAGTCTAATATCGCTTTGATAATGATAAAGATGAATGAATCTCTTCTCTATAAAATAATTTAGCCAAGACTAATAGTTAAGGCTCAGGTTCTAGAATCAGAAGCACTGGTTTTGATTCATGGTTCTGACCACTTAGTTGCTGGACATTTAGGTAACCTAAGGGAGGTTATCTAATCTTGTTTAACTTCAGTTTCCCCAGTCATAGAATAGAGATTGTATGAGAAATTAGTTAATTATGGTACCTATGATAGAAATAGTACCTGACAAAGATGAAATACTAATAACCTATGCTTGCTATGATGATAGTTATGGTGCTGATAGTAGTGAAGATGATGAATATTCTGTCAAGTGTGGTGGAATTTATGTTGTTACCTAAAACAAAGGAGAAGTCTATCATTATTTTGAATTATTCTCACCTAATATTTTCTTATTTTTTTTTTTACAAAATATAACACATGAAGACCTGGATATAGAACCATACTAAACTAGGTCCCTACCTTCAAATCAATTATTTCTTTTAAGCTTCTTTATTATACTTCTGTAATTGTAAAATTTAGTACTTTTAATTCATATCTTCCTCTACATTGGCTAACCTACAAAGAGTTGATTATATATGACATATCTTATCCGTCAAAATAAAAAAAATAGCAAGACAACCTTGATCACTCCTGACTCACAGAAGAAAAATGATGAAACACAATGCATCAAAGAAAATACTAGG
Source organism: Dicrostonyx torquatus (assembly GCA_028555095.1). Lineage (NCBI taxonomy): Eukaryota > Metazoa > Chordata > Mammalia > Rodentia > Cricetidae > Dicrostonyx > Dicrostonyx torquatus. Next base: position 1,199,037 of record JAQHUG010000260.1, on the reverse strand, counting down.
CCCACTGACTCGTATAAAATGAAGATCTGAAGTCAGGGATAAAATATGATCATTCTGTTAAGTCCAAGGACCAGAATTATCATGATAATCATATTATTTAGAACAGGATTCCAGTTGCGATGGGGCTGCCTAGGACTTTAGTTCTACTGAAAGCCTCTTTTGCTTCTTGGCTTTGACAATAAAGTCAATATTTTGAATTTCAAGTAACTTCTCATCACCTAGTGTCTCAGTTTTTGCATATGCCATTTTGTAATGAGATAGTGGAAACATTAAAGAAGTCCCAGTCCTTACAGAGCATGGATTTCCAAATGCAGGTAATAAATGTAGCTCACTACATGGAGATGGCAGGTATGAAGAACTACTCAGGCTTATTCTCAGTTGGAAAGGTTAGGCTTCCTTAATTCTTAAATTAACTCTTCTTTAATTCTAAGAAAACCTTAATTCTTTTTTATTTATTTCTTTTTAAAACAATCTTTTCTCATTTTATATACAATCCCAGTGCCCTCTCCTCCCCTCCACTCCCCCTACCCTCTTGCCACCACACCCCCATCTACTTCTCAGAGAGGGTGAGGCCTCCTGTGGGGAGTCAACAAATCTGGCAAATCACTTTGAGGCAGGACCAAGGCCCTCCTGCCTTTATCTAGGCTGAGCCAATCATCCTGGCAAAGAAAATGGGCTCCAAAAAACCTGTTCAAGCACTGGGGATAAATCCTGGTCCCACTGCCAGTGGCCCCACAGACTGCCCCAGCCACACAACTGTCACCCAAATTTAGAGGACCTAGTTTGGAATTATGCAGGTTCTCGCTATCAGTCCAGAGTCAGTGAGCTCCCACTAGCTCAGGTCAAGTGTTTCTGTGGGCATCCCCATCATGGTCTTGACCCCTCTGTTTGTATTATCACTCTTCCCTCTCTTTGAATGGACTCCGTGAGCTAGATCCACTGTTAGCTGGGGATCTCTGTATCTGCTTCCATAAGTTGCTGCATGAAGGTTCTATGGTGACAATTAAGGTAGTCATCAATCTGATTACAGGGAAGGAAAGTTCAGGTACCCTTTCTACTATTGCTTACGGTCTTAGCTGGGGTCATGCTTGTGGATTCCTGGGGATTTTTCTAGTTCCAGGTTTCTTGCTAGCCCCATAATGACTCCCTCAGTCAAGATAATCTCTTTCTTTGTTCTCCCTCTCTGTCCTTCCCCCATCTCAGTCATCCTGTTCCCTCATGCTCTTGTACCCCCTTTCACTCTCCCTTCTCCCCCCTTCCCATGCTCCCAGGTTTCTCAGGAGATCCTATCTATTTACCCTTCCCAGGGGAGCCCTGTATGTCTCTCTGAGTGTTCTCCTTGTTACTTAGCTTTTCTGAGTTCTTAGACTACAATCTGGTTATCCTTTGTTTTATGTATAATATCATCTTATGAGTGAGTATATACCTACCGTGTTTGTCTTTAGGTGCCTGGGTTACCTCACTCAGAATGGTTCTTACTAGTTTCATTCATTTGCCAGCAAATTTCAAGATGTCATTTTTTTCTGTTGATTCATATTCCATTCTATAATGTATCACATTGTCTTTATCCATTATTTGGCTGAGTGGCACCTAGGTTGCGCCTAGGTTCTGGCTATTATGAATAATGCTGCTATGAACATAGTTAAATAAATGTTCTTGCGGTATAAGTGTGCATTCTTTGCTTATATGCCGAAGAGTGATATTGCTGGGTCTTGAGGTAAATTGTTTCCCAATTTTCTGAGAAACCACCATACTGATTTCCAGAGCAGCTGTACAAGTTTGCACTCCCACCAGACATAGATTTACTTTGCATCCTCTCCAGCATAAGCTGTCATTGCTGTTTTTGACCTTAGCCATTCTGACTGGTGTAAGGAGGTATCTCAGAATCATTTTGATTTGCATTTTTCTGATGGCTAAGGTTGTCTCTTAAGTGTCTCCTGGCCATTTGAGATTCTTCTATTGAGAATTTTCTATTTAGATCATTCCTCTGTCAGATGTGGGTTTGACGAAGATTTCCCCCATTTAGTTGACTGCCATTTTGTCTTATTGACAGAGTTCTTTGCCTTAGAGAAGCTTTTCAGTTCAGGGGGTTCCATTTATTCATTGTTACTCTCAGTGTCTGTACTACTGATGTTATGTTTAGGAAGTAATCTTCTGTGCCCCTGTGTTCAAGGCTACTTTACAATTTCTTTTCTATAAGGTGCAGTGTGGCTGGATTTATGTTGAGGTCTTTCATCCATCTGAACTTGAGTGTTATGCATGGGGATAGATAT
>JAQHUG010000260.1:1136002-1178288 GCA_028555095.1 Dicrostonyx torquatus | reverse complement strand
TAGAAAACAAAGAAAAAATGAATATCAGACATGCACACAGGGAAAAAAATGTTTGTAAATGGCTCTCTGAATTGATACACTTTCTTTCTTTCTTTTTTTTTTTTTTGGTTTTTCGAGACAGGGTTTCTCTGTGACTTTGGAGCCTGTCCTGGAACTAGCTCTTGTAGACCAGGCTGGTCTCGAACTCACAGAGATCCGCCTGCCTCTGCCTCCCTAGTGCTGGGATTAGAGGCGTGCACCATCATCACCCGGTTATTGATACACTTTCTTCACGTTCAACCTCTTGTCTGGGTTTACTTGTTTAAGTAACAACTGTTACCAGACTGACTGACAAATTCTCTCTTTTGGGTTGGTTTGACATGGTAAAAGCATTTTCTTGTCACAGACAGGAGAATATTGTCACTGGAAAGAAGTAGGGTAGTAGTTGCGATAGCAATGGGACACCGAGTGCTTACTACTTATCACAAGTGCTGCTCCTTGCAAAATCCTCACAACAATACTGCAAAGGGAGATGACAATGCAGTGCCACATGCAACGGCAAAGAATCTAAAGGAGTAAACAACTAAGGTCCTACAAGTATAGTGAGGAAAGGGAAGGGGGAAGTGATAAAATCCTATTTTAATTAAAATGTATGTTTAAAAAGGATGGACTCAAGGCCTATTTGACTTCAATGTTCCTTGTGGTTTCCATCAAGACAAATATATAAAGTCCTAGATTAAAATAAATGTATAAATGACTTGCCAGTGTTTGCTCTGCTAGGATACAATACACACATGATTTACATTCAGACCTTAAAACTCTCAAGACCATCAAAAGAGTCAGAGACAGTTCCTGCTACCTCTGTTAGGTGTCCCACAAGAGGATCAAGCTAGACAATTGTCACATATATGCAAAGTGCCTAGGTCAGTTCCATGCAGGCTCCTTGGTTGTTAGTTCAGTCTCTGTGTGCCCTTACGAGCCCAGGTTAAATGATTCTGTGAGGGTTTTTTTTTTTTTTTGTGGTGTCCTTGACCCCTCTGGCTTCTATAATCCTTTCTCCACCTCTTTGGCAGGATTCCCCTAAACCCCACCTAATGTTTGTCTGTGGGTCTGCTACTCTTTCACTGGCTTTTTGTACCCTTCTCCCCATACTGGGCCACCTTGCCCATCCTTAATACATGTGGAGGTGCTTAGTCTTACTGCAACTTGATATGCCAAATTTTGTTGATGCCCATGGGAGACCTGCCCTTTCCTAAACAGAGATGAAGCAGCAGTGGATTGGGGGTTGTGAACAGAGTGGGGGAGAACTTGGAGGAGAGGAGGGAGGGGAGCATACACATACATACACAAACACACACACACATATATATGTACATATATGTATCAACCCAAGCCTCTTATGTATATGCTGCAAAATTTCAAGGTTAGTTTTAGGCAGAATATTCCTAACTTGATGCTTTTGCTTATAATGCTGATCTAACTTCATATTGAGAGTCAATCTCTGTAACTAACAAGAGGGTACAGTTAACAATTTCTTCCATTGACAGTATTCTAAATACTGATGAGAGTCTTCCCTGACACTGGAAATCTAGAAGAGGGAGAATCAATTCTGATTTTTGCATGTTAGTTGGTGTTAGGTCCAGGCATTTGGGGAAAGAAAAGGAAGAATAAAGCACATTCTCACATCATTAGGCAAAGCATTACACTTACTGCTTAATAGAAAGGCAGATATATGCAGAAATAAATATCTATTCCAATTTTCCCATTTTCTGCTTTAAAATCTTACTGTGCATGTACACACTTATGACAAAGTGCCAGCACTCTCAGTAGCAAATGGTATAGCTAAAAATGCAAATATCTTTTCCATTACAATTCCATTTACAGTCACTCATAACTGCATTAACCATCCTACATTTTAGCTAAAATATTCTCTGTTTGACCTGAGGCCAAATACTGACTTTTTTCTTTTCCAAATAAGTTTGAGAAAAGTTCCCTTTAGCTATATCTGAACCACCACAAAAGAAGGGAGGAAGGAAATCCACATTATGACCCAATGGGGACAGGTAAAGAATGCAATTGAGAATTTTGGGAGTTTTTATGTCCAAATGGGAAAAATAGAGAATTATCTGAACATTAAAACTCAACATTAAATGATGATATGTTTTTCTATGTGTGGAAAAAAATCACACATGAGTGAGTGTTTAACATTTAAGAGTAGCTTGCTGAACTAACAGATACCCTCTTCCATGAAAGGTTGCTGCTTGAGAAAAGAAAAAAAAAAGGTCTTCAGGGAAAAGAATGTCACAGGAGAGTGGAACAATGGAACAATTAATTCTCTTATCCCAAAGGATATGATTTTGGCTCAGCCCCTGGGGTTCTAATCTATTCCAGTTGGATGTAGTTTTGTTTGGTTTAACTGTCCCCAGGTCTTTATATTCATTGCTGTCCAGGAGCATCCCATCCACTTTCATCAACTTGAGTGTATTTCAGGGCAGAAACATCTGTTTTTATGAGCCATGATCACAAGGACCAATCATGTCACATATAGTTTGTTTCAAATAATATTTTCTCATCATGTTTTCTGTATATATTTGCGTCAGTGTGTGGTGACATGTGTACAAGAAATGTTTTGATTTAGAAAATAACTAAATAAAATTCATCTTTTAAAATAGTAACTACTGTTTAATTTTACACTCTGGTGTAAAATAATCAATTTTCATTATCTGATAATAAAAAATCCATTTTCATTAAAGAAACTGGGAAATTTGGAAAACATAAAAGAATTAAATGATAATCACCAATATTTCCTAATAACTGTAGCAAAGCAGAGACGATTCTAGCACAAACACTTCCTTGTCATTTTGATGGACTTTTGCTGTGCAGTACATTGCTTGCCTTCAGCATGCTAAAACACTGAGTCCATTAGCTCTTCCTTTTTTTCAGAAATACCTCTAATTAAGATAAGAGACTATTAGATTGGTGCTATTTTGCAACATTTTGATGTGTCATTAGTCCTCTTTTTTATGTACTAACTTCTTATACAAATTCAACAAATTTTACAACATTCAATCTATGTGCTCATATATTGGAAGTGTATATACCTACAAAGAATCTCAATCTCTCAAAAAATTCTCTTTACAAAATTCTGCTAACGTTTTCCCATTGGAAAAAACAAACTTTATTCTTTGATATTTTTATACATGTACATAAGATAGTTTAATTGATGCAGAGAACCACAACTAACATTAGGCAGAACTTGAGAAATCCTGAAGAGGAGAAGAAAGGATTGTAAGAGTCAGAGGGATAAAGGATATCATAAGAAAACCCACAGATTCAATGAATCTGGGATCCTAGGGGTTCACAGTGATTGAATGGACAACAAGGGCACCTTCATGGGACAGACTTAGGCCCTCTGCATATATGTTACAGTTGTGTAGCTTGGTCCTCTTGTGGGACTCCTAACAGTGGGAGCAGGGCTGTCTCTGACTCTTTTAATGTTATTTTGGGATTCTATTCCTCATACTGGGTTGCCTTCTTCAGCCTTAACATAAGAGGAGGTGGTTAGTCTTAGTACTACTTGATATGCCATGTTTGGTTGATGTCTATGGGAGGCCTGCACTTTTCTGAAGAGAAATGCAAGATGAGTAGATGAGGAGGCAGGGTGAGGGGCTGGGAGGAGAGGAGGGAGGTACTGTACTGCAGGCATGTAAAATCAGTCAATCAATAAATAGAGATAAAAAGAAAATTGAAAAGAAAGATAGTTTAAAACCATACACCCTTTCTTAACCACTCTCAGTGAACATATTTTATTTCCCAAAGTGTTCACTTCCTACCTTCAAGAGCAAGGCATTGTGTTATTGGAGCATAGAACAACAGCTAAACCTCTAAAGAAAATAACTCATATTCTCCTGGTAGCCATTAACTGCCAATGGCTCCCCTCTCCAAAGAGGAGTAGGCCTTCTTGAACCACTTCCCCATCTTTAATAGACTTTAAATGCTCCAATGTTGCACAATTCTTGTGCAGGTAAACACAGCTGTGAGTTGATGGGTACAATAGCCATGACATTGTCCAAAGACAACGTTTCTCAGTTTTCCTCATTCTCTGGCTCTTTTAAGCTTTTGTGATATTCCCTGAGCTATAAAGGGAGTGATATAGATGCCCTGTGTATTTCTTTTTCTCAGGATTGTCAACCACTGGTCCGAGAGTGGGTTGGGAGCAGAAGCAGGGAACAGGGTACAACAGAGATAGCCCTCCAGGAAATAACTTCAGTATGACAGCTCTATTTTAGAGTATATGTAGTATATAGATTTGGGGAGGGAAGCTGGAGAATCACCTAGTTTGCACTAAGTGGCACGCTTCTATCAGAAGGCTTTGTATGTGGCAGCAGGGTCCTACTGCAAAGCTCCTTGGTCAAGTCTTAGTTACCATTTGGGCAGCAAGGGAAAAGCTTAAAGCAGGGAACTATGCCAAGGGTAATGCTAGAGATAAATCAGGCATCTAAACTTGGAGAAAGCTTTCAGATAAGGTCAGTCCTTCAGGCCTAGAGACATTCTCCAGATAAGGACAAGTAGAGAGCAGTAATTCTTCACTGGGGCGGGGATTCCTCCTGTTGCTGAGCTTGAAGAGAACTGTCAGGCCAGGACAGACTGCAACCTCTGACCAGTAAGGCCTCCCAATAGCCCTATTTAGAGCTGAACATTCAGCGATCACTTATTCCTTACACATTCATTAAGAATTTCTGCCTTAACTATCACCTACTGTAAACAAAATTCCCAGGGACAAAGGCTGAAAGCTACACTAATATATGAGTAGAAATAAAAAATATTTAAAAGACAACTTGATACCATGTCAGTTTAGCCAAACAATAGTAAAAGGTTTCCCTTAGGGTCTAATATTTCCTTAGTTTCAGACTTTTGTAAGGATTATAGTACCAGGCATAGATTGCCTCTTGTGAGGTGAGACTAAAATTCAAGCAGAAAACACTTTGTAATCTCCATAATAGACATGCCACTACTGTACTAGTAGACAAATACTGCTTGACAGTATGGTATTAAAGCTCATAGGATTAATAGACAAATAAGAAGGTTGATGACTTTCCACCCAAAGAAGCAGTATAGTACCTTCTGCCACGTGAAAACTATCCAACAGGAAAAAGTTTCAGGCTAAATTCCAGTTTGATTTCTCAATATACTGTAGTCACCTGGTATGATTGAGTCAACAACAGAGCTGGTGGGCAATCAAGAAGAATGACAATGACATTTATTGTTTGGGGAACCTCTGTAGATTCACTGACCAACCATGCATAGAGTAGTATCTCATACTAGGCTTTTCATTTAATAACATAGAATTATGAAGCAACATTATGCATCCACACAATGTAGCTCTATTCAAGCTCTCTCACTTTTTAAGAAATAAAGTATGTTTTTAATTAGCTTACAAAACTGCTGAGGGAGAATGGTCTGTAGTCTGTCAATTATATTTTAAACAAATGCTGATTGGCCAGTAGGCAGGCAGGAAGTATAGGTGGGACAACTAGACAGGAAGTAGAGGCCGGTCAATGAGAACAGGAGAATTCTGGGAAGGAGGAAGACCATTCCTTCGCAGTTCTGGCCTGACCACAGAAGAAGCAAGAGGTGACTGACCCGCTGAATAAGGTACTGAGCCACATGGCTAACACAGATAAGAATAATGGGCTAATAATGGGCTATATAAGTTATAAGAGTTAATAAGAAGCCTGAGCTAATGGGCCACTCAGTTTATAACTAATGTAGACCTCTGTATGATTTCTTTGGGACTGAATGACTGCGGGAACGAGGCAGCACAAGGACCAGGTGGAACAGAAAACCTCAGACAACACAAAACAATAAGTTTCCAAAAGACTCTTCTCTATACCCTTAATTTTAGTTAACTTTTCTTCACCCTCTCCTTTGCCCAATATTTCAATGGCCTTTTAAATGTCTCAATTCCCAGTAATTTCAGGTAGGCATTCATTCTATTATCCTCAGACCCTTTCAGCCTCTTCCCTCTCCCCGTAATTTAGTGGTACCTTCCTAGCTTCCTGGCTTATGTACACACTACACTTTAAACATATAAATCTAAAAATTGGAAGCTAGGATCCAGAGAGACAGAGAGACAGAGACAAAGACAGAGAGAAGATGAGGTATTAGTCTCTTATGATCTGTGTTACATTATTCAATATAGTAGTTTTTCATTCCATCCACTTACCTGCAACTAGACTTTTATTAACTATCCATCAGTTGATGGAAATCTAGGCTGATTCCATTTCTTAGGTATTATGAAGAGGGCAATGGTGAACTTGGTTCTGCAAGTGTCTTAGTCATAGAAAATAGTCCTTTGTGTATGCATTACAGGAGTGATATAGCTGGGGCTCATGGCATTTCATATATAGAATGGGAGACTTAGACTTCATGACACATTGGAGGTTGAATTAATATTTTTGTCACTGTGTATTCAGAAAGCTGTTACTATTGATAGTTTATCCATAAACCCCATATTCATGTCTTTAATCTCCCTTGGGTGTCCCAACCTGCCATTTAAGAAGCAAGGGTGTAGGAGAATTCTGCTTTATCTACAGTTTTCTCAGTTTTCTGGAGAAAGTCGACTTTTGTAAAGAAGTTTCAAACATACAAGTGGAATCACTTATTTAACTCCTGGATCGATATACACTCACTTTCTTTTACTCTGTTGCATTTACTTAAATTAAAGCCTTCCTGTTCCAGGGTTCATACATAATGATCCCACTAAAATCTATTCTAGTTTTACCTTGTATGGATCCTATTAGCTGTGGAGCATTTAGTAGAGCAGACATCATTTTTCAAATTATGTTTTTTCAGAAATTTAAAGTCATAATCTCAAGATTGAATCTTGCACCCACCTCCTGATATAACACTGAAGAGAGATCTAATGATACATCTGGGTCCATGTCACTCACACATTACAAAAAGAATACTAAACTTGAATGCAGAACGGGCATTTTACATTTTGACTCTTACACACCTTCTCAATTTTTTATTGTGCTAATCTGCAGAATGAGAATAATAACTCTTGCATTAATCTCTGCAATGTGATAACCAAAAGAAAATAGAAAATAAGCAGATGCCTCAAGGAGGTATGTTTCCAGTGCCACTCCAACTATAGAGTGTCTCAAACCCAGCTCTGTTTGACAGTCCTGACTTGGCTAGGGGATTAGATTATGACACAGATCCTCTGTGCATTGTTTCCTCTATCTTCCATGGAGTTCCTCCTGTTGAACTGTTTCACAGGGCAAGTTTTAAGTTAAGATGTACTTGTTGGTATATCTTTGATAAAAATATCTGTGCTAGTTCTAGAGAGTAGAGAGCTTTCCAAACAAACAAACAAAAAGTGTGAGTATTATAGAGCATCATATTTAGAAACTCATACTCAAGTAGAAAATCCCAGAGTAGCCTAAAAATATTAAATAAGGATTTTGAGGAGTAACAATGAATGATGAAATATAAATATACAGGCTATAAGATTTAAGGAACTAATCTCATGTACTTAGGACACATAATCAATGTTATTAATGATGGTGACAATGAATATGACCCATGTCAAAATTCATGACTTGAGAAAGGATTTCTGGGGACACAGGACAGACAGAAATATGAACCATGGAACTTTACTCCAAAAGAAAAATCTTTCTAGTGTTTGGAGTAGAATACAGACCTATATTCAGTCAGACTCTGAAAATAAGCATTGTGGCAATAAAGATGCAAATATAAAAATGGTTATGATCTTAAAATGCCAAAAATGCACTCATATTTGTTTTTAAAGAAAAATATACTCAATTATACCTACTTCATAGAATAAAGGAGGCTTGCACTATTACCTAGAAATAAGCAAAGATAAATGGATTCTCAGAGGGCAATAATCACCATTAAACCACATGATGCTACTCAGATCATTATTCTCATTACAATCACTTGCCTACTGACAATGTGATTGTTCAGAGCTTATACTATGCAGGCAAATTAGAACCATGATTTCATGTAAGGGTATTAGGGCTTCTGCCATAAGTGAAACCTACTTAAAACTATTTCCATAAAGGTAAATACAAAATAGTCAAAATATATTGCATTTAAAAAAAATAGGACAAAAAGAAGCAGTCATTCCCATTTGTCCCTGCTTAGATTATATCCTCCAATTCTATATTATAATTCAGGTTTTGTGTATTTTGTTTTTATATATTGATATGTCATATATGTAGGACTAATAGTAGGTTTTTAAATTTTGAAGCCTAAAGAGCAAAAAGAACCATTTCAATTACCACGTCTGTGGTATGGGTTTCTCTGGTACTAGGGAATGTGACCTATAGTGCTTGAGAAAGTACATTCTTCAGAGAAACCATTCATGATCTTATCTGAAAGCCTCCTTTCCATCCCAATAGGCTGGAGTTATTCTCCTCCTCCTCCTTATTCTCCTCATCTTTCTTCTTAGCAATCTTATATAACCCATTATTTAATATATATGTCTGGCTGATCATATATTAAACTCCTTGAAGACACAAACCATGTGCCCACCCTTGTACCTTGCACAGTGCCTAACATATGACTTGTGCTCAAGGGGTATTTTCTGAACCCATCTGTCCCTGATCCATGATCCAATTATACCCTCGGATCTCTGACTGCTGAAGTGGTAGTGCTTCGAGTCAAGGACTTTTACATTTTTCTTATTTCCAAAGAACAGAGGGAGAGGATTTATAAAGTTTGGTCTGTGCAAGTTGGAACAGATATATAATATTCTCTAGTTGTTTTCTTCCAGTTGCATATGAAGAATATGAAGCTGGGGAGACGAAAAATTTATCAAAGAGTATATAATCAGGCAGTAATGAAAATAGCTATGAATTTCTAGTTCTTTGAGCTTTCAAAACACTGTAACAAGCACAAAGAGAAGTATGTCTTAGAAAAGAAGCAGAGGGGGGAACCAAATAGTACTGTCACCACAACAACAGCAAGTTGTCACAAGATTAGTGGCAGTGCCAGACAAAGTTGCCATACAGAGGTCAAGATTAATTAACAATCACATCTGTCTAATGCTTCTTTAATGTCTTAGAACTCTAAAATTGGTTTGCCTATTTATAGGCAGGTATATGCCTAAGTCAGGGTCTCTCATTGCTTTTCTGAATAAGCCTCCTTCCTACTCTCTCTCATTGACTGCCCGGGAATATTTTCCCAGACCAGGATCCATTCTGATAAAACATCTGCTTGTTATTTAAATTCTTGCCAGCAACACAGCACTGTCTCAGGCAATCCCCTAAAACCTCTTCTGAATCTGACTTGTGGGAATGTTTGGAGCTTTTTAAACAGAAACTCATCCACTGTGTGGTTGTGTTCAAATTGAATACTGTTTCTGCATAAGACCCCCAGATGGGAACACACAGATGACTTCAAGGAATTAGTGACTCAATCTTAACCCTGTCTGCCTTCAACCCTCTTTGGTTTCATTGCACATAGGAAACTAAATGGTGTCCTTTGATAACATCTACCAAATTAAGTATCTCAATGACATCATGGCTATTCAAAGAAATGGCGATTCAGATAGTACAAAGCTTGAACTATCAATAAGTAATTCATCATCTGCATGAAATTAATGTGGCATATGTCTTTAATCTCTAAGGTTCTTCATTTAGAATAGTATCCTTGATATTAAGCAAACATAAAAACAAACATAACTATCATCTTATTCACCAAAAAATCAATTAGTCTAAGATACTCTCAAAAATTGTAATTTCCTTGCCTTTTCTTAGTCAAGTCATTTTATTAATAATATTTATACCAACTAATGACAGATTAAATTATTGTATGTCTCAAGGCCCAAGTTAATCATGCATAATATCTTAGCCATCAAACCTGAAACCATTTTACTTACACTAATGTATTTATATACTGTCCATGCCCAAACTACCTTATTCTATTTATATACATTATATATAATAAGAGATATATTAATCATATATTGTTATTAAAATAAAAAATGAAACCAAAGGCAAGAAGGAATTATTTGGTAAGGTGTATGACCTAATTTATCATTTAATTCAGAATTTATTCATGGCTATTTCACCCAGAAGATCAAAGAAACACTTCAACCCTTTCCAAGCTAAGCATGATTCTTCTCCAGATCTCTTTTGTGTTTAACTCTGACTCAAAACTACATCAATTCAATTCACTCCATAAAGAATTCATGGGTAAAATGGTGGCATTGTATGTCAATGAAGGATATATATATATATATATATATCATTAAAACTTTAGTTTCATATTTGATAAGCAATTTTCAAGTACAATAACTCTATTTACCATTCTATAAATTATCAAGTTCACATACATGTTCTAATAGGTATTCAGTTTCCATCTTATGGAAATTGATATCTATAGTGTCTGCAAGGTGCTTGGCATCAAGACCCTGGAGGGAAGCAGATGGGCTAGGCAGGCCGAGTCTAATGTTAATGCCATAGTTACATCAAAGAAGAAACACCACCAGGTTCAAGGAGATTACTTAAGTACTTCAGGACTTATATTCCTGCTGATAAAATGGCCTTTAGCTCTATCCTAATTTTCTTATATTCTTAAATTAATTGTATCTTCTCATACAATTCCTGGTTTTACTCTCCTGAAATTATAACACTGTTCCATAGTTTCTTTGTATCTTTCACCTACCTATACTAAATCAAATCCTTTACTGCTATTTTTCCATGATACCTTATAACTGCTCCCTTTGATGGATTTGTTTTGGTGTTCTTTCAATTTATTGGGCTGTTTTTTGATTTGTCAAGTCATTTTCCACTTTTACAATTAAAGGACTCTATGTATGAACTAAGATACTGCTAACTTTCCAGTTCTCAGCAAATCTCAATCATCAGTTTATCAAAGAACAAACCAACTCATCACTTAGTTACTTCAAATAGTACCAATTATTTTTCTTTCTTTATAGGTCTTTAACTTTTCAAAGGTCTTAGCATGAACAGCTTGTCTCTATGAACTGTCAGCTAAAATGGCTCAACTGAGAATTACAGAGTCTACCTTGAATATAGTTCATTTATAAGACTTTTATTTTCTGGAAGTTCATCCACACTGGTAGGCCAGAAGCTTTCATTTTTTTCATTTCAGATCTTTACTTGGCACCTTGGCTATCTCACAACATGATGGCTACATCACAAGTGTGGGGTGATGTAAATGAAAATGACCCCCATAGGCTCTTTCACTTGAATTTTGATACCTAGTTGGAACTGTTGGGGAAGGATTAGGTGATGTAGCTTTATCAGAGGAGCTGAGTCATTGAAGGCAGCCTATAGCATTTCTAGTTAGTTCTGTCTAGTGACTTTGGATCAAGATGCAAGCTCTAAGTTACTGCATTTGCATTATTTTTGTCAGGCTCACTGCCATCCTGTCCACTATGATGATCATGGACTCTATCATGTAAGTTGCTGGTGTAGGAAGGTTCTTCTCTATTTTGTGTGCTTTCATTGGTTAACAAAGAGAATGCCTGGCCTGTAAGATAGGACAGAGCCCTTAGGTGGGCAGAGTAGACAGAACAGAGTTCAGGGAAGAAAGGAAGTGTGCGAGATGCCATGATTCTTCTGCCCCAGGTTGGACGTACCTTAGAATTGTCCGGTAAGTCACCACCTCGTGGTGACATACAGACTTTTATAATGGGTTAGTTTAAGATGCAAGAGTTAGCCAAGAAAAGGCTAGAGATAATGGGCAATGCAGTTTTTAAATGAATATAATTATCATGTGGTTATTTCTGGCATAAACTAGCAGCCGTGGGGGACAGGCACGGAACAAAACAGCCCCACTTCTCAGTGGCAGGACACAGCTGCACCCTTTTTACAACAAGTTGCCTTTCATAGTGTGTTATCACAGCAACAAGAAAGCAACTAGGATAAGCTGTGAGTTTCTTTTCTTTCTTTCTTTTGTTTTTTGTTTGTTTGTTTGTTCATTTGTTAGTTTTTCGAGATAGGGTTTCCCCTGTAGCTTTGGAGCCTATCCTGGAACTAGCTCTTGTAGAACAGGCTGGCCTCAAACTCACAGAGATCCACCTAGCTTTGTCTCCCAAGTGCTGGGATTCTAATAGGCATGTGCAACCACTGCCTGACAAGTATGAGTTTCTTAAACTGAAGAAATAGAAGCAATTTCTCAAGTGCTAGGTTCAGAGACTGGCATTTTCATTTTCCCGATATTCTATTGATCATAAGTCTATTATTCCTTACCTTATAAAAAAGTTATCGAATCTTTGGATCATGTTTTAAATCTATCACACTGATGTAGCTACTACCAAATTTTTCTTTTATTTTATTGTTTAGGTTTAAGAAGTTTTTTGGAATAGGATTAAACTAAAGACCCTCCGAATTTCAATAATTTTAAGATTCTTCATCATTTATTTCATGTACATTTTCTTCAAAGATAAACTCCTCACCCTAGGTACTCCAAAGTTTAGTTTGCATGGTCCTTTACAAATATAGATTTCTTCCTTAACAAGTATTTTTTGTCCTATTAAATTTTCCATGTAATAAAACACCCTTTAAGTCTATGCCTTCTTGATTTATCTTTTCTATAAAGGCTCATACTGTCTCCAATCATAAATGGAAGCATACCTTAACTATTCCTTAAAACAAGTGAAACATGCCCCTAGCAATGCTGAAACATGCATGGGCAGCCTGTTTACATTGGTTTTCATGATCTGAGTTGATGAGGACGAGTTCCTCAAGGAAGAGATTCCACCAGGATATGAACTTGGATTGCTGGATTCAGAGTACAGAGCGTTCACCATTATAACATGTGAGCCGGTGCATCCCCTACATACAGAGAATTATTCCAGAACAACACTATTTAAAAGTGAAAGTAATCTCAAACAAAAAAAGAGCAGACATAGGGAAGAGATGTACAGGAGACCCATGTCTATGTGTGTATAAGCCTTACAAAGCCTCTCTGGGCCTACTGGAGCCTGAACTCAAGAACAACAACAACAACAAAAAAGATATTTCAAAAGGAGTAGGCAAAAATAAATACATTTGCGTCCAAAATCATTGGGCTAGTGTGTGAAGGAGAGAATTATGAACCAAAAAAAAAATGGATCATGGGTACATGTGACATCACCATTAAAATCCACTCTATATTCTTCAATATTCTTTTGTATTTTCATGTATTTGTAATTATGAAGACAGGATCAATTTGTGCATGCTAAGCAAGTGGTTTACTACTGAGCCACGTTTTCAGTCCTTCCTTATGATGTTTATAGACTCTACCCTACTGTCTGGTTAATTACTATTCAAATTTCAGACCTCAGCAAAATTATCACTTCCTTGGAAGTCATTTCCTGACTATGTATGTAAGCCAATTAAGTGAGTGAATGTAGGCCTTTGTCATTCGCTTTACTTTTCCTCATACTGCAGAGCAGTTTGTTTATTTCTGCCTACCTAGTGGTCATTTCATCGAATAGTGATTGTCTAGTGTTCTTCATGAAAGCAGGTTCTGAGAAATTATTGTACTCCCAGAAACATATATGTCCCCTTCTAGTTAGAAGATATATACAAAGTAATTATCAAAAGGAGGAAGAAAGAGAAAGAGGAAAGGACGAAGAGAAGAAAGGAAGGAGGAAGCAATGAAACTGATGATGTTACAAAAACACACACAAAAAAGAAGTTTGTTACAAATTGAAGTTAAAAGGAAGTGCCTATTGAGAATATGAGATGTGAATTAAACACTGGAAGAGAAAATAATAACTAGGTATGTAGGTATGTTGAAGAATGGAAGGATGACATTTCAGAAATGGGGACAACACATGAGCAATGGAAAAGAGGTACACATTAGTCTAATTAGAGATTTGTTTGTTCTGAAGACAGGCTAAAAATATGCCCAAAAGGAAAAGTTAAAGCCAGATAGCATGCCTTTTACAGGCCTGAATAAGGAATTATGGCTAATGACCTATAGACAAATGTTACTTTCTGCCTTGCTGAGAGATGCCTACATTTGCAGGGAACAATGTAAATGCAGAGACTCACAACTGCTCAAGGTACTGAGAATACATAACTGTTAAGAATTCTGTCCTGAATGAGATAATTATACCATGCCCTCTAAGACTCAGTAGGAAGGGGGAGACACTCGCTGTGGAAGATGAGGCAGAAAGAACATATGAGCTGGAAGATAGGGAGAAGGGCTATAAATCGCCATCTCTGGGGAAGATGCAGCTATTAAAATCCAGAATTGACAGCAGCTGTTGCTACCTGCATTGGGCCTGCATGAAACTAGCCCCATCAACAGTCATTTACGGATGGGGGAGGGCTTTACCTTGAACTGATACATTCTTGGAGATAGAGGCTCATTGTCTTTGCTTGTAGATCTGTTGGTGAGCCAAACACATGGTAACACAGATGGCCTTGCTTAAAGAAAGTGATTCTCAAAACAACCAAAAGCCATGAATGTGGAAAGGGATTTGAAAGAATAAGGGAGTTTTGCAGGGGTGAGAGGTGAAATTAATTAGAATGCATTTGATACATATTGGAAAATTTCAAGAAATAAATTTAATCAGTTATCAAATAGAAAATAAATGAAAGAATGCCACAGATATGGAAGAAGAAAACTTTCATTTTCTAATTTCCCTATATTCTTTCCCATTTGATAGGATTTGTCCTACCAAGATTTGAAACCCATATTTAATCTAGGTCCCCAAATTACTCCCTTCATGACCCTATTCTGTTCCTGAGATTAAATAAGGCTAAGACTAGAAGTCATTGTTGATTACTGTTTAGTAGAAGAAAAAAGAGGTGTAGTGTTAAACAATTCCATTTCATTTTAAGATTTTCCATGAATAAAGATAGGATAAAGCTCAATTCAAAAGAACAGCATTCAGGAAAAAAAGGAATGGTTCTGATGCATTTCTCACTGCTGTGGGACAATGGTTTTAGCCTGTAAAAATTTGTTTCTTGCACTTGTTTAATAAAATGTTGATTGGCCAGTAGCCAGGCAGGAAGTACAGGTGGGGTAACCAGGCAGTAAGAGGCAGAGAATGAGAACAGGAGAATTCTGGGAAGAGAGCCAGACTGCAGTCGTGACCCAGCCAAGAGGAAACAAGATGAGAATGCCTTGCTGATGAAGGTATCAAGCCACGTGGCTAACATAAACAAAAATAATGGGATAATTTAATATGTAAGAATTAATTAATAAGAAGTCTGAGCTAATAGGCCAACCAGTTTATGATAACTGTAGACCTCTGTGTGTTTCTTTGGGATGAATGGCTGTGAGACCGGGTGGTTCAGAAACCTCAGTCAACACCTCACAACTACAACTTATGGGTATTTAGAAAATCACTGATGAGGCTCTTTTTCAACCAGTGTCATCAAGATCAGTATTCTGGAGTGTGTGTGTGTGTGTGTGTGTGTAGTATACCATTCATATTCATAGGAATATATTTGGTATTTGGTCACTGTAAATCTTCTACAATAGTATCTTCTCTATGTATAGAAAGTCAAACTTTATTGAAAAGTAAGTCCCCAAGCATGGATCCACATTTTATCTGCTATTTAGTGGAATAATATGGATTTTATGATACAGCACAAAAATCAGGACCTTGGAGTCAAACTATGAATAAAATCTGTGATCACAGGACCTTGGAGTCAGATTATGAATAAAATCTATGATCATCTATCCAAATTATTTTAGAGTCAATTTCTTCATCTCTAAAACTGAGATATGACAATTTGATGAGTTGTTACAAGATGCACATAATATGTTCAACACAGCTGCTAACATTCAGTAATTATTATTCTTTGCTACCATAAAACATAAAGCATAAAGTTAGAAGTTGGTACATTATTCTTTTTCAATATTTGAGATGATTTATCTATAATTTGAAATGATCTGTTAAAGTAATTAACATGAATTAAGACATTATTTACAATTATTGAACAGCTACTATGTACTAGAAGTTATGCTAGGTATGTGTTAAATATCTACTCTATGCCTAAAATGATTCTACTTGTCCCCGAGAATAAAATTCTCAACAAAAATCTCTTTCTTAGTTTATACATTGCAGACAGTTCTGTCACATGTTGACTACAAAGTCAGCCAAGTTATTCAGCCCAGTCTCTTTTCTTTGTGTTTCTTGTGTCACTAAAGAGCAGTCTTGTTTGGAATTTCTATTTTTAAATATTTAATTTAGTTTGAAAACATCAGATTTATCATTAATAAACTAAAGCTCTCGTTGCAGTATTTTGCACACCTCAAACAGCTGTGACTTTTGTTAAAAGCTTTATTCTTTCCATTAATATTTGTACCTGATTAAACTTCAATACAGGTGCACATGACTTGGTAATCATACTTTTATATTTTGCATGCAGATTAGTGGCACAGGAATTTGCATAAATTTGTTATGCACTGATGCAAAAATGAATGCTCAAGCAACTTTTATTTTTATCTAATCAAATCACTGCTTAATGAAAAACGACTGACTGCTTGCAGAGGTGCACTGAGCCACACTCTGGGGACACCAAGGATTTACAATTCAGTGGGAGTTCCCTGCCAGGGTTTGACTTCAGGACAACTAAAGAACTAGTGAAATCTCTGCTCTGAAAAACCAATCTGATCTACGCAAGTCATAAGGAGATAGTTACAGATGGGACTTTCTTTATTAAAATTCACTTTGCAAAATTAAAGACTTAAAAGACGTCAGAAGGGGTCTGTAGCAATATCATCAATAAAAAGCACACTGGTAGCCCACAGAGAGGCTTAACAATTATACTGTCCCTAAACAGATTGTAAGCCTTAGCAAAATGGTATCAGAATCAATAGGGCAGGGAAACTTAAATCTCATTTGTTGACTTATCACCTTCTAGAAGAGGGACATAAGGGAATATCCTAAGCTTCCACATAAAGTGTTTATTGTTATCGAATCAAGTGTTAACTATGAATATCACTAACAATAGGTTATATACACTTATTCGTTTTTAATTTAAATTTTGAATTTTTATTGTTTTATTATCTTGTGTGCATAGGTGTTTCCCCTGACTGTACATCTGTGCACCACATACATGCCGTGCCTTCAGAGACTAGGAGGGAGTATCAGATACTCTGGAACTGGAGTTACAGATTATTGTCAGCTGCCATGTAGGTGCTGGTGATTTGATCTAAGTTCTCAAGAAGAGCAACCTGTACTCTTAATCTCTGAGCCGTCATTAGAGCCCAGCTTTATACATGAAAAAAAGAGACTGATCCTATATGGTCTCATTTCTTTATGTGTAGTTGATATGTATATCCAACAAAATTTTCAAATTATATTCTTTATATTTCATCATTATAAATAAGAGTTTTAAAATACAAAAAGGAATAAAAGGTATTAAAAAGAGAAAAAAAAGGTCTTTATATCGTGCTTACGTTCCCAGTACATTCTAATTTACTGTTTTAATACTACAGAAAGGGATTCATTAAATATTTGTCTGAATGAATAAATGTAGTCTGAAATTCCTGGTACAGTTATTAGTCCTTCCATGTGATTTTTTTGTCTTTTCTTAATAAGTGAGTAAGCTACTGAACAAATGGATAAACTGCTTATACTGTGTCTCACATCAAATCCAAACAATAAGTAGAATGTTAGTTGAAAACACACAGAAAGCTTTTACTCAATAAAAATTCAACAAGGCAATTAGACAACTGTGCTTTAAGATGTCTTAAACCATTCCCTGTGAAATTTGTAAACATAAATATTTTGAGTATACACTATTGCTTTCCAAAACATTTTCAAAATTAACCTGAAAATACATTTTCATAAATTCTTAGATATATTCAAAATTCACAGTTCATCATATATTTCCTTCCTGAATGGCAGGAATGTTTTTCCACACAAAGATTGCTTAAAATGTATTCGGTCCATGTTTTTATTCAGCCTATTTACCAGTCTCACTTTCTCCTTCTTCCTGACCCCATGTGCATCAGGCCACCGATCCCATTGTGCACAGAAAAGGCATTCTTTCGTTCAGAAGCCTGCATTCTAGTTCTCAGCATAGAGCACACTTCTGTTGAATAATCCTGCACTTGCCCTGTGCTTAGTTTAGCTTGTTAGCTGCTTACAGGTAGGCTTAATGAAACCCAAACTCTTCACTGGCTTCCTATTTGGGGTGGGATTCCTTCACTCTGCTCTCTAGTCTAGTCCTAAAACTATGTGCATGTCAGCCATCTTTCAAACATCTGTACTAAATCTAAAAACAGCAGCTGAGAAGTGTGTGCCCTTGGTTCAGCAAACTTATCACTAGGGGAAAAAATGTACACTCCATTGAAGGGCAGTCTGTAAAGTTATCTATATATGAAAAATTTGGCATACTGTGGCTGCACAGGACTTTTTTCCCCACTAGTTTCAAGTTCAATGAAGCAAGAAGCAGGTTCTTTTTCTGCCTTTGGCTAAAGGAAAGCTCAAAGGCTATTAAGTTTCCAAAAGGCTTTGGGAAATACCAAATGACCACAGGGAACTCCCATGTGCTCCTAAAATTTTATGCTGTGTAACCAGAGAACATTTGAAGCTTCTTTGAACTAATGATGATTTTTACTTTTTAAAGTGGTAATTATTACAATATCAGCCAAAGTGTTTACTTTCCTTCCATTGCTCCACTGTGGCTTGCAACCAGAGGGGGGTAAACTCTGAGCTTGATAAACACTCTTTAAAAAGCTCTCTAAGCCAATTGCAATTACCTTCATAGGAGAATAATAAAAATGAATAAAACAAAGATTTTGAAACTAAAATCAGCAGTAGCAGAAAAAGTCTGTAGCAAACAAGTGGCCTTGAAACTGAGATAAGAAGAGCAGTGAATGACTTATATATATATATATATATATGTACTTCAATAAATATGTATATATAATATTTATTTATTTACTTATTTACTTGTAGGTTTAGGAACACTGGGGAAGAAGTACCCCGAGTAAACAACCCCCTCAAAACAAGAGGAAATGCATGCATATCACTGCATTTCAAGGTCAATTACATCCTCTAATGAGCCATGCCAGCTTTTGCTTAGCCCTCTGAGTTAGTCTCAAGCAGAATTCTAAGCAGAGAGTGATTTGTTTTTCTATACTTCTACAAAAATTATAAACAGAATAATAGGTATTTCAGTTGGTTTATTTCAAGCAGGTTGCTCTATTCAGAACAGACAGCAAAAATACTACTGGAATGTTTTAGAATGATAACACATTTTTATAAAAAAAAATACCTTTACTTCCACACTCCTTAGTTGTCATTGAAACCAAAAGTGAATCTTTCTGCCACATTTTGTAGAACATCAAAAGAAAATTTTGCCTTTCTTCTAGAATGGATCTTTCGTAACTCTGGGTCAAAAGCTTTCCTTGGGGGTTACCAATAGTTAAGGATCAACAGTTTGGGGTGAAAATGTTAGCTACACCTTCTGGCATAGAAAGCACTTCCTTTGAATACAATACTATGGAATATTTATCATCAATCAAAAATCTCAAAGCACTAAAGATTTTCACTTAGTATGTTTGAAAACTAAATGCTGCTTTATTATTTTACACTTGGTATGATCTAAACATTATTTAGTAAGTACCCTTTTCAGTGTTATTAAATAAACATTTATTGGGTACCTACTATAAGCTAGCCTAGTATTGCTAGAAAATTCCAAATAAATGAAAGACTGAGCCCCTTGCCCTTAAGGCATTGCAATTGGCCAAGGAAGTATAATTTACTTGTATTGTACAAGCATCCTAATCCTTTAGTGAAGTAAAAAGATTGCATTAGAGACCTCACACTTTCTATCTTTTAGAATGCCAAAACCTCCCACTGTTATTTACTTCATGCACAAGGTCAGCAAAGTCCCCAAGGAAATAACAGTAAGTATTTTCAAATGCTTATAAAGCAAGACAAAATGTTTTTGAAAACATGGTTGACCCTTCTTTCTTCTCACTGAATAAAATGAACCTAAGTCATCACTGCCAAGATTATGTTTGCAATAAACAGATTTTGAGATTATCAGGTTTAGGAGTATTGCTTCGGTTTTTAAGCACACAATAATGTCACAAAACAACTTTGTTTTCTCCTCTACACCAAATATTGGTCTATTCCTATAATTTAGTTCAGAGAACTTTGTTCAGTTAGAAGCAATTGAAAAACTCGGGACAAAATAGTAAAATCACCTCTTACTATTTCTTACTCATCAACTCAGTGAGTCAAAATAGCTGTGCAAAGTGTTATGAATGATGGATATTAGCTCACTATTTATCTACTGTATTATTTCATTATATGAAAGTTATTTTTCCCTGCGCTGAATCTCACAGTTGTTTACACTAATAACTGAATAATTTAGGTACCATTTTGTAATGGTAAGTTATTTTACTGACCCATGTTACAACAAAAACCAAAGAAGTTTGGTACTTTGTTTCTTTGTTCCTTAGTTTACTATCATTGAACTTTGTTGCCATCACCATGTAAAATGTGCATATTGCAAATAAAAATGTATGTATGGCTTTAAATGAATATAGACATGAGAAACAATAAGTACACTTCCTATTTAAGTATACTTTTTATTTGATAACATAGTTGAGCTGTTAGATAGTTAAAAGAGGTAGACTTTTGGGGAAAAATGAAGAGCCAATCCAAAGACAATTATTTATCACCTTGTGTAAGAATTTGTTTTAGAAAATTTTAGTCTAAACAGAACATCGTGCTGGGCAGTGGTGGCACACGCCTTTAATCTCAGCACTCTGGGGGCAGAGGCAGGCAGATCTTTGTGAGTTCGAGACCAGCCTGGTCTACAAGAGCTAGTTCCAGGACAGGCTCCAAAGCCACAGAGAAACCCTGTCTCAAAAAGCCAAAAAAAAAAATCAATAAAAGAAAAGAAACGTCGTAAATTGAATCATTTCTTCATTGATTTATATTACAATATTAGTGATGATTTGCTTCTATTTATGAACTTTGGTTGGAAATTTATATCCCATTAGCCTATTTTTTTCACCCTTCCATTTTAGGTTAACTACAAATTGAATAATATATATTTAAATATCCCAGAGGGATTTCTGTTTATTAAAAGTGATGTGGACATTTCCAAAAGAAGTACAGAAGACTAAGAATATGATGAATTACATCATAATGAACCCTACTGTAAGAGTGGAACCTTATTAGCTTTCTTGTAGGAAGATGCACTGCTGAAAAGGCAGATGTAGGGGAGAAACATTGAAGTGTTTTTGCCATGCTGTAAAAGGGGAAAATCTACTTTGATATCAAAGCCATTGAAAGGATCTCTTCATGTAGGTCTTACTTCTAGTGAGTTATGCACAAGGGCACTTAGCTGGACACTGCAGCTTTATAACCTCAGAGTCACCGCTGCAGATGTCTACACCAACACAGGTTAGAAAGAGAAGCAGATGGCTGGAAAACTCTTACTGAGATTCTCTAATGATTTCCAAAGGTATAACAGCAAGTAGCTTTTATGTATAAATGATGTTCACCATATGGTAAACCATGATTGAATATTTTATATAAAAATCAAACTATTACGGTAAGATTGAATAAAGCTGAGGCCAATTAAAGGTAAGGTTTCTTCAATAAATAATGGACTAGGTTTAGAACACTAAGCCTAAAACAAGCTATGAAAAGGGAAAAATGGAGAAAGGAGAAGTAGAAAGAATATATGGCCTCATAATTTTAAAAGCTTTACTTTCTCAAATACAGATCACAATTCCATTAATGCCTGGGACATTATTTTGAAAATACACTGAATCTAAAACATTGTAAGCGGATTAAATACAACGTAAAATGAGTATTAATAGACAGTAACTTGGTCTTCTAATAACTGACATCCACAAATGCTGGAAATAAGTATTACATAATCCAAGTCAATAGTTCAGCAGAAGTAAGTTTGGAGAATGGAAATCAGAGTATCCAGATTGCTGTCAGCAAACCAAACACACTGTCTAATCCAATGACACATTTTCCTGACAAACTGCCAAAATCACTGGTCCCCAATAACTGCAGACATAAGAGAAAATGTTTATGTCACTATTGTAGGCAGTAATAGGTAAGCATCAGTTAATGGAAGCATTGACTGGTTCTACTGATCAAGAGAGGATAAAAATACAGTTACAAAAACCAGACTGTTGACTATATGCTTTTTGCTTATAGTTTCTAGCAAAATACTCCTTTTATTCACCTCCTAAGACACCCCAACCAAAAGTAGAGTAGAACAGTAAGTGCAATATTCCTTCATTTAAACCATGCTGCACTAACAGTTATCCTAACAGATGGGTAGTTTGATACTTGTGGTGGTTCAAATAAGAATGGCTCCCACAGGCTCATATATTTGTATGTTTAGTAACCAGGGAGTAGAAATCTTTGAAATAATTAGAAGAATTAGGAGGCATGACTTTGTAGGAGGAAGTATGTCACTGGGAGTAGTCTTTGGAGTCTCCAAAGACCATGCCAGGTCACACTCTCTCTCTTATTTATTGTGGCTCATAATGTAGCTCTTAGCTACTTGTCTAGTACCACAACTACCTGTTGCCAAGCTCTCTGACATGATGATAATGGACTGTCTCTGAAACTATAAGCAAGGCCCGAATTCAATCCTTTCTTCTATAAAAGTTGCCTTGGCTTTAGTATCTCTTCATAGTAATAGAACAGTGACAAAAACAACACTACAGGACTAATGATATATATTATATATTTAGAGTGATACAGATACACACACACACACACACACACACACAAACGGGTAAATTGCTCAAGTCTTCCCTTTTCCATCCGTCATTCCACCAGTTGCCTTCTCCAGACCCACAGGCCTAGCTCCAGATTGATGGCTGTCAAACCCATTTTGTTCATGAGCCACCTTTGACAGGTGAGAAAATCCTTTCCTCTCACACCCTTCCCTCCACATGTTGACAGCTAGACACCCACAAGACTAACTCTAGACCCATATATTGAGAGACATCTTTCCAAGTCCAATTAAGCAGCTCATCCACCAGCTAAACCCAGACTAACTCCAGTCATGCAGCTCCTGAAGTGGCTCAATCTAAGGAAAGGAAATATATGTCTTACTAGGCACCAAACCAAAGTAGTCCACATGCCAAGATCAAATTGCATGAACAAAACAACATGAATGAGAGAAAAAGCCTGCCTCTCTTCAAACCTTCTAGTCCTACAGATGTGTTCTTTAATGAGATCTACTTCAATAAACCTCATGACACAGAATTTAAAGATACAATCATAAAATTTATCAAAGAATTAAAGGAATTTAAAGAAAGTACAAACATGTCTTTCAATTTAAAGAGATAACAATAAATAGCTGAGTCATGTCCAAGAAAATTCCAATATAAATCTTAATGAAATAAGGTAGATAATTAAAGATGTTTGGAAACTGAATAAAATAAAGAGATGGAAATGTTGAAGAAAACACTGGCTAAAATGAAGATGGAATTGAAAAGTTCAACATCCCAATTAGAAAATAGGAAGGAAAGCTTTACAGGTAGAAATCAAATAAAATACAAAACGTCAGGACTCAAATATAAAGGAGGTGGTCTAGACCAAACAAACAAATAATCTGAAAAAAATAAAAGCACAAGAAATCAATGTGAAAGAAATGTGTAATAACATGAAAAGACAAAAAAATCTTTGCATTATACGGAATATGTGAAGAATAAGAATTGCAGAACAGTGGCATAGACCAGCTCTTCAAAAAAGATTGTAGAAGAAAATATCCCAAACTAAATAATGATACACCCACACAGGTAGAAAAAGCACATAGGACTCAACTAGGCAAGACCAAATAGAAACGCCCCAGGGCATAACATAGTTAAAACTAAGCATCCAGAACAGAAGTTCTCACCCTTCCTAATGATGTGACCCTTTAAAACAGTTGCTTATGTTGTGGTGACCCCCAACCATAAAATTATTTCATTGCTACTTTATAGCTATAATTTTGCTACTGTTATGACTCAATATAAATATCTTATATGTAGTATATCTGATATGCAACTCCCAAATGGGTCATAATCCACAGGTTGACCACTGATATAGAACAAAGAAAAACATTGAAAGTTTCAAAAGATGAAACTGAAGTCACACACAATGAAAAACTCATTGGAATAATACGTGATTACTCAGTGGAAACTGAAATCCAGGAGATCCAGTAGCAATACACTCCAAGTTCTAAAAGATCACAATTGTCAACTGGAACTACTATATCTAGAAAAATATCTTTTATACTTGAAGGAAAAAGAAAATTTTTTTCATGATACAGTCAAAACTCTATATCCAACAAAAGAAAACAAAAGCAGAAATGGTTAACTGAATATAACTTAAAACTGAAAAGAGAAATAAGGAAAATAAAAGAATCTAGAAAACTTAATGAAGCTATAATTATTTAAATACAAAGTACAACTTAGAAAACAGACCAGCAGAAAAACTGACTAAAATCTGCATACACCTTTGGATAATGATTCTAAATATTAATGGTCTTAACTCTCCAATCATAAGACAAAGGAAATCTGAATGAATTAAGAAACAAAGCTTGTTATTATATTGTCTGCAAGGAACACCCATTTTAACTTTAAAGATATACATAACCTTAAAATGAAAGGATAGAACACAGTATTCTAAATGGAATCAGGAAGCAAATAAGCATCATCATACTTTTATCTGTCAAAATAGACTTTGAACTAAAACTAATCAGAAGAGACAAAGAAGGGCATCTCATTCTAATCAAAGGATCAATTAATCAAAAAGTATTGCAACAGAAAATATTTATGTAAAAAGCTAAGATGCACCCAATTCCTTTAAAAGCATGTTAAATATAAAAGATGCAGATTAATACAAACCCAATAATGGTAAGTGACATCAACACAGCACTTTCTATAATAGATTGGGCATCTGAATAAATTAATAATTAAACAACATCTTACATCAAATGTACCTAAAGGATATCTACATAATATTCTACCCACCTACCCCACCCCCCAAATATACATTATACTTAGCAGCACAGGGAAGTTTCTCTAAAATAGGCTACATGCTGGGTCATAAAACTGACCTTAACAAGTATGTAAAAACATGAAATAATTCCTTGTATCCTATCTCACAATAAAACTTAACATCAACATAAAATTTAAACTCAACAGTAAATAAAACTCAACTAAGTCAGGACCGTGAGGGACTGGCCCACCAACAGAGACAGTGTGCTTGATCTATTGGGGGCTCATCAAATCCACCTGGACCAAGACTGAATGAGCATATGACCTAACTGGACTCTCTGAATGTGACTGCCAATGAGGACTGACTGAGAAGCCAATGATAATGGCACTGGGACCTATCTCTTCTGCATGTATTGGCTATTTGGGAACTTATTCTATATGGATGCACATCTTCTTAGACCGAGATGGAGGGGGGAGGGCCTTGGGCTTCCCATAGGGCAGGGTATCCTGCCCCATCTTAAGGAAGCAGTGGGAGGGCGGTGGGGTAGTGGGGGAGCGGGAGGGCCAGGAACAAGGGGAGTAAATGTAAATTTTTCTTTTAACAATAAAAAAGAATTAAAAATAATGTAACAACAGAGATTAAACAACTCATTACTGAACAATGTCAAATAACAAATAAAGGAAGAAACAAAAATAAAGATGAAAACAACACAACAAAATCCCTGGAACAACTTAAACATAGTCATAAGAGAAATAGCACTAAGTACCTACCTTAAAAATCAGAAAGACTACAATTAAATAACTTAAGGATGTAACTCAAAATTTTGGACAAACAGAAACAAGCTAATCTTAAACCCCAGAGATGACAAGATATAAGAAAAATGAAAGCACAAATTCACAAATTAAAAACCAGGAAAACAATATAAAGAATCAATGGATCTAAGAACTGGTTCTTTGAAAACATAAACAAGATTGACAGACCCTGGGCAGAACTAAACAGGAAAAAGAAAGAGGTGACCTAAGCAAGCAGAATCATAAATGAATAGGGAAATATTTTAACACAAAGCAAAAAATTGCAGAATATTAAAAATCTCTACTATAGTATGTTGGAAAATCTAAAGAAATGAATAAATTATTTTCACCTAAAATATGAAAGTTAAGCCAAGAAAAATATAAATAACCTAAAAAGCCCATAACAAAGGATCAATTGAAATCATAATATAATGCCTTCTGACAAAATGAAAAAGAAAAGGAAAAAAATAACCCTCAGGCACAGATGAGTTCACATCCAAAGAAGAACTAAAACCAACACTTTTTTAAATTGTTTTAAAAAATAGAAATAGAAGGATCAGTCCAAATTTCTTCTATGAAGCCAGTATTACTTTCAAGAAAACCAAAGAAAGACACAAGAAAACCAAACTATATACCAATGTCTCTGATTAATACAAATGCTAAAATACCAGCAAATTGAGTACAGGTACATGTCAAGAATTTCATCAACCATGATCAAGTTGGCTTTATCCCATATTTCTTGGAATGGGTCAACATTATAAAAATGAATAAATAATCTATACAAATGAACTTGAGACAAAAATCACATAATAATCTCAATAGATTTTTGACAAAATCAAACATACTCTTATAATGAAAATTCTATAGAAAGTAGGACTGGAAGGAATGTACCTCAACATAATAAAGGTTAAAGAAGACAAACACAGTTGATATTATCCTAAACAGAGAAGAAATGCCCATGAATATTAGGAATGAGACAGGAATGCTCTATCTATTCAAATTGTTTCAATCTAATGCTGGAAGTGCTATGTGGTACAATAAGGCAGAAATGGCAAGGAAAGTGATACAGTCAGGAAAAGAAGAAATAAAATTGTGCCCATTTGCAGGTGTAATTATATTACATATAAGAGATCCTAAACTGTCCACCAGGAAACTTCTAGAAACAACTGACAACTTTCACGAAGTGGTAGGGTATAAAATGAACTTAGAAAAAATATTAACTTATTGATACACCAACAACAAATACATTGAGAAATAGATCATGAACAAACTGATATTCATAATAGCACCGAAGACAACAAAATATCTTTTAAAAAAGGCTTAAAGGGTTCTACAATGTAAACTTCACATCTCTGAAGAAAAACTGAGAAAACCACTAGGAAATAGAAAGACATCATCCTATGTTCATGGAACAATAGACTTAGTATTGTAATGACCGTTCTATCTAAAGCATTTTAGAAAATCAATACAATCTTAATTAAAAGTCTCATAAAATTCTTCACAGGAAATAAAAAAAACCCATCTCCTTAGCATATGCCTAAAACACTCCCAATCCCATTCCACAGATACTTGCCCAACGATGTCCATTGCTGCCTTATTCACAATAGTTAGGAAATGGAAATAACCTAAATGTTGTTCAACAGATGAATGGATTATAAAAAATGTGATACATACTATGGAATGCTATTCATCTGTAAAGAAAAAATGAAATAATGAAATTTGTAGGTTGGTGATGGAAAAGTATATATTGACTAATATACCCTGACCCAGAAAGACAAATGTCCCATGTTCTCTCTCACCCGTGGTTACTAGCTATAAATCTTCAGATGTAAGTATATATCATAGTGTAAATGCAGAAACCAGGAAAGTACAAAGTAACCATGGGTGGATGGCCTCAGTATGGGAATAACAAGATACAGATAATTTAAAGAGAGAAATTGAAAATATGGAGGAGGCTCCAACTGGGGTGAAGGAAAGGAGGTTAAAGAGAAGGAGGGAATGGGGTCTAGTTGGTCAGGTAGTTCAAATGACTCCCGAACAATATAGACTTTTGATTGTAGGTCTTGGTTGCATCTCAAAGGCTGAAGGTAAGCCCCTGTTTCTGAAGACACCATGCATTTAGGACACTGAACTTGGATGACTTGAGCTGTATCTAACCTGAAAGCTTCTTTCCTGAAGTCCAACTTCTATAGTACCATAAAGTAATATACAAGCTAAGAAAGGAGGGAAACAATTAATAGTCCCATGAACTGAGGCTCCTATGAGCATAACAATGACTAGCGTGGTAATATGTTCCCAAAGGTCCAATCGTGTAGCAGTCACATGTTGGTGGCAATAACAGCTACCTAATTGGACATAAGGTTGATTCTACTGGAGGAAAATCATGCCTGGTACTAGAAACTTAACCAACTACTCAGGGCTAGAGAAGTCATGGATCTTAGAAGAAAATCTATCCCTACTATTTGGCTAGACCAGTATAATTTCTTACCTACATTTGAAATCTTATTTTTATATTCACAGATATGTGTAGTTGTCACTCCCAATCAAAGAAGCCTCTTTCTAAAGAAAATAAATAATATTACAGAAAACCATAACTGGACACAGTTCAGAAATCAATGGACTGCAAAGAGCCCAGCCTTAGTGAGTATTTCTGCAATGAAGTTCTTACATCTTTGACTCGGGGGGCATCCCAGAAGAGAGGGCAGAAAGATTATGAAAGCCAGAATATCAGAAAGTTTGCTGTGAGACTGCCATCTTTAGAAATGGCTGCCTAAACAAGACCTGAACAAAGACCATATCAATAGACATTCAAATGCAGAAGAGAGCAAATATCATGAGGACAAGAGAACAGCAGGCAATGCGTGACTGCTGAGAGAGGAAGAATTAGTCTCTCACAGGTATGAGCCCTCTAATGGTTTATTGCTTTTCTAACATTGGTCAGTCATGAAGCCATATCATATATACACAGACAACAAAAATGGACTCAGCAATTTATATTTATGTATTTGTATACACACATACACACAGCAATAAGAATCAAATAAGAAGAATATCATATTGAGAGTGGGGGAGACCTGGGAGGGTTTAGAGGTAAGTGATATGGGAAAATCTGGAGGGAGGAAAGGGGAGAAGTGATGTAGTTATATTTCATTTAAAATAGAGTTAAAATTTTTAAGTGCAAAAAAGACATAAGATGGAAAAATTAGGGGTGTAGTATTATAATAAAGTGACTCTTAAATTTAATTATTATTGATCACATATTATATGTAGTACAAAAAAACCCCACACAAATAGAAGTAGGTCTGTAGCTTACACGTTGGTCAATGGACCAGAAATCTGAACAATTCTATTTCTTCCTAGCTTTTTCCAGAAATAGGAACATTCTTCTAAGGACCCAACCCCAACACTTTCTTACATGTAAAAGTTCCAATTTACTGGGGAGCTCTCTACACTTAAAGATTTGTCAGCATCTCTGAATAAGTTTAGTAGTTTTCAAAATTTAAAATCCCTGGTGAAAAAAAATCCATGATACACAGACCACAATTCACAATGAATTAAACCAGATTCCATAAGTGTAGGTTCTAAGAAATAAAAGTTTGTGAAACTTCTGAAACATTAGCAATGTAAAGCTAAATTTAAGAATCACTGGGTTAAAATTTAGGAAAACCTAGTTTGTCTTTTACAAACAATTAAAAATTTCTTTTCCTCCAAGAAATACATGTGACAACAAAAGCAATGTAATAAACAGGAAAGCCAGGACTTCCCAGGAATTTTCAATGAATTATTACTTCTACACCTACCAAGTGATAAGCCAATTGATCGTTCTCAAGACAACAAACTAAAAGGACATTTGCTTCACAGAGGCCTCGTGCTACATAAATAATTCAAGGTTAGGGGCTAATTTAATAATGATCCCCTCAATGAAACCCACATAGGTATAAAGATTCAAAGCTAATATTCACATATGAGAGAAAACACTACTTGTATTTCTGGGTCTTGTTTACATCACTCAGAGAAATTTTCTAACTCCATTCATTTACATGTAAATTTCATAGTATCATTTTTCTTAACAGCTGGATAATTTGTATCAGTTTTATTATCCATTCATCAGTTGATGGAAATCTAGGCTGTTGCCAAATCCTAGCTACAGTGAATAGAGTAGCATTGAATATGAATGAACAAGTCTCTCTGTAGTAAGATATAGATTCCTTTCAGTACATGCCCAGTCCAAGAGTAGTATTCCTAAATCATGTGGTAGATCTATTTGAAGCTGTTTGAAGAATCTCCACACTTTTTTGAGGTCAAGATCCTGTAGCTAGACAAGTCATGGGTCCTAGGAGAGAACCTACTATTATTTTTGCTAAATGAATACATTAAACAATGTCCTAATTATCTAATTTTATAATCACAGATTAATGCATCTCTCAACCCTATCATGGAAGCTTATAATTGTAGTAAAGGTGATTAACCACATTTGGCCATGATGCAGTGAATAAGATACTGTGTGATGCTTAGCCTTAAGTGGGACATCTATAGCATAACCCCTCCTCTAAAGAATTCAGGATCATTTTGGAAGGAGGGGGTGTAGAAGAGTTTAAGAGCCAGAAAGGTTGGATGACTAAAGGGTTAATTTTTTTCTGACAAAAGAAGGTGGTTGCATGTACAAACTTGTAGCAATTGTAATAGCATGCAGAAACCCCACACAAGCTCAAGACAAGCAAAGTCCAAGGATGGAAAAAGGAAGGTGGGCATGAAGCCCCACTTGTAGCAGTTAATAATTGGCAGGAAAAGGAGAGTTAATTTTTTTAAGTGTGTGATTCCTGTTAGGTCCACCATACTCCAGGGTGGAGGGCTCACAGAAAAGAACATTTTGATAGCATAAATTGGGCTTGATGGGTTTTGAGTGTGTGTGTGTGTGTGTGTGTGTGTGTGTGTGTGAGAGAGAGAGAGAGAGAGAGAGAGAGAGAGAGAGAGAGAGAGAGAGAGAGAGAGAATTACAGAATTAGGTGATCAGAGAGGTGGGGAAGATCTGAGAAGAGTTGAGGGAGGATGTGAATATGGTTCAAAATTATATGAAATTTTCAAAGAAAAACTTGAATGCTCCTTACCATTTCTCTTCCCTGCTTATGCCACAGTACCATGTAAGGATGATGTCACTCTTAATGTTAAAGCCAGACTTCTAATCTTAAATCTTAATTCCACTGCTTTATATTATATCCACCTGCTTTGCTGTGTGCTCTAATTCCAAATCTGCCTACACATATTTTCTTGTTATATCAATTTGGAATCAGCTATAGACCTGTAGACAATCACCCATCAAAGTTTATCTTTATTGTTCCAGCACAATTAAAATTTAAAAAATACTTTCTCATGAGATCTCAGAAAAACTAAAATGACTGTAGAGTGCCATCATCTAAGATGTGCCATTAGTGTGTTACTACTTGTGCTTTATCAACAGCTATTCACCAATCTTCCTTCTAAACCTAGATCTGTGAATCCTTTATTTAGAAGCATTTTAAAGGAAATCCACATGGTTACTTATGGCAGCTTTAAATTATACAGTGACCAAATATTGACTTAAATCTGGTCAGTGTCCATGGAGCACTTGTAGTTATGGCAGATCCAGGTACTGTAGAAGCATAAAAATATGAACGAGTTTCAACAGTCATTTTGAATGTAGCTGAGATAAGTCATAAAATAAATACAAACAACGCCAACTATTCTTTTACTAACAAAAGAAACCAGAGGAACAGAGCAAGCTGAAATCACTGTGCAAAACTAACACCACTTTATAGGAAAGTTAGACTTGTGCCGAAACTTAAGCACTTTAACTGGTAGACAGAAAGTGAGAAAGGATCTAGAATGGAAGGGAGACCAAGATGAACAGTGATAGCTATAGAAAAGCAAGAACAAGAGAAAAAGGTCAAAAATCCATGAGCACACAGATTCCACCTGGTTCCTGAGAACAGTAAGAAAATTCTCACCCTTACGTATGTATAAGGGTTGCTAGGCATCACACCGCTGGAAGTCAAAATCACTAACGTCTCTTAAATGTGTCCCCTACCAGGTATTACCTGCATAGAAATATGTACTTTAACAATCACCTACTCACTCCTTCTAACATGAATTTGTCCTCAGATAACTCGATATTATATGCTGGTCAGAGTGCTAAGATGCATTCAGTCTTCATGCTAGAATAATACCATAATAAGCTGTAATGATTCTCAGTTATTTAAAGTAGAGTTTGCCTTCCTCTATTTTTTCCTGATTTATTAAAAGCAAATCAATTAGGTTGTAAATTGCACCAGACAAAACCTCTATGCATGGATAGCTTCTTATTTCTGCAATATCAAAATCAATAGTCATTGGGTCTGCTACAAAGCAAAAGCTATACATTCTAATTTATAATATATTTCACCTGCATAGACATATTACTTGCACAAGTCTCTTCTTATTCTGTTGCTAACATGCAAGGATATTGTTTCTTTATGGTTTCATTTCCCCCAAAAAAACTTACCATGGACTTGAGCTAGTTGGGAAATGCCATTGGCTCTTAACCAAGTGTAGGTTTCTACTGTATTTTAACTACTACTTGGATCTTGGCTGTTTTGTACTCATTCAAACCTTTATGAGACCTGTGGCTTTGGCCAACATTGTAATTATGCTTCTTCTCTTTCTTCCCCCATCACTGATAACAATCTTCTGAATTGGCACACTTTCAGAATCATGTTTTAATTCTGTATGTAAGGCCAAGTATACATGACATCTATAATGACCAATATGATTTTTATGCCATTCCTCAGGGAGTTTGAGGCTTCTCACAAAAATTTTATCTAATTTGGAAAGTTGCTTGTTTAAGTAGTAGAGGTTAAACTATTTAGAAAAGCTATCATTTTAATGCTCTAAGAAGTCACATTGCTTTCAACAGAGAAATCCTGTCTTGAAAAATCAAAATAAACAAACAAACACACAAAAAGCATAGGTTCTTGGTTAACAGGCATTTGAATGGGACTTTGAAGGATTTGCTTTAGTGTAGAAGAAAGGATAGAGAATTCTACCTACAGAAAATAGCCAGTACTCAGGGTATAAAGAACTCAGTGTTCTTCTAGGGTAATGAGGATACAAGCCTAAACACAGTACATAGTAAAACATATAAAACAGTGCTAAATGTACTTGGACAGATTGGGTTCAGCATTGTATGGAGGGTCCTAAATGTCAGGCTAAGAAGTTTTACTTATTGACGGGAACAAAATGTAACTGAAGATGTTGAGTATAAGAGATGGCACAATGATATCTCTGTCTGAGAAAGTTGCCATTATTACTGGTCATGCAAAATTCTGTCCTGAACAACAAACTGTCACCCACTGACTGCCAATTCAATCATGTTCTGTTCTTTTGGCAGGCATAATTTCATGCATCACAAATCAGAAGACGCCAAAAGTGACCAAGCATCATGCTAGCTGCAGGACTTGCCATACATATTTACCTAGAAGACAGAAGGGAGAGAATGAATCAGCCAAGAATAATGACATACAATATGTTTTACGATAAATAGAAAAGAGGAAGCAGTGTTTAGGGAAAGAGAGTAAACTATTTAAATCTGATGGATCAATAAAGATGGTTGGCTATGGACCAGATTCTCACCTCAACATATTTTATGCCACTCAATTGTTACTGAATTATTCCATTATTTCTAACTGTAACAACAATAAATCCAGAAATAATGATCTAGTTTATCCCTACATTACATATGAAATAAGAGATGAAGTTTAATTCATAGTAAATGTAAACAATCACTGCATGATGAACTTTGGAGAAACTATAAAACTTTACACATGATTTTGTTCCCAGATATATTAACCTAATTAAAACAGCTTTGAATTTTGATAATAAATGGAATATCACAGTGAAGCAGAGGCAATCATGTTTTTATTTATATGCTTGGCCCATAACTGAGTATTCTACTCTATGAAACCAAGATTATAAAAAAACTTAAGAAATTCTTGGCTGAAATAACAGTATTTCCACAAAGCATTAAGGAATAAAAGTGATACAGTGTACACCAGTGATGTGTACAAAACATGAACACATTATATTTAGCAACTTATAAAATGAATTATATAACATGATCCAATGGAATTTATCACAGGAATGAAAGGTTATTTAATTTATGAAACC
Source organism: Dicrostonyx torquatus (assembly GCA_028555095.1). NCBI lineage: Eukaryota > Metazoa > Chordata > Mammalia > Rodentia > Cricetidae > Dicrostonyx > Dicrostonyx torquatus. Next base: position 1,144,400 of record JAQHUG010000260.1, on the reverse strand, counting down.
AATCATTCAAGTATATTACATAAGTATAATAAAAATGAAAGCTACATGATAGTCTCAGTGCCCTTAGAAAAATTATTAGAAAATTTTCAATGTATTTCATGATTACAAAAATAATTCACCAACTAGGAACAAAGAAATCCCTCAGCTGGACAAAGGGTATCTGCAAAACATCCACAATTAACACACTATTCAATTATAAAAAAGTACATGCTATTTTTTTTCCAACAACTGAGAACGGGCCAAGAATTTCAGCTTTTACTATGGGTATTCAATTATGTGCTGAGGTACTAGCCACAGAAATTAGTTGACCAAAACAAAAAAAATATCACAGAATGATATTAGAAAGGAAAAAGTAACACTCCTTCCATATTTACAAATATGACAGTCTGCATTAAAAATATTAAACATTAAAGAATCTATTTAACTAATGAATGGGTTCATCTAGAGTACAAGATGCAGAATTAATAAATAAAATTAATTACAATTCAACATTATTGATGAAGCACCTACAATTCATTTAAAAAACAATTATATTTATAATAACATCAAAATAAAAAGAATAAATTTAATGAAAATCTACACACAAAACTATCAAATATAGTTTTAAAATCACATAAAAATAGAAAAGCAAAATAAATGGGAAAACATCCCAGTATTTAACTTCATTATAAATGTGCCACATTTTCTTTATCCAGTCTTCTGTTGAGGGACATCAAGGTTGTCTACAGTTTCTGGCTATTATGAGTAAAACAACAATGAACATAGTTGAGAAAGTGTTGTGGTAGAATGGAATATCCTTTAAGTCTATGCCCGAGAGTGGTATCTAGGTTCTGAGGTATATTAATTCCTAATTTTCTAAGGAAGCACCACATTATTTCCAAAATGGTTGTATAAATTTGTGCTCCCACTATCAAAGGAAGTGTGTTCTCCTTGCTCCACATCCCCACCATCAAAAGCCATCCCCTGCATTATTGATTCTTTCCATTCTGACAGGTGTAAGATAAAATCTCAAAGTAGTGTTAGTTTGCATTATACTGATGACTACCCATGTTGAACATTTCTTTAAGTGTTTCTCAACCATCTGAGTTTCCTCTATTGAGAATTTTCTGTTTAGATTTGCACCCCATTTTTTTAATTTATTTTTTGTTTTCTAGTTTCTTGAATTGGATATTAGCTATCTACTAGATGCAGAGTTGGTAAAAAAAATTTTCCCACCCTGTAGGTGGCCACTTTTTCCAATTAACAGTGTCCTTTGCCTTACAGAAATTTTTCAATTTTATGATGCCCTATTGATTAATTGTTGATATTAGTCCCTTAACTATCAATGTTCTGTTCACAAAGTAGTCTCCTGTGCCAATGAGTTCAAGGCTATTTCCCACTTTCTCTTCTATTATGCCCAGTGTATCTGGTTTTACATTGAGGTCTTTGGTCCACAGGTACCTATGTTTTAGACAAGGTGATAAATATGAATCTATTTGAATTCTTATACATACAGACATCCAGTTTGACCAGCACCATTTGTTGACGATACTGTGTTTCTTCCAGTATGTATTTCTGACTTCTTTATCAAAAATCAGGTGTCTCTGTGTGTGGATTTTGTCTGAAACTTCAAATAGATACCAAATGTGTCTGTTTTATCACAATACTATGTGGGTTTTATTACTACAGCTTTGTAATACACCTTGGAATCAGGGATGGTGATGCCTCCAGTATTTCTATTTATGGATCTCTCAGGGAAGGGGAAATAGATTTTGTGGGTAGACTGGTCATGGTTGGGAATGGGAAGAATAGGGAGATGGGATAGAAGGAGATAGTACATGGAGAAACAGAGGAATTGAGGGACATTTTGGGGGAGGGCAGTGTGGAAACAGTGCAGTGGAAGCTTTTTGGAATCTATGAGGATGATCCTAGTGAGAACTTCTAGTAATGGGGAATATGGAGTCTCAACTGGTCATCTCTTGTAGCCAGGCAAGGCTTCTAGTGAGGGGACTGAGATGTATTTAGTCAAGTTGCTGGCCAAGGGTGTCCCACAGAGATCCACAAACAACCAAGGTTGATGCTAGATCAGAGGGTTGATGTCTACAAATTGACAATAGGACCTCATTGCTAAGGACCACATACATATACCTCCTTAAAGGTGGAGTGGTTTAGCTGGTACTTGTATGGAGTTCGTACCCCTATGTTCTAATCTCTTTGGTATGAGAGGGTCATATCTAGTCTACCAAAAGAGAAACATGGATACCAAACCAGTCATAAAACCTTTCACCAAAAATCTGTCCTGTCTATAAGATGTGTTGGGGCAATGGTGGTACAGAACTTCTAGGAGAGAACAATCAGTGTCTGATTTAACTTGAGACCCATTCCATGAGAAAAAGCCCATGCCTGTTTGGATGGCCATGAACGAGAAACCTAGGATAAAACCAAATACAATTGGTCTAATTGAAAAAAAAATCAATGAAATGATTCCTAAGAATATTCTGCTGTACTCAAAAGATCTGTGCCTTGCCCAGTCATTAGCAGAGAGGCTTCCTCTAGCAGCAAATGGGAACAGATGAGAAGACCAACAGCCAGACATTGTGCAGGGAGAGAGGCTAAATCAGAGGTTTCCACCAGGTATTTCCCCTTGGAGCTCAGGCAATCCTGCAGAAGAGGGGAAGGAGTTATTGTTGAACTTAGAGTGGATGGAAGAAACCAGAAGAGCATAGCCTACTATATCAACTAAGCAGCGTAAACATGGGCTTGCAAAGGCTGAAGCAGCAAGCACGGAGCCTGAAGGGGTTCATAGAAGGCTCTTACTGTATGAGTTGTAGGTGTTGGCTTGGTGTTTGGGGGCAATCCTAACTGTGGGAGTACGTTTGTTTCTGTCTCTTGTTTGCTTTGCTCTTGAGGCTCTTTGCCTCCTGTTGGGTTGTCTAACCCAGCTTCCATATGATGACTTCTGCATTGTCTTATAGTATTTTGTTTAGTTGTTGTCTCTTGGAGGCCTGCTTTTTTTTCTGATAGGAAACAGAGGGCAAGTGAATCTGGAGGAAAGGAAAGGGGCAGTTGAGAGGAGTGAAGGGAAGAAAAACTGTGGTCAGAATGTAATAAGAGAAGAATCTATTTTCAAACAGAAAAAAGATAAAAAAAGAAATTTCTTGTTTAATTTTAGAGAGCTTGTCTCAATTAATATAATAGATAGTCAAAGAAAACATTCAACATAAACCTTAGGCCTTCTTACACATACTCATGCGTGTGCACACATGCGCGCATGCACACACACACATACACAAGAACGTGAAATTGCCAAAAACCTGTACCAACACAAATGCGAACATGTATACATACACGCACATATACATACTTGCTGCCAAACAAGAAACTGTATGACCCTAGAATCCAGAAATTAATACACACACACACACACACACACACACAAACACACAAATCCTGCATGACTTACTATGGAGTTGTAAGTTGTATAATGAGAAATTCTGGTAAAATTTAAAATCCTTTTTATTAAGATTTTTTTAATACAATCATTTCTCATTTTATAAAGCTATACCCGTTCCCACTCCTTCCCCTTCTGCCACTTCCTCTACCTTCTCCCCACCTCACCTCCCCATCCACTCCTCAGAAAGGGTAAAGCTTCCCATGGGGAGTCAACAAAGTCGGACACTTCACTTTGAGGCAAGACAAAGGCCCTCCCCTCTATATCTAGGCTGAGCAAGGTATCCCTCCAAAAAGAATGTGCTCCTAGATGCCAGTTCAAGCACTAGGGATAAATACAGGTCTCACTGCCAGTGGCCCCACAGACCGCCTAAGCCTCCACATTCAGTGGGCCTAATTTGGACCTATTCAGGTATGCCTTCTATTGGTCCAGGGTCTGAGCTCTCACTTGCTCAGGTCAGCTGTTTTTGTAGTATCACTATCATGGTCTTGAACACTTTGCCCTCACTTGGGCCAGTCTCAGGTAGCTTGGCCAAGTGCTTAACTGTAGATCCATTTTGAAATTTGCATACAAATGGATGGAACTAGAAAAAAAAACATCCTGAGTAGGGTAACTCAGACCCAGATAGACAAATATGGTATATACTCACTCATAAGTGGATATTAGACTTAAAACAATGGATAACCAGTCTATAGTCCATGATTCCAGAGAAGCTAGGTAACAAGGAGAACCCTAAGAAAGATATACATGCATCTCCCTGAGAAGGGGAAACAGACAAAAGTTCCTGAGAAAATTAGAAGGAGCAGGGGAGGGGAGAAGGACAAGGGAAGGGAGGAGGAGAACATGAGAGAATGGGATACTCAAGAAGTGGGAAAAATAGTGACGGAGAGAAAGGAAAGAAGACATCTTGATTGAGGGAGCAATAAGGGGACTAGCAAGAAACCTGGTACTAGGGAAATTTCCAGGAATCCACAAGGATGACCCTAGCTAAGACTCTAAGCAACAGTGGAGAGGGTGCCCAAATTGGCCTTCCCCTGTAATCAGACTGATGACTACCTTAATTAAAACAATGGATAACCATTGTTTAAGTTGCCAAAACTTAAAATCTTAAGTTGACCTTTCCTAATCCTGATGTTTCTCAACTTATGATGGAGCTAAATGATAATTGATCCATCATAAAGCAGGAAAAATATAATTCAAATGATTGTAAATCAAGGACTTTCTATATAGCCAGCTAAGTTTTGAAAGGGTATGCCAGGAGCATCCACCAGGTGAATAGTAGCCTTTACAATAAATAACATTGGGACTAGAAGTACACATACAAAAATATGTCTCTCTAGCCAGAGAGATGGTTCAACAGTTAAAGGTACATGCCACCAAGCCTGACAATTCACAGCCTTGACAAATTCCCATATTTGATCCCCAGAACCCATGCAGTGGAAGGAGAAAATTGCTTCCCACAAGTTGTTCTCTGACCTACATATACATGCCCCACATACATGTGCAGACAGACAGGGAGATACATGTGCACACATGCACACACACACACATTAAATATACAAATGTAGTTTTAAAAATCATGAGTCTATATGTTCATCATGCTGCAGATAAAAAAATAAAAAAAAGTAAGTTAATCCCCATGGGAAATTTCACCCTCTCTGAGGAGTGAACTGGGGTTGGGTGGGGAAAGGTAGGAGGAGTGGGAGGAAGGGAGAGAGTAGGAACTGGCTTTGATATGTAAAATGAGAAAAGATTGTTTTAAAAACAAATAAATAAAAACAAATACAGAAAAATGTAAGTCAAATTAGTCAACATCTTTAAGCATTGAAAAGTTTATCTAATGTTTAGAATATTATACAATGAAAAACCTTCATGGCCTCATATTTGGCAAGGTCTTAGCTTTAGCACTTCTGTATTTCTGTGCTTTCATTGGTTAAATAAAGAGATTGCCTTGGCCTGTAGGATAGGGCAGCCCTTAGGTGGGCGGAGTAGACAGAACAGAATTCTGGGATAGGGAAGGCTCAGAGAGAGCCGCCATGTAGCGGCCAGGGTCAGACATACTGAATCTTCCCGGTAAGCCCACTACCTCATGGTGACGTACAGACTATTAAAAATGGGTTGAAATAAGATGTAAGAGTTACCCAATAGAGGCTACAACTAATGGGCCAGGCAGTAATTTAATTAATACAATTTCCATGTGGTTATTTTGGGTATAAGCTAGTCCGTGGCTGGGAGCTGGGAGCTGGGAGCTGGGAGCCGGGAGCCAGGAAACATGGCCCGCTCCTTTTAGGTGCTGGGAACACAGCCTGCACCTCTTACTACAAGCACCAAAGTTTGTGAAAAATCAGAAAAAATATACCAAATTGAAAAAAGTTTAAATGTGCTTAAATTGTAATCAGCAATATAGTAAGAAGACATTCCAAAGAACACTAATTACAAATCATGCCTGATAAATGATTGTCCTTAAAAATATATAAAGAGACAAAATTCTAGTTAAAAATAGGTAAAGACTCTGAAGAAATGTAGGTCCAAAACCCATATATGCATGTTCAAGAAGCATGAAAAGATAGACATCCAACATCCTTAAATATGGAAAATAAAAATGCAATGAAAATATCACTGTATACCTAAAAGGATGAAAACAAGTGAAAGTGCAAATAGGTAACAAACATTAGAGTGATGCAGGAGGAAGAGAGTGCTTGATGATGGAAATATAAAATAAGGAATATACTTTTGAAAACAGGCCCATGGGACCCAGTAATTCATTCCAAGTTATAAACACAAAATAAATTGAAAATAGACACTTACAGATTTTTGGATATGAAAGTTTACAGTAGTTTTTTCATAGTGCCTGTATGTCCAATAGGAAATGACTATATAAGCAATATTTAATATATCCACATAATGAAATATATTTCAGTCAAGGAAAGGATGTGTACTACAATGCAGATAAAATTTTGAAAATTTGCTAAATGAAAGAAGCCATTCATAAAGAATTCCACATTATATGATCTCATTCATATGAAAACACAAAATATGGACATTTATAGAGACTGAAAGTAGATTTATGGTTGCTTGGAGTTGAGTGTGAAGGAAAAAATGATAGGGGACAATAGAAGTAAGGTAAATATCTTCTTTGTGGGGAAATTAAAATTTTCTAAAATCCATAATTACCTATAATGATGGTTGTACATATTTGTGAGTAAACCAGAGATCACTGACCTACATACTTAAATGTGGGTGAATTCTATGATGTGTGAATTATATCTTCATAAAGGTACTTTGAGAAAAAGACTGAATAAAAGTGAGGAATCAAAAATGAGAGAATATTATAATAGTCAAAATAAGAATCAAGTCTTTTTTCAGAGGTCAGGACCAATGCTGCATTCTTTCTTACATAAAGGGAAAAGCTCTCTTTGTACTTATGACTACAGTATGAATTTTAAAATCAAATCTTAGTTTATGTGCATATTGGGAGGGTATGTCTTCAGGAAGTTCTGCATATGGGTTGTAGAGTAAACTATGTACCTAAAGTTTTCACATAAGAATCATATTCAGTCAAACTCTGTCTTCTTGTAAAGATAACCACCAAATTACATTATTGTACATTTTTCTAAACAGAACCTACCCTAGGATGTACTTGACACTAATGGTATGCTCTTTTTCTTTCCATTAAAGAAGTGGGCGACAATAATATATTCTAGTCTGTGTGCGGCTACTGTGTCTGTAATTTCTTTCTCTGTACTAGGGTAATAGTGGTTTCCTTCCTAAGAAGGGCTATTATTCATAAAATTGGCAAGGAGAGACTTTCTTAGCTAATGTCATTCACATAAGTACTAGAGAATAGGCTGGCTTTGGTCAGAGCCTGCAGAGTCTCAGTGCATACTCTTGTTTTTCTTTACTTTTCCCATTTTATTGAAAGTAGCTTTTTGTCCCTCATATAATATATGCTGATTATGGTTTCCCTTCCTTCTACTCTCCCAGTACCTGTCTGCCTTCCCCCTAATCTAGATCCACTCCCTTTCTGTTTCTCATTAGGGAAAAAAAAAACAGGCTTCTAAGGGATAATAATAAAATTAAGAGAAAATCAAAACCAATCCACTGAAATAGGACGAAACAATCAAAAGGAAAAGAACCCAAGAAAAGGCACATGAAACAGATATATAGACAGAGACCCACCTATTTGCATGCTCAGGAATCCCACAAAAATACTAACCAGAAAGCCTTAATATTATATGCAATGGGGATGAAATGGAAAACATATTATATAAAATTAAAAAATAAGATAATTTTTAAAAAGTCCTAATACAATATTATGAAACAAGGAACTACCCATGATTCTTATGAATTCATTTTCAGGTGTCCCTCTAGTGATAGGCATGCAGCCCACACCTGAGAGTAGTTTTATTGCCCAGAGGAATTCACTTAGAGAAAACTGAATTTTATTTAAAAGTGGCTATCAATTAGAGATAACTTCTGAATTAGAAAGAGGTTAACATTATCAGTTTATGAATGTTGAACCATTCCTGCATATCTGGGATGAAGTCTACTTGATCATGGTGTACAATCTTTTTCATTTGTTCTGTTTTATTTTTCAGCAATCCAAGAAGACTACCATCATATTCTGTTTACCTCAACTGATTAATTTATAACACAAACTTATGTTCTTTATAAAAATAACTATTTTATTTCTTTTATTTAGTTTAATTTAAAAGATATTTTATGAATGTGAATATATCTGTGAAAATTAATCATTTTATATATGTGTATGTGATGTGGGAGTGTTCTCCTGTATTTTGTATTACTCTTATTGGTTGAATAAAGAGCTGTCTGGCTTATAAGAGCTGTCAGCCCTTAGGTGGGTGGAGTAGACAGAACGGAAGTTCTGAGGAGAAGAAAGGAAATGAGCCAGTCGCCATGAGGCTCCCGCCGCAGGTGGGAAGTACCGTAGAACCATACGGTAAGTCA